>BSBN01000713.1:0-600000 GCA_027924645.1 Cunninghamia lanceolata | reverse complement strand
TGAGGGATTATATACTTTGAATTGGTAGTTGTGCCATGTGAATTGATTAATTTATTATACTTGGGTTATTTGATGGATGCAATGTTAAATGCAAAATTGGGATATTGTTTTGTATAAGGTTGAGTGGGACTTATACTTTTGTGGATGGTGCCACATGGGAGGATGTAAAAGGACATTAGCATGTTTTGTTAGAATTGATGATACCTTAAGGACACTTTGACTTATTGTTATTGATTTAAGATACTTTGATACTTTGTTGATGGTAGATTGATTCATTATTATTCTTGATGTGTAATAAGACATCGGGATGATGTCTCTTCCAAGTGGGGAAGGATGTCACGTCTCATTTTTATGGACTATATAATTATTCTGGGTTAGAGAATATTTACCATGATTATTTTATGTTGAGTAAGTCCCACGTGTGTAAAGGTAATATCATGATGTTATATTTGTGTAAATTGGAAAGTTGATTTAAATATTAAATATTGATGTGATTATAATGTTTTTCTTTGGCTGTGTTTATGGGAACTAACCTATTGACATCAAGTTAAGTGCAAATGAATGCAAGCACTCGTCAAAGATGAGAACATGGTTGAGGTAGAGATGTTCTAGCCACTTAGCAAGAACTATTCGAGATGGTTAACCCTGATGCAATCACACACGTAGTTTCATATGCATTTTTTAATAGATTATTTTATGCGTCAATGTGTGGTTAATAAGTGTGATTGATGGTTTAATATTTAGAAAATATTGTGTTTTCAAACGTTATGAAATCCTTTTTTAATGCATGATTTGATTACAAAAATTCATGTCTTTTCGAATTATATTCTAAATGGTGTATTGTATTTTTAAATAGTGGATATTCATATATGGCTGTACTTTATAAATGATAACAAACACTTCTATTTATATGAGTATAGATGTTTGGAAGACAATATGTTAAATTAGATTTAAAACAATTATATTAAATTGTGAACAGATAAATGGGTATATATATTTACTCTTGATTGATTAAGAGTGTTTTTGTGTTAAAAAAAAACAAATAGAGTATATTAATAGTACTATTGTATTTAGAAAATGAATAAAATAATTAAAATTAACTTACTGTCACTCATGCGACAGTAAGCTAACTAAAATAGATGTTATTTTAGAATAAAATAGAATTGTGAGCCTTTCTAAATAGTCGATTCTCATGCAAATCAAAAGGTGAACTTTAGTTAAAGGGAAAGGTAAACCAAGAATAGGGAACACCAATTTTAGGGCAGATTTGGAATAAATACAAAGGAGGTTAGCATAAAAGAAAAGAAGAAAACACATATAGGCAACCAATACCTCTAATTTTGGAAGCAACAGAGAGGAATTGAATGCAGTAACTGGTAGGCAAAAATGAGGAGCAACCAGGCAGATCTGTCCATCTTCCTTTTAGGCATACATTTTGGGTATTTTATTTTGTGTTTGGATTTATTAAAAATATGTTTAAATGACAATAGAAACTTAGACAAATTGGCTTATGTTTCTCCTATTTTGGCCTGCATTGAATCTGGGATGGCCTCCTTAGTAAATTGCCCTGTCGCTGGTTTCTAGCACCTCTAATCTTCTATCTATCCCTCTATGTTTACTTTGAATCAACATGTTATTTGTAAACATATAGATCAGCGATCCATTAACCACTGAAATATAGATATTCTCATGCCTGCGTTTCCTTTGAGCACTAGAATGTTGTCTAAACTATCGCAGTAAGGAATTGACTTGATGTTATAGGCGTATAGCCTCTTTGTTTTGGATCGACTAGCCTCCTATTCCATTCTTGCTGCTAGTCTTCTTTAAACACGGTGTTGAAATTGATGCGACCTGTTGTGCTTATTCATTGTCTTGATGAATTCTTTATATACTTGGTTACATAAGATATGATAATCGCCTCTCCTTGATAATTCCTTGATTCTCTGAAACCATGGATAAATCCCCAAAATTAGTGATATTATTTTATGTAAAAATGCAAATCTAAATAATCTTATCTTTTATATGCTAATTAGAATTAATCCTTTAGGAAATCAACCTGTTATACCTAATCTTTGTCTTTTGTTGATCATTATATTTCTAGTTTTATGATATAAAAACTGCCTCTTTCTTGATATGGTTTACTATTGGAAAATATTGTTAGATTCCCAGACACAGTTACATAATTATCTCCTAGATATTAGTAAAACTCCGCATATCTTTATGCATATTGATAGAATCAGTCTTTATTTAGGATCGACCTCTTCCTAATGACTAAAACGAGATGTAAATAATTCCAAAAACTTAGGTGTTGATAAGGCATTCATGTAGCTGATTGTTCCTTTATTGTTTGTTGTTCAAAATGTTATTTTGGAAACCTATCTTTGAATGATATTAGACAATTTCAAAGCTCCATTCTTTACTTTATTTTATTCTGCTACAGTTCCTATCGTAATTGCGACATGAAGGTTGTTTTCTTGGTTCTGAACTACCTGTCACAGAAATGATAGTAAGGTTCTTGATTGATTTATAAAACTTATGGAAATAGACTGAGATAGTTCCTATCATAGATATGATAGTAGGTTTGAATAAAAAATAGAATGACTCTTATATGGTGAATTATGACTAAAATATGGAAGAGAATTTATATCAATTGATAAAACTTATGGAAGTAATTGTATGTGACAAACGATGGATTATTGCTTGGAAAGTGTGTTTCCCTGATTGGTGTTTTGGGATTCTGAAATGATTTATAGAAGAACATTGATTTGTTTTGTTCTATTTATTGATCTTGAAGAAAGATAGAACTAATATTTGACATAAGTATGCATGAAACCTCATTATATGAGAGTGGTGTAGTCAAACCTCATCATTTGATTTATTGAATTATGAAATAGTATTTGGATATGAAGTAAAATCATTATTTTCTACAATCTATTTAAACCATGGAAAAATGAATTGAGAATATAATCAGATTACAAAACCTATATTGCTTTTAAAAAGATTTATGATGTTCTTCATCACTGCTTGATTGAAAAGTGTGTTTTCTTCATGGATGCATGGGAAAGGGATTAGAGGTGGATATAGGTGATTTTGGATCTTTAATTCATTGGATTTATTTACTTTCTTATTTACTTGTTGGGGAAAGAAGGTAGATTTTTATCTAGGGATGTTATTGGGTTACTTTCTGGGCTAGGATGCCGAATGTGGATTATCAGAGATGGCTTTTCCTCTTTTTAGGAATTGAACCAAGTTACTATTTTAAAGGATTATATCTAATCGAGATGACATTGAAATAGATGTTTACTTATTTAGCAAACTTGTTTATATATATCTCTACCACATCCTATTGTGAGACAATATGCATTTCATTATTTATAATTGCACATTCAGACATCAGGGTTGCATCGGATGTTCCCTCTTGCCAGTTGTTTCTAGGTAGCTAGACATTTCGTGTAGGGTTGGGTTTCCTTCATTTCATGAAGGGATCCAGGGAAGTTTAATTACTTCATGGTTGGGTGGAAAAGCACCTGAGCCATGTTCCCGTCTCTTGGCTCGCAGGTGGTGGACCACTTGGTTTGTGCGACTGAAGAGTGTATTGATTTTTTTATTCATGTTGTTCATGATTATTGGATGTCTAATGGCACGGTTATATGTATGATTTTATAGTGCTTTTACCTAGAATGAGCACGCAAGTTGTAAGATTTAATGACTCTATTTGATTTATACATATGAGATTATCTTTTGCAAGATTTAATGATTGTTATGTGTTGGCAAGAGACACTTCTTTGCATTGATAGGTGTTGTCATTGATGGCAAATAAGATCATCCCAATCATCTATATAACACAATTTGTTCATACCGGAAGTCAGAATCAGAATTTGTCTAAGTCTGGGTAGTTAGGCACAGAGAAGCAATAGGGTTCGGTATCTTGGTTTGGATCTCTCCATTGGAAAGGCATGGTTTGCTGTGGATCTAAGTTAGTCAAAAGCATTGTCAAGACACTCTAAATCTAGAGTTTTGTCCTTCGATGATGAAGGACTCAAAAGATATTAACTTCTGAGTATCGGGTTTCAGTTTGACAGAACAAACAATAGAAGAACAGGCCAACCTTGTGAATGATCTTAATTCTGGATGTATATAAGTTGTTTATTGGGCAACTGGTGATGATCAGTGATGGTAGCCAACATGATTGATGATTTACAAGTGAAAGTTTTGGTCCGCATCTCATATTATGTATGGATCTAGCTGACAGAGCATAGTACTCAACAAAGTTCTAAATGTTTTTGAAGCCGACTGGTAAAATGATTGTAGGTCATGTTGCAGATATATATATCTGATGGAATTAGATGATTTAGTGTGTGGAGTGAGTGTGAATAAGGTGCAAATGTGAGAAGAGAAGAAATTTAAGATGTGAATGAAGGCAAAGCAGTAAGAAGAGCAGAGCAAAGATGAAATGTGTAAGATCAGTTTTTGTACTTAACATGAATTGAAACTCTTGCATGGATAGTTGCTATTTATCAATTCAAAATCTCTGTTATTCTCTTGTAATCTTTCTATAGGTAGTGAGCCTCCATTTGAGCAGTGAGCCCGAATGCATGTGCATTCCCATTTGTAAAATACTTTTAACAGAGTATTAATTTTTGTGGGTTAATCCCCACCATAGTTTTTCCCTTAACCAGGTTTCCACGTCAAAAATCTTGGTGTCAAATGTGTTATTGTGTTGCTTCTCTTACACTTATGATTGATTGTTTTCATGGTTAAGTTATTGAATTGTTATTAAGTAGAAAAAGAAAGAATTAATTGCAGAAAGATACAAAGTTTTGTGACAACTGATTCACCCCCCCCTCTCAGTTGTCTATTCTATTTCCAACATTATGGATTCTTATTTATGAGGATTATCTTTTGAGAGGATTTATTAACTTTATTGGACCTTATTTATGAGACTTATCTTTTTTTACTCGTAATTAAGCAGATTAATTACATCGTTTTACTTTCGTTATTGTGAAGTTGTAATTAGGTGGATTGATTACACCTTTTTATATTTTAAAATATTGTATTTAAGTTGATTAATTACTTCATTTTACTTTGTGATGTTTTGAGGGCCTTTACAATCATTTGAAAGGAACTAATGATTGTTGTCTGTTAGCTCAAACAAATGAGAGTTGGCTATGGCATAGAAGGATGTGTCATATCAATTTTGACAACTTGGTGAAGATAAGTTCAGTACAAGTTGTGAGAGATTTATCCAGGCTTGTGAAACCTGCTAATACTATTTGCAAGGATTGTCAATTGGGGAAATAGACAAGGACAAGTTTCAAGAATAAAGAATAATTTTTTGCTGGATTGCATGAGCTGGTGCATGCATATTTGTGTGGTCCTACAAAAAAAAGAAGCTTGCAAGGAGACAGATACTTTATGTTGCTTATTGATGATTATTCTAGAATGACTTGGGTCACTTTTCTAAAAGATAAATCAGAAGCCCTAGACAAGCTCAAAGCTTTCAAGGTGATGGTTGAGAATGAAATAGAATTAAGGATCAAATGCTTAACTTTTGATAGAGGAGGTGAGTTTACATCAAATGAATTCAATATTTTTTGTGAAGAATAAGGGATAAAGAGACAGTTGTCTACTCCTAGGACTCCTGAGCATATTGGAGAGAAGCTATTCATATTGTTGTCTACATTCAAAACAAGGTTCAAGTCAAAGGTAATGGTACTAAAACTCCTTATGAATTGTGGTATGGAAGAATTCCAATAGTGAAATATTTCAAAGTTTTTGGAAGCAAATGTTATATCAAGAGAGATGAAGAGTTAGGCAAGTTTGATGCTAGGTGTGATGAAGGAACTTTCCTTGGATGCTCTACTAAGAGTAAGGCCTATCAGTGCTACAATAAGAGGTTGAGAAAGATCATTGAGAGTGCTAATGTAAAAGTTGATGAAGATAGGGAAAGAATATTAGATCTAAGTGGCTATGAATTAGATGAGCCTACTGCTACAATGAATGAAGAAAATGTTGAACAAAAGGATAGTCAAGTTGAAGAAGAAAAAGCTTTAGAAAGTGTTGTTAAGACTCCCAGGTATGTAAGGATTAATCATTTTGAAGATCAGATTATTGGTGACAAAAGAAAAGGGGTATTGACAAGGAAAAGAGCTACATAAGAACATGTGAACTACTGTCTACTTTCATTGATTGAGCCTAAAACTGTAAGTGAAGCCCACAAAGATGAGATTTGGGTAAAAGCCCTAGAAGAAGAGCTAATGTAGATAGAGAAGAATCAAACTTGGGAATTGGTTCCTAGACCTGTAGATAAGAATTAGATTGGAACTAAATGGGTTTTTAGAAATAAGATGAATGAAAATGGAGAAGTAGTAAGAAATAAAGCAAGATTGCTATGCAAAGGATATTCTCAAGTTGAAGGTATAGACTTTGAGGAGACTTCTGCTCCTGTGGTAAATATTGAAGCAATAAGAATATTTTTGGCATTTGCAGCACACAAAGATTTCAAGGTGTATCAGATGGATGTGAAGTCCACATTCTTGAATGGAGAGATGGAGGAAGAGGTTTACATTGAACAACCAGAAGGATTTTAGTCATCAGACCAAAGTGACATGGTGTGTAGATTGAAGAAAGCTCTTTATGGACTCAAGCAGGCTCCCAAAGCCTGGTATGCAAGGTTGGATAAGTATTTGTGGCAATTAGGGTTCAATAAAGGTACTACAGATAGTAATCTCTATTTCAAAATTAATGATGATCAAATTCTAATTGTTGTAGTCTTTGTTGATGATATTATCTTTGGAGGCAATGAAGGTATGTGTAATATATTTGCAGAGGAAATGCAAAAGGAGTTTGAGATGTCTATGTTTTGTGAAATGAATTTCTTTTTAGGATTGCATATCACTCAATCAGAAAAATGAATTTTCATTTCTCAGTCCAAGTATGTGAAAGAATTGTTGAAGAAATTTGGAATGGAGGATTCTAAGCCAGTATGTACTCCTATGGTAACTAGTTGCATACTGAGAAAGAATGATGAATCATCTAAGACTAATCAAAAAAAGTATAGGTCTATGATTGGAGGACTACTTTATCTAACCCATACAAGACTAGATATAATGCATGTATTTTGTCTTGTGGAAAGATTTCAAGAAGATCCCAAAGAGTCACATGTGATGGCAGTCAAGAGGATCATGAGGTATTTAAAAGGCACTTCAGACTATGGATTGTGGTACCTCAAAGATATCGATTTCACTCTTAGTGCTTATATAGATGCAGATTGATTTAGAGATGCTGATGATGGAAAAAGTACAAGTGGAGGTGCTTTCCTCTTGGGTAACAGATTGGTTTCATGGCTGAGCAAGAAGCAAGAATTAGTTTCTTTGTCTACTATAGAAGCATAATATATTTTTGTAGCATGTTGTTGTACTCAAGTGCTTTGGATGAAGCAAACATTGAAGGATATATGAGTTGTGTATGAAGAACCATTTTCAATCTTTTGTGACAATACAAGTGCTATAAACATTTCAAAGAATCCAGTGGTGCACTCAAGAACAAAGAATATATCAATAAGGTATCAGTTTTTGAGAGAAAAGGTAACAAAGAATGAAGTAAAGATGGAATATGTGTCTACTAAGGATCAGATTGTAGATATTTTTACAAAGCCTCTGCCTAAGGATACTTTTGAGTATCTCGGGGAAAACATAGGGGTTATTACCCTTGTACTCTAAACTAAGATGCATAGGAAGTGCATCAATCCAGTGATGCCCAAATTCTTATTCTTTGATCTGGATTGATGTTTTGAAGGCTACCCCTCAAGAGGAGTAGGTAGATGTTGTTGATATGAGTTTCTAATAAAGAGAAGTAAGTATTGCGGTATTGCTGATAGGGGGAGTGGAAGAGTAATTCTAGTTTGATCATAGTAGAATTATGCAAGTATGTTCAGAGGAAGGAAAGTGATGCCCTTTGGCATTGATGTCAAAGGGGGCGAGAAATCATGTGAAAAACTCAGGGGGAGAAAGAGTTGAGATGTGTAAAAAGAAAGGGGGAGAAAGTAATCAATGTGGAATCTTGTCTTGATGGTTCTTATAGTTTTCCACATCAATGTTGCCATCAATGACAAAGGAGGAGATTGTTGCAAGTATGTGCTTACCAGTGTTATCATTGATGTCAACATATATGTGTTGTCATTGGTGTCAACTGTGCTCTTGTTTTAATGCTTACTTGTGTTGAGTTAGTTTCCTATATAAGTGTTGTAGATAATGAGAAAGTGTTCCTGATATTGAGTTTCCAAGTGCTTTTGAGAAAATTTGCTCTCCTAGTGGAAATAATGTGTTGCAGAGTATCTTGGCTTGCAGAAGAATAGTGCAGTGTTTTGTTCCGCATATCCTATATACTGAATATCTTTGTCTGCAGATTGGAAGTTATGTTAAGGGATGTCTGTAGCTTCTATGTTTCAAGTTTGTGCCTCCGATGTGAATATTTGAGTGAGTTCTATTCACCAGAGTAAAAACTATTTTTTTGAGTATTCAATGATGACAGGGAGAATGAATTTTTCTTTAGACATTCCTCCACATTTAAGTTTTATAGTTTGTGGTTCTAGAATTAAGTTTCTAATGATTTTATGTTCTTTAAGTTCAAACGGTTCATGATTTGGTGCTCTACAAGTGATCTTTCATTTATGATAGTGGTTGATAGTAATGTTTAAGTGCTCCAGTTTGAAAAATCTTTTGAATAGAATGTTTGGGGGTTGTTCAGAAGTTCTTGGTGATTGTAATGTGCTTGTGGATGTCCCTAGATTATGTTCCTACCTTTTGATTGGCCTGCAAAGTGTAATTTGGATCGTGCATGAAGCGTGTTCCTAAAGGTCTTAGTGTTGAGACTAGTTTTGGCTGACTTGGTTGTTTTCACTACTTGCGGGGTCAACACACAATAGTGGGTTACACTTTTGTGGATGAAGAAAAATTGAAGATGCCAAAAAATCTCTAGCAGGCACCTTTGTTTGAAGGTCTTCCCTTTAAACGAAGGTCTGGTAAGCCAAATCAAAACTTAAAACAATAGAACCTTCATTCGAAGGAGGTCTTCAAGCAAAGGTAATTGAGCACCAAATTAAAATAATAAACTAATGCCTTCGATCAAAGAGGGTCTTCGATTGAAGGCATTATTTTTTTTTTAAAATAGGTTAAAACTCTCAAATGACAGTTTTTTGTCATTTGGGAGCGCAACAATGAAAGGAAGCTGCAGACAAAGGCAATAGGTACCCATGGACAAAGGCGATAGGGAGCCCAGACAATGGCAATAGGTGGGAGCTGTACAATAGGTGAAGACCCCACATCAACATACATGTTGAGCACACATGTGCATAAATTTGCCACCATTTCTATGTATATGCAAGTGTAGTTTGAAATAGATGCTTGCAGTGAACTCATGTATTTGCTTGCTAACATTTCAAGGCCCCATATGCTTGCCAACAGGGGCTTCCATTAAAAAAAATGTTGTTCCATTATAGTCAATAAAATACAAAAAAAATTCTACTATCAAACCCTAGTTTGGCAAACTAGGGTTTGTCATTACAATTAAGAAAAATACACAAAAATTGCATAAAGTACAAGAAAAATCTTAAGGTCCAATGAAAGAACTATCAAATCCTAGTTTGCCAAACTAGGGTTTGTCAAACCCTAGTTTGGCAATCTGGGGTTTGTCATTACAATTAATAAAATACAGAAAAATTCCATAAAATACATTGAAATCAACTTGAGACAATGAAAGAACTATCAAACCCTAGTTTGGAAAACTAGGGTTCATCATTACAGTTAATAAAATACAGAAAAATTCCATAAAATACATTGAAATCAACTTGATACAATAAAAGAACTATCAAACCCTAGCTTGTCAAACTAAGGTTTGACAAACCCTAGTTTCAAAAGAAATTAGGGTTTGTCAAATTAGGGTGAAACTAAATTCATCTTGTCAAATTTAAAAAGATGAATTTAGTTTCACCCTAATTTGACAAACCCTAGTTTGACAAACTAGGACCGTTTGACAAACCCTAGTTTGAAAAGTAGAATTTAGTTTGTCAGGTGGACCTAATTTGGCAAACTAGGGTTATGAAAAAAGAATATATTTGCCATGAAAACTACTCTTAAGCTCTATGCAAATATGAATGACTGTGGCTAAAAGACTCTGATTCCATTCAATAGCTCACAACTTTGTAAAAAAAAGCTCATTTATTATTTATGAAATCATGCTTCTTAAATTACTCAACAAATTACAAGAGAATTAGTCATATTCATTGCAATGGGACATCTATAGCCACACAACCAATCTCTCTTTTTGTACCTGAACACAAAGAACCAGTTCAAAATTTGTAAATCCCTTTCTTATTTTAATTATTTCATGTTATATGACTATAGAAATCCATTGGTGGCACTTCTAAAAATAATTTAAAGATATATATAAATCCATTCCCAAAAAATTCTAACATATAGACATGCAATTGTTAATTAATAATATATGAACATTTAGATGACACCATCTTACTTATTAGTGAGTTTAGATTATACTTAAGTGGTAAAGCTTTGTAATGTTTTGATGCATCTTGTTTGCTTTACACTTCCTTCACAAAGTTGGCTTATGCTTTCATTGACTATTTCTCTATCCCTAGTTCACATAAGGATAATATATATGGACAAAACATTTCTCTCATGATTTATCTTTTGATCCTTTTTCTCCTACTTCCCATATGGCTTATACATATACTAAACCTACTTTTCATCACACACATGGATATTCTTAGCATAGAGGAATTCAATCGATATGTAAAGTTCAAGAAATTATAGACAAATGGAAGATAAACATTACATATACTCATGAGCATAAAAATCCCTCACAAGTGATAAGATGAATCAAGGAAAAACAAGTCACATGAATGTTAAGATCCTAATCTTGTTCACCATAACCCACACTATATTGAGGTTACATGACATAAAACAGAAACCACCCAATATGAGAGATGAATTCATTGCTTACACATACTTCTTATTACTCACCATATTTTTTGCTTTTTGCTTTCCTTTTCTTGGATTTATGTTTATGTCCATGTTCCTAGTTAGCATGTGGATGACACAAAGACACCTTTATTGGTGCATGTTGACACTAGTGGCTTTGAACATGTGTTGTGTTGTTCATGTAACTTCTTCCTTGTGATTTATATCATTTTTATTTGATTATTTTTTAATTATGTAACATATGTTATGATCCCCTCACCTATTGATCCATTTACCTTGTGTGTCCATATATTTTGGCCCTTTTATTATGAATTGTTTGTTCTAATTTTTACACTCATCTCACCTTCCACATTTGGTTTCATTCTTATCTTCCCCACATGTGGGAATCTTGGTTTCCATTTTCCTTTCTTGACATATTTCCTCCTATTCTTGTTTACATACACTTTACTCACCTTTGCCTTTTTTCTTTCATTTCCCACTTGTGTTGCTCACTTGCCTTTCCTTATCTGTTGCTTCCATCTCCTTTCCTCTTTTTATCATGTTTCTTCTTTCCTCAAGTTATTTTATGCCCATGGCCATGTGTGTTCCTTAGTCTTTTACTATTTCTTATGTCTTGTTGATCTTATATTGTTATATCTTGTTTATTATAGCCTTTACACTAATCTTAGATTGTTATATCACACTCCTAGAGTCACTTATTGAGCTTACCTTGTTTTATCTAAAACTTATACTTGGATCCTATATTTTCATACCATGATCTTTTAAATCTTACATATTGAGCCTATATTGACATATCACATTTTTAGAATTATCACATTAGATCGGGGGCATTTAATGCCTTCCCCCCAACATATTGTACTCTTATTGCCACATTAAATTTACAATAGGGACATCATGTTTTCCCTCCTTTCACATCTTATGTCTTTATATTGAGCTATATATTTATATCATGGACATCTTATCTCCCCACTTACAAGCTCTATTGTGCTATTTTTCCCATCAGGGGCTATTTAGCTATACATGTGATTTGATAATCACACCATTACACACCACTTTTTTGTACCTTCATGCTTATCTATGACCATTATTAGACATTGATTATGAGTGTATAGTGACACATATTTCAACTTATATTGAGGATGACCATACTAAATCATATTTTCATGCTCAAATAATTCATTAGATTAATATAACAATAAAACAACTAGAGCAATGTTAAGCCAAGAGGGGAGACTAGTGGTCATACACTTTATTGGAAAGATAAATGATATAAAGAACAAATATTCAATTTATGATTATAAATTTATGCTATTAAATATATATGCAAATTGAATAAGTGGATGTATTAAAATTGTTGCAAATAATTTTTTTTGTTTTATATTGGTCATTAGGCACTGTAATTTATCGAGAATCAATGTAAATTTTGAACTAGAAGCACATAAAATGGTTTAATTTTTTGTAGAGTTACCAAAATCTGTGTTGAATCATAGGAGTAGTAAATACAACTACATAGTAGATATGTTGAGAAAGATAAGTGCATTGAGAGATCACATCTAGATGAGTGTTAAAGTTATAAGATTTAAAAAGATGAAATTTTATTTAACATAATATCAATTTTGGGGAGGCATGTTAAAATATAGTTCCAATCAAGATAGGATACATATTGAGTGGACTACTTCATTCTTGACATGGGTTGTTATTAAAGATATAATATTTATGTTTATCGTAAGGGTCAATGCAAGAGAGTTTGATTAGAGAAACTCCTATTGGAGGGATGGATAGATAAATTAGAGTGGACAAGATATTGACACTTTTGAGGAAGAAATTATTGGTCATAAATGAAAGCTAAAATACAAAGGACTACATATATAAATGTCAAGTTTATTGGTTTGGTAAAGGAGAATTCAATATTATGGATAGTATAATCTCTTACACATTCTAGATAATTCATGGAATGATAAATTAACATCAATTATTTTGGGAATCATGAGGAGTCAACACTATAGATATTTATGGCTTATAGTAGTATACATGATATCCAAGATGCCATATTTTATACCATGTGAATAGACAAGTGATGCATCACATACGTCTATCTTATAAATTTCAACGAGATTATTAGGTATTGCCTAGTATACCAAGAAGCATTATTTGGATGATGACAAAATTTTTGTAGTTTACATATATTTATGTATTTTTGTGATGTTTCTCGTAAGTTGGATATGCTATAAATCATATTGAGTTACCATGGAAATATATGAATGTATAAATTGTATTGTCATTGGTTGTATCCATGTTCTTAGTGTGTAATGTTCATTATTGTATATCTTTAATTGTCACCTATGTACTATAATTATTTCAAAAGAAATCTCTTTATCTCTCTCTCCCTTGACTTAAGTGTGTTCACAAAGAAAGATTTAAGTGTATGGAGTAGGAATGTCTTAAATGTTTTATTGCACACATGGTATTCATTTTTATGACACAGATACATGTGACATTACACATGTGTAGATTTGGAAAAGTTAAAATATCTCTCTCTCTCTCTCTCTCTCTCTCTCTCTATGCTTTGAAAAAGAATCATCCATGCATTTTAGAAATGAAATATTCCCTCTTGTTCAACTATATAAAACATGTTGGAATATGATAATGCTATTGGAAATTTGTACTTCATTTATTTAATTATAACTTCTATTACACATATATATGTGTTATTGAAAGGTTAACATAGGTAAATATAACTTTCTAGATTAAAACATATATGTGTTAAAATATATATCTGCTCGCATAAAAATGTACATATTTATAAAAAAAATTATTAGATTCAACACAGTTTATGTATGTAAAATTAAATTACAGTTTAAAATAGATAATTATGTGTTTCAAATTATACTTATGAAACCTTATTTATACCAAGCTATAGTTGCATTAGAATGGCCATGTTTAACCAATTCTCTACAAGATGACTGATATGTATCACCAACACCAGTGATAACTAGTGTCTACTTTGGAAGTTGTGGAACAACTTATCAACATACACACCTACATCAGAGAAGAAATTGTATGTTGATATAGGTGAGCACAACACATCCCTATCTACTCTGATGTAGGACATGTATGTTGATACATTTGTTCCACAGTCCAAAGTAGACACTATATCACATGTTATAATGTTGGTGAGACATATCAATTATCAAGTGTAGAGAATTGGTTCAACATGGCCATCCTTATGCAACTATCTAGAGGTATAAATAAGGTTTTGTACAAGTACATATTTTAAAAAAAAATTAGTAGATGACATAGTCTACATGTAAAATTAAATTGTTTGAAGTATACAATTATGTGTTGAATTATACTTACAATTTAACCTTATTTATATGGAACTATAGTTGCATTAGGATGGCCATGTTTCAAACCAATTCTCTACTTGAGATGACTGATATGTCTCACCAACATTAGTGATAACTACTGTCTACTTTGTAAGTTGTGGAATGTAACATCAACATACACACCTACATCAGAGAAGAAATTGTATGTTGATATAGGCGAGCTTAAATCACTAGGGATAAGTGAGCTCAACAAGTCAGAAGCAAGAAATTGTATACATTAATAGGCTCAAGAATGTAACACAACATCCCTATCTACTCTGATTTAGGTGTGTATGTTGATACATTTGTTCCACAACTTCCAAAGTAGACACTAGATCAATGATGTTGGTGAGACATATCAGGACCATCAAGTGTAGAGAATTGGTTCAACATGGCTATCCTAATGCAACTATAGAGACCTATAAATAACCTATTAAATGTAAGTATAACAATAAACCTATGCTAATCAAAAGAGAAGATAAAGTGAATGATTTGGCTCGTCCTAAACTTCCTATCATTATTGTGGGAAGTAGTACTTACAATTTAACCTTATTTATATAGAGCTATAGTTGCATTATGATGGCCATGTTGAACCAATTCTCTACTTGATTTGACTGATATGTCTCACCAACATTAGTGATAACTAGTGTCTACTTCAAAAGTTGTGGAATGTAACATCAACATACACACCTACATTAGAAAAGAAATTGTATGTTGATATAGGCAAGCTTAAATCACCAGGGATAAGCAAGCTCAACAAGTCAGAAACAAGAAATTGTATACATTAATAGGCTCGAGCATGTAACACAACATCCCTATCTACTCTGATGTAGGTGTGTATGTCGATACATTTGTTCCACAACTTCCAAAGTAGACACTAGATCAATGATGTTGGTGCAAGACATATTAGGACCATCAAGTGTAGAGAATTGGTTCAACATGGCCATCCTAATGCAACTATAGAGACCTATAAATAACCTGTTAAATGTAAGTATAATAATAAACCTATGCTAATCAAAAGAGAAGATAAAGGGAATGATTTGGATCGTCCTAAACTTCCTATCATTATTGTGGGAAACAGTACTTACAATTTAACCTTATTTATATAGAGCTATAGTTGCATTAGGATGGCCATGTTGAACCAATTCTCTACTTGAGATGACTTATATGTCTCACCAACATCAATGATAACTAGTGTCTACTTTGGAAGTTGTGGAATGTAACATCAACATACACACCTACATCAGAGAAGAAATTGTATGTTAATATAGGTGAGCTTAAATCACCAGGGATAAGTGAGCTCAACAAGTCAGAAGCAAGAAATTGTATACATTGATAGGCTTGAGCATGTAACACAACTTCCCTATCTACTATGATGTAGTTTTGTATGTTGATACATTTGTTCCACAACTTGGACAAAGTAGACACTTGTTCAATAATGTTGGTGAGACATATCAAGACCATCAAGTGTAGAGAATTGGTTCAACATGGCCATCCTAATGCGACTATAGAGACCTATAAATAAGGTTAAATTGTAAGTACTGCTTCCCATAATAATGATAGGAAGTTCAGGACTCTAAATCATTCACTTTATCTTCTCTTTTGATTAGCAGTGATCATGAGTCTCTATTTAGCTTGAATTTCATCTTGTGATCAGCAAGGCTCCATCATTCTTTCCTTCTTGAAGTGGTCTTTTAAGTTATTGCACATGCTTTTCATGTTATCACTTACATTTCAAACATGTAAATTTTAATTTTTTTCACTTAGTGAAATCGAACATGTATGTTCCTAGCTTCAATGTTAAATTTAAAAATTAATTTAGATACATAGTAAGTTAGATGTGCACATGCATGTGCATTGGAATAAGTAATTTATTTTTACATGCACAAAATTCAAGTCGATATATATATCATGGCACATGCACCACCACCTCTTGGACCTTCTATATTTACGTGTACAGATACTAAGATTTAGAAATTGACAGGTGTTCTTTCTAACCCCAACACAATAGGGGTTTATAGGGACACATGTCAATCAATTTTATCTAGCTTGCAATGCATTAGAGATAGTATAGGAGATACTCGTACTTATTCGAGTGATACTCTTGCTGCTATTCTTGCCCAGATGCGGCAAGATGTTACTGGTGATGTTTCTCTTACTTATGTTTAGCTTACTGTCTTGAAAGAGACTGTCAAATCTCAATGTTTCCCATATTATGTTGGTAAGCCTAATGTGAGGGGCTACCAAGTGACTAGATGTGTAGACCCTCTTATGGCCCCATTGACATATCCATGTTTTCTTGCTATTCATGGTCATTATCCCAATAATGACCAAATTCCTTTATATTTTGCACAACAGTTATATGGAGAGGTTCATATGGGCCTCAAGGTCAACTACTTGGATTTGCCAGCATTTTTTGGTTAGGGTAGGGGTAGGGTTGCTGATAGAGATGCCTATCGTTATAGGGCCTTGGTTGGGGGAGAGGATGCCTGCTATCTCCCCAACCCTGGCCCCTATTGATGATTAGATTTTCATTTCTTCCCAAAGGGAAGCAATCGACAGTGTTGGTGATATTGTAGCTACCACATCTATAATATCTTCTGATTGTGTGGGAAGATATTTGATGAGTCATCCTAGATGATCCAAACCATCAGATCATGCTACCGATCCTTATGCTATCCCAGGTGTCTCGTCACCTATAGACATAGATGGTGTGATAGGAGACCATATGCTTCAGACTATAGCGAGTTATCTTTCTGAGGACCTATTGGAGTCATATGCTTTTATTGCATCAGAGATTTGTATATGTTTACATGAGGTTAGAAGACATGTGGGTAGAGCTTGCCATTCACAGAGTGGGTCACGATCCAGTTAGGCTGTGAGACCTTCTCATCAGGTGCCTGGGAAGACTCCACATCCTGATCCACCCATAGATCATTAGGTTGCTGCAGAGGCAGATACACCTACCCCTCGTGTTGAGCATCAGACATCTCAGCCCTCCCTAGATTCACTTTAGGAGTTGCAGTTGCAAAGGGGATCATCAGGTTTTGTGGATATGCTTCTACATTGAGGCTCTTTGATGCCAACTTGCCTGCATAGTCCACTTCACTCTTCATTACTTGAGCTAGCCAAGGAGGCATCATATACAATCATTGCAGTGGATCATCCTACAGAACCTGATACATAGGTATGCACATGCATATGTGCACGCATGCATGATTTAAAATTGAACTTAAATTAAATTAAGTTAAATTACTTTGCTAGATAGAGTCCTAATGTTGTACATTTATATATATATATATATATATATATATATATATATATATATATATAGTAGGGGTTAGCTCATGTTACACCTAGTTTCGGGACAGATCGTGTACATAGGTGTGATTCAACTGATGGAAGTAATGTTAGTAGACAGGTGAGTTTTAAATTTTTAAATCATTAAAACTTACATGTGTAAATGCATATAATTTGTACATGTGCATGTACACATATATATATTTAACATTATTCTAAAATTTTAACATAATTTGTACACTTTTATACATACATGTGTTGTACTATCTCTAGGGCTCAGCGCATCCATCAGAGAAGGATGCTCACTCAGACTTGGGTTGCTCAACTCGCAACCGACATGATGACCAGGCTATTGGTAGCACTTCCTAGACATGTTTCTCCAGATATTTCTCTAGATATATTTGTTTTCAGACATTTCTATCTATACATGTTTACATGGACATTTCTATAGATACATTTGCACGTGTGTGTTTGTGGACATTTCTACACATGTTTGTGGACATTTATACATGTTTGAGGACATTTCTATCTACATGTGTTTTCAGACATTTTTCTAGATCTACATGTTTTCATCTACATTTCTATCTACACATCTTTTGGTCTAGCCCTTAGTACCATTCTTTTATGCTTTTTATTTTATGCTATCACTATCTAGTTCAATGGTGTATACAAATACAATTATCACATTGAATAGAACCCAATATGGTGTGGATTTGTTAAAAAGAAATTATCATGTAATGTTTTTTATATTTTATTTCTTTCCTTAGTATTCCTTACTTATTTTCTTCAAAATTGTTATGATTATAATGCAACCTTTGAGAAAAGTTGTAAGATTTATCAATGTATTTTGACATTACAAATTGATGTACCTTGGCAATATGTTTTGTGTCTCTTGTAAGACAACTATTGATATAGAGTGTTGAGTCTCAATGTGTGACTATAACTTGATTGAACCTAATATCCAAGGGAGATGATCTCTATTACTCATACTTCTATATATTGTTTTTGTCATGAGAAATTATTAAATGTGAAATTAAAACTATAGTGATGATCTAGAAATAAGTTGAATAAAATTTCAAATGCATAACTATGTTTCTAAGGGTATACTTTTGTTTATAAAATTGCTAGTTGTCAATTTACTTTTGATCCTATTATGTTATATCTTGGTTCGTAGTTCATTTAAGTGGAAATTATGTTATTCTAAGGATAGTTCATTGATGGCATAGTCACTAAGTGGAATGCAATGTTTTTACCTTTAATGAGAAGTGAAAATATGATATCGCCCTAATATATCATCTCCTAACTTAGTGATTATGTGGTGATATTTGATTGATATCATAGAAATATTATGATATGTCTAAAGATTATAAATCTTGTGTTAACTAATATTCCAGCTTGTTGATTGATACAAACTCTTTTGGTTAAGTTAGTTGTTATGAGTAGTTGGTTGACCTAAAAGCATGTTAAATACAATGACATTGGTAATTAATTCCTTGATGTAAGGTTGAATTTGTTGGATAAATGATAGACTTCCTTGTGTTAGACATATTGACATTGGTGAATTATGCCTACTAATCAATTATAGGTTCCACTTAATAATTGGCTACCAAATGACTATTATGTTGTGGCCACCAAAATCAAGTATCTAATATTCTAGGTAATGGCATACCTATTATAATTAACTAAGGTCTAAGTTTGGATATGGATTCAATAATTGATGTGTAATATATTATCCTTCCACAAGATCCTTGTAAATGAAGGGGAGAAGGAAATATTTAGAATATATACTTGGTTGGTGAAATCAATAGATGCAAAATAGGTTGTAATTTTAGCAATACAATTTTAAATCACAACAAACATTCACAACAATTGGAAGAATCATTTTTGGAATGAAAATTTTCCTCTACATTTATGAGGGGAGCTCCTTTGTGCACTTTTAACCTAAAAGTATGAGGAATTAATTCCATATTGAACATAAAAACATTATGCAATAACAGGTGAATAAACAAAAAACATAAATCAAAATTTTTCTTCTCATTACTTATAACAATCTAAGCATAAAGTCTTAATTCCATTTATGTATAGCCAAATGGGAAACAAAAACATGAAGAAAAGATTACAAGTTAACATATAAAAAACATGTGTAACTAGTGAAAGTATAAATAACCTTAAGTGTAGAAATATCATGCACTCATGAAGATCATCATAATTTTTTTGTGATTTCATTTGGCCTCAAAAATGATCCATCCACTTTCCAAAGTCTAATGAACTTGTAAGCTCAAAAATTGCCTACTTTATATAACTTTCACATTACATTTTCTACACCCAATTTAGTGCTCATTCATGTAAGTGTTTTATAGGATCATTTATCATGTTTCTAATCATTTTCCCACATATTAGATTGATTTCTATCCACTTATAAACATATTTTCACACCCAAATATTGGATTGATTTATAGCAACAAATATGTTTGAATAAAGCATCCAAGTTGGACATCGGTGTCCACCACAACTCATAGAGACACCAAATTTGGTAAGTAAGGATTTCTAGTCTTCCTCAATAGTCACATCAATACATCATTAGTCTTCAAATTATCTATGAACAAGTAATCTTATTATTTCTTGTCTTTTACTAATTTACAAGTTTATTTTTTTTAGCTCTCAACACTAGTTGATTTAAGCTATAGAATTGAAGTCTCATTTACTATTATATCAAGAAAATTAGTAGTATATCATATTAGCTTTTATTTACTAGTGTATGAAAATTGGACTTAGGTTAGTGTTAAACACATTAAGCTTAAACAAACAACCTAGGATTCACAAAATGATATTTTTTAATCTTTCATAAACATTTTTTCATCACTCCTTTGGAAATTCATATTGGTCTTTTTGAATCACATTCTAATATACAATAGGACATGGAAAGAACATCTCACACACTTGGACTAGATCCTAAAACTTCTATCCATAAATTAGTTATTTGCAAAGTGCTCCAAATCTTCTTTTGATACAATGAAGGTGGAGTATCTTGACCATATTGTCTCCATTGAGGATATTAAGGTTGATGCCAATAAAATTAAGGACATACAAAATTGGCCCAAACCACTTGGGATTTTTAGGTCCCACAGGATACTACCATAAATTTGTTCAAAAATATGGTAAAATTGTAAATGTAGGCATGTTAATAAAAATATCTTCACATGGTTTGAAGTAGTAGTGCATGTATCTATCCTTCTTGACAAACACATACAATCCACAAGTACAAAACAATGTTTAAAGAATTATTAAAATAGACAAGTGGCCTTGATGTTAACTTATTCAAAATTTATTTTAACAAAGGCCTAAAGGAAGACATCAATGCCAAAGTCATAATGTTTAATCCTACCATATTTATGGAAACTCTTGGGTTGGCTAAATTAGTGATACTTTCACTTGTGTAGTGATGATTTGTGCATTGATGTTGAAAACTTTGATTTTAATGTAATTTATATTGTGACATCTCTAGTGCATATGTACATGTATTGTAGCATAGTTCAAAGAGCATATATAGCATTAAATAAAAGTATTCAAAAAATTTCATATCGTGCATGCTTGAATAAGAATCTAGGGCATTCTCTACATGACTTCTAATAGAGAGATCATTTGTACATTAAGAATTGCATGTTGAAATTTAAAATTTGTTCAACAAGAACTATTAGTTTAACTTGCATAAATTGTAAAACAATTAATACATTCGAACATAGATTTAGATAGTGAATTTAGTTCTTCAAAACATTAAAAATTGTAAGTTCTTCATCCATATTTTTCATACCACATCAAGTGGTTTAGCTCACTCTTTAATGACATCTAATATTCTCTGATGATCATCAATATCTAGTCTCCACTTACGACGTCCATGTGTGTTTGAAACTGTATGAAGAGATAGACCGGTAGCAATTACTAGGTGGCTATACTGATATACCTTGTTCTTAGGTTGATAATCAATAAAGTGAATCCCATGTTGAACAATCTTGACTTGTTTTAGATATATCCCTTGCACTACAACTGAACCTGTGGGAAACAACATTCCACAATAAGACATAACATTTTCAAGGTAAATGTAACCTATGTATCTATGAACATGTATAGCATTATCATTGCTTGGTAAGACATAACATAAATTATAATATAAAAATTAAACATGTTTAAATCACTCTTGAGGTACTTGACATATACATATGTAACAAATTCAAAATTATTTAAAAATATATTAAATAAAGTTAAACCTGTGGGAAACATCATTCCATCACTTGTTTATGAATTTATTAGCTTTTGCCTCTCTTCTGTGCAACACAATAAATAATAACTAACGTCTTCTATATTTCCACCCTCTGCTATGACTGTAAAACATCTACTGCACCAAATTTACATGTCCAAAATTTGTAACTTAAAAAATTTAGAGATACCTTTTATAATTTATATATATATGTACACACATACATTTTTTAATCAATCATCAAATATGGTTATAATCAGTTGAAATCAAAGGAATGTCTTCAAAGCTTTCATCCTCATCTTCATTGTATGTGTTGGTAACAACTAGTGGCATGTTTTCGCATTCACTAACATATCCACATTGTGTGTTCTTACAATTATCAAAATCTCCAAAAATGCACTCATAACAAAAACAAGAGTAATCCCTAGTGTGCAACATCCATGTCTGACTATCTGTACTCATGACACAATGCAAAGATCTTGTTTTCTCTACCCTCTTGCATCCATGCATTGATCTTCTATCCACACCTACAAATTTATTATATTGTACAACATTATGAATATAATAAAAATAATTAAATTCAAACTAAAATAAACAAACTCATGTACACATCATATATGAATATGTAACGCCCCGCATGAACACCTTAGATAACAACACATCTATGCTAATCTAACAGAATAATTTTTTTTTTTTTTAAAAGAATAAAGTAACAAAGTAATATTTAACACAGCATCATACATCATTAAACTATCAACTTGTTACTCTAAGATTTCATGGGAGCATTACTTGACAATTCGAACAACATAGTCTATCATACATCATTTACTAACATTAATTGATCATTCTAACTATTGCATTTAATCAATAAACATTTGCATAACATCAGATGAGTAATCATTAGGATCTAATACAAAGATACAATCTCTTCTAACACAAACATTATAAATCAACTGATACATAGACAAGTACATGAATACAAATCACTTACTTCATGTCTGGTACAAGATCTGACGGCTTATACACAAGATACGACATCCTCGCACATGAACAAAAGCAAGGAGAAAACCAATGGATTAAAGCTCTTCCACCCGACCATGTGGAACCCTAAGGTCCACCCCCCGAGCTAGGAGTTAACATAAGGTTCCCACTACAACATACAGTCAGGTAGACAAGACTAAATATGAACAAAGAATGACCAAACGCCAATACTATACTTGGCAATAACAACACAACACATAACTCCAATAACACAAGTCAATATCACAAACAACTTAACAACACTTCCAAAGGCAAGCACAACAAATGGGGAGAGTACAACTAGGGAATGCTAGGCTGCAGTAGGGAGGAGTGTCATCACATGGCTTGTCATAGGTTGTCCTGGTAAGCCTTCCTAGGCCCCGGCCCCCATCTTGGGTTGTCCTGGCAGCCTCTCCCGACTCCCGGCCCCCATACAACGCTCATGCGGAATCAACATACCTTTCGTGAAGACAAGGTAGTCGATCTTGCCATTCCAGGCCTTCTCATCTCATCTCAAGCCTAAACGAGCACTTGAGCCATGAGTGAGGCATCCACTTATCTTGTTTAGTGTGATTAGCTACCCAACCCCCTAATTCATTAATTAGGTTATCACTGAATTAACAAACTCCCACATGGGTTGTCCTGGACGCCACTTTGGGCTCCGGCCCCCATTGAGAGCCACTCCCCTACCTGCAACTAGAAAGCCCCTCTAAACAAGCACAATAACCATCATCATGTCAACGATGAAACATGATCCATGCAAGGCATTAACCATCTTGCACACAATTATCCTCATATCAACATGTGTATATAACAACGCAAGGAATTATCCATCTTGCATATCATCTTCATCACAAGGACAACTAACAAAACCTTGTCCATAGCAACACATAAACATTACTCCTACAAAAGTACTCAATGCCTCTCCATAACACAAATCTCAATATAAGATAATTAAAGAGAATTATCACCTTCTCATTACGCATTCATGACATCGAATATTCATCAAATCACATTATCAAAAGGCGACAACATACTCATATAACTTCATGGTCTCGAACACTTACCAACACGTCTCATGAAATCAACCACAAACAACCTATGCCTCTGGAATAAACCCTCGACAACTAACACTTGACCATTCATATACATTCCACTTACAATTTGCAATTAGACTCACCATTTAATGCAATACTTATAAATCAAGTTTCCATTACATTATTTGTATACTTATTCCTAACCCAAACATCATAAGAATGTAGTAAATTCAAAACTAAGTTGAATTAAAATCATCAACACTAATATTTATTCCATCCTCATAATAAGTTTAATAAGCCCAATAATTTAATCTTATAAATTCAATAACTTGATTTAAATAAATTAAATGACTTAACTATAATATTTATTCTATACTTGATTTTAGCGACTAACAAAGTATATTTTCACTTGATCATTTATCTAGGGGTTTTCTCCATCACGAAGTTTATACCATTTCGATTAACTTTCACTCATACACTCCCCAGATAGTTTGGGATTTACAACGATTACTTTGAAATAACAATGATAAATTAATGTATCAACTAATTGTCTCGTTTAATTACTCTTCGAAATATAAATATCTCAACGATCTAACAATTACCATTATGATTTATAACCATCTTTTTAAAACCCTAATTGCCCTAGTAATTAATTTCCTATTAAATTATCGATAACATTATCTAAGCATTTATCTACTCAACTCCGATAAATAATAAATAATAATAATAATAATTACCGTAGATCAAAGGATGGTAAATAATTTTCGTAACAATTAATAGAAAATTTACACCTCATTCGCAATAATGGAGATCATCATTTATGCTGCTGATTAGAGTTGGAGCAATGGCAATGCGCTCAAAGACCTGCCAAAGACATTAGCGGCAGTTTTTTCAAAAGCAGCAATTTGTTCTTCGCGAGTAGGCTGAGGGTCCAGAAACTTCATGGTAATGAGCCAATGACTGTTAAAACGAGCTCCCAGCAATCTAAATGGCTGATTAATACAGGCGGAGGGCAGTATTTTTCTGAACTAAAGAAGGTGACGATGAACGAACTACAGAGGTGTGCGGGGTGGTGGAAATTCCTCTTGCAACCGCAAGGACACGATGAAGGTGAGAAGCCATTGATGAGGTAACAGCAAACAACAAAATACAGCAACTAGGGTTTTCTAAATTTGAACTGAGAGCATTTTTGGCATAAAGAGAGACATTAAATTTGCCCCTGTGAAAGCGCTTTGGACTGGAAATAGCAGAGGATTGTGATGGCGCTAAAACAGAAGTTCTTAACGTTGCCATTTTTATTATTTTCAGAAGGGCTTTGTTCAATAGATTTAAGCATAACCATATCCATTCCGTGTGAAGAATGGTGCCGCTAAAACTTTTGTATTTTGTGGGTTTTGGATCAGTAACGGACAAAGATTGTGCAAATTAGAAATTGAAATTTCATTTTTTTTTTATAACATAAACGCCTTAGACAAGGTCGCCCCAAGTGGCCAATCAAAAGAAAACATAGAACCGGATACACAAACCATCAAATGGCGGTCTATTGACAAATGGAAACATTGCAAAGAAGACCGTTGAATTAAACAAAAAGGCCAAATAGATGGGGAAGAATCGGCCAACTTCCCATTATTAATTTTTCCAAGTAAGGTGCTCTATGATTACTTTTTGACTCTCCCTGAGAAACTTCCAAACTGCCAAGCCAACCCTCGTGTCACCTATGGTAAGTATGCGGCTAGGTTCCTCACAGTCCAAGTATTTGTTTTGAAATATTCTATCGTATCATGCTGTGAGCCCGTGCGGCTATCATGAAGACACCATAAACTTATCATTGAGAAACCTGTTAAATTGTGTTGGCCGATGTGTTCCCTTAGCCTGCCGATTTCTACAGTGAAGCGATTTAAGGTTTTCTGGAGACAGTTGCTAAGCTGAAGATATTTGTGGAGTCTCTTAGGACAGTGAGCACCTTCCAGCAATAGAGGCGAACATTTTTGGGATCCACGGAAACAAATATTTTACTTCATTCTGAGAAGGGAACGACTTAACATCAGCAAAAGGCCTAGAATAAAAATTGGATAATATGAATATCTGAATGATTTTAACACAAATGCGGACCCCACAAATCCTTGCACTAGCAAAGATAAAAATTTCATGATGTCCACAGGCAGACATTTTTAACTTTCTATTTTTCTAGGTTTCACCGTGTCGTTCGTTTATATTTTAGGGAATAGCCAGGATTATTAGTACAATAATGAAAACAAACCCTGCCAAAGCTGGGAATGCTTAAAACCTACTCATACCAATGTATCGGAAAACACTACTCAAACCCTGCATAATGAATCCCAAAAATCTAAATGCATTAAAATAACCCACATTTGCCTCGGTAGACATTCAGAACACAAGCTGGGTGCCCTAGGGTACTTATTTATGGTAGAGTTATAATAATAAGAGGAGTTGTTTCTCAAGCCCTGAATAACTACAAGAAGAATGAATCTCAAAAAATCTAAATACAAATTCGGGGTATCTTACGGCGCTTGTTTTTATTAGGATTTCAATAAAAAGTGGGGCTTGTTTGTAGCTTAAAATATATTTTTTTGCGTGATCAAATAATGCGTAAAATGCTTCAGAAACTAGGTTGCAAAGCAGCATCTGAACATTACTCATCTGTCTCATGGGTGTTCAGATTTATCATTTGATGTTTCATCAGGAGAGTACGAAAGAAGACGAAGGATAGCTGCCAACTATAAATCGCTGCTTCTGTATTACTAACCTCCGATTTCTGTAAAACACTGCGTATTCTATTATTACCCTTTTTGTCATATTCGTTGGATTCTATTTTTGTATATAATTTGTCCTTGTCCTGCAGCGAACATACTAATATATATTTTGACAGAAAACAGTATAAAAGTAACGATTGCAAGATTATACTTAACAGTGATTCGACTGAGTAGGTATAGAAAGAGAGCAAGAACAAAACAATGTCGCGGATTAAAACTTCATTCCAGAAACCCTAGATATTAAACAAAATAAGAAAATGACATTCACACAATAGAAGGAACCTGTTTACGCTGCAAGACCTCTCTCCGTTCTTCGCAGCTCCGTTCTCCTTCCCAGATCCCCAACTCCGCTTTTTTTTTGCTCCCCCTTTTCTCTTCTTCTCTCTGCCTGTTTTATAGTATTCCCCCTCTAGGGCATAAACACCCGACCCAATGCCAACCGCCAAAGAAAAATATAGCCGACACTTAAAATTATTATTTTTTTAATTAACATTGCAATGAAATCTCCTATACTTTTATTAACTCAAAGATAACATATATTTAATATAATACAACTTATAATTTTTATTTTATTTAGTTTAGTACTACATATAGATATTAATATATATATAACAACTCATAAATACATTTTATTTCATTAAATCATTTATTTACTTTCGTTTTGATTATAGAACAATTTCACAATTATAATGCCACTTTATACTAATTTATCTCCTTTAATGATTTTATTTATTTATTTATTAATTAATATATATTTGTTATATAACAACCAATGATTATTTATAATCTATTTAATAAACACTAATCAAATTTATCTATTTGTATACTACAATTAACCAATCAAAATCAGGCGATTATTCAACCATCAAGCATGCAGGGAAAGCAAGACGACAACCCCAAAGACAACGAAACTGGGAACAATGGCTATACGTAAACTGAAGACTTATCCTCTATAAGGATGACGGATGACTGGGGAACCCTATGTTAACTCCCATCAACAATTCCATTGGCTAGGGCACGCTCAGACCTGCTAGTTCAGGTGGAGTCGATGCCCGGTACCTGCATCCTGCAGCAAACCTCAAGGTTAAACATATATATACAAACATGAAGTCATGCACACGGTGAACAGAAATTGCAGCGTGGCAGGGTACTCGGACACGAGTAATGCAACACCGTTCTGTTCACATTATTACATCAACAATAAAGTATTCAATTGTCTACAAGAACATAGAATAATCAATAACAATACGATCCAGTATAACAATTATCGTTAAAGCATCATAACCCTGATTCAATATCACATTAAACTCAGAAATAACATTAATCCATTATATCAAACATGTCCATCAAACTATGAAACATAAAATATCAATAATCTACTATCATCAATCGTCATCAAAGAAATAGATCCATAAACAACTCAAGGAAATAACAAGGAATCCATGTCATAATATCTAATCCTACTAGGAGTACTATCAGTCTGACGGAAACAAGGTGAGGGGCACTACATCCTCCCCCCCTAAGATCAGGCTTACTCCTGGAAGGCTGCAACTAGTATGGGTATAATTCTGACATATAGGTTGCATCTTCCAAGGCAACTAAAGCCACGTTATTAGGATCCCATTAGACCCCTACTTATGAGGGTTAGCCCCCAAAGAAGCAGAACGCGCACGAGCTCCAAAGAAAGCTGCTCGTCCTCTACCTGCGGTCTCCAAGACTGTCCCCTGATGCTCTGTCTGGCGGTGATCAACTGCTGTAAATGCTCTATGAGACCTCCCTGCATCACCCACTGTTGGCTCTGAAATTGTTGGCCTCTGGCTAAATCCTGCAGTGTTCTTTTGTGGGCACTGCCTAGCAATATGGCCCTGCTGGCCGCAAGAGAAACATCCTTTTCCCCTGCCAAAACCTCCACCACCTGAAGGTGCATTAGACTGGTGAAAACTTCCCCTACTAAACGCAGGCTGAGAATTCTGAACTGGTGGGTTGGGATGATAATTCTTGGCCCGCAGCCAATTACGATTTTTCCCCGACTGAGAACCACCTCCTTGCAGAGGTTGGTTATTCTTTGGTTTTGATTGTGAATACTGTTGCCGCTGCTGATCACCCTTAGCGGTTGCATGATGACCTCTAGATGAACTCGTTGCTTGAGGTTGGCCATCTCGAGAACCTAAGCCTGATGATGGTGCACTCCCAATTTGCACGCCTGTATGACCCCCTAGGGCCATGGTCAAATTCTCCTCCACCAGTCGAGCCTTCTCGACTGCTACCTCCATGGTCTTCGGCTCGAAAACACGAACTCCCCCACTGATGCGTGCATTCAAACCTCTAATAAAATGCTGAACTAGCATGGCCTCATCATTTCCAATGCCTGCATACTGCTTGAGTTCATAAAACCTGCGCTCGTACTGCTCCACTGTCATGGTCATCTGTCGCAACTCATGGAACTCATCCGCTCGTCGTTGCCTCCAGTGGTCTGATAAGAATCGAGCTCTGAACCTATCTAAAAATAGTTCCCAAGACACTGTGGCAATATCTAGATGCAACTTTTGTTCCTCTAGTCGCCACCACGTAGAGGCGAAACCCCTGAGATGCATGATGGCACATCTTGCCTTAGTGTTGCTGCCATAAGGATGCATGGCAAAACACCTCTCCAGATCAATTAGCCATGTCTCTGCTTCCATACCACTACCAGATCCGTCAAAGGTAGGAGGACGGGCTCTCATAAGGTCTCTCATGTGGCCTGCAAGAATAGCTTCTTGCTCAGCTGAAATTTCTCTCCTTCTAGGAGATCGTTCTCTTTCTCTTACTTCAGGTTGATCCATCTCCTGCCTAGGACCAAGATGAGCAAGAACCTCCTCAAGTAGCTGGCGTAGTTGAGCACCCTCTGGTTGACCTTGATTCTCTTGATTCTCGCCCCCACCTTCTTGTGCACTCACATGAGGGGAACTAGGAGGAGGGCTATTATCAACACCTCTCCCACGACCCCTTCCTCGTCCACGTCCTCGACCTCGCACCCTAGGCATCCTTCTGGACAACATACCCAAGAACAACTTCAGGTTGCTAGGCGAGGACTACAAATGAATATACTATTCAGAGTTTAAGCAACCAGTGTAGCTTAATGGGCTAATATAAAACCAGACTACCCAGTGTTAGAAACCCTGCTCTGATACCAGATGTAACGCCCCGCATGAACACCTTAGATAACAACACATCTATGCTAATCTAACAGAATAATTTTTTTTTTTTTTAAAAGAATAAAGTAACAAAGTAATATTTAACACAGCATCATACATCATTAAACTATCAACTTGTTACTCTAAGATTTCATGGGAGCATTACTTGACAATTCGAACAACATAGTCTATCATACATCATTTACTAACATTAATTGATCATTCTAACTATTGCATTTAATCAATAAACATTTGCATAACATCAGATGAGTAATCATTAGGATCTAATACAAAGATACAATCTCTTCTAACACAAACATTATAAATCAACTGATACATAGACAAGTACATGAATACAAATCACTTACTTCATGTCTGGTACAAGATCTGACGGCTTATACACAAGATACGACATCCTCGCACATGAACAAAAGCAAGGAGAAAACCAATGGATTAAAGCTCTTCCACCCGACCATGTGGAACCCTAAGGTCCACCCCCCGAGCTAGGAGTTAACATAAGGTTCCCACTACAACATACAGTCAGGTAGACAAGACTAAATATGAACAAAGAATGACCAAACGCCAATACTATACTTGGCAATAACAACACAACACATAACTCCAATAACACAAGTCAATATCACAAACAACTTAACAACACTTCCAAAGGCAAGCACAACAAATGGGGAGAGTACAACTAGGGAATGCTAGGCTGCAGTAGGGAGGAGTGTCATCACATGGCTTGTCATAGGTTGTCCTGGTAAGCCTTCCTAGGCCCCGGCCCCCATCTTGGGTTGTCCTGGCAGCCTCTCCCGACTCCCGGCCCCCATACAACGCTCATGCGGAATCAACATACCTTTCGTGAAGACAAGGTAGTCGATCTTGCCATTCCAGGCCTTCTCATCTCATCTCAAGCCTAAACGAGCACTTGAGCCATGAGTGAGGCATCCACTTATCTTGTTTAGTGTGATTAGCTACCCAACCCCCTAATTCATTAATTAGGTTATCACTGAATTAACAAACTCCCACATGGGTTGTCCTGGACGCCACTTTGGGCTCCGGCCCCCATTGAGAGCCACTCCCCTACCTGCAACTAGAAAGCCCCTCTAAACAAGCACAATAACCATCATCATGTCAACGATGAAACATGATCCATGCAAGGCATTAACCATCTTGCACACAATTATCCTCATATCAACATGTGTATATAACAACGCAAGGAATTATCCATCTTGCATATCATCTTCATCACAAGGACAACTAACAAAACCTTGTCCATAGCAACACATAAACATTACTCCTACAAAAGTACTCAATGCCTCTCCATAACACAAATCTCAATATAAGATAATTAAAGAGAATTATCACCTTCTCATTACGCATTCATGACATCGAATATTCATCAAATCACATTATCAAAAGGCGACAACATACTCATATAACTTCATGGTCTCGAACACTTACCAACACGTCTCATGAAATCAACCACAAACAACCTATGCCTCTGGAATAAACCCTCGACAACTAACACTTGACCATTCATATACATTCCACTTACAATTTGCAATTAGACTCACCATTTAATGCAATACTTATAAATCAAGTTTCCATTACATTATTTGTATACTTATTCCTAACCCAAACATCATAAGAATGTAGTAAATTCAAAACTAAGTTGAATTAAAATCATCAACACTAATATTTATTCCATCCTCATAATAAGTTTAATAAGCCCAATAATTTAATCTTATAAATTCAATAACTTGATTTAAATAAATTAAATGACTTAACTATAATATTTATTCTATACTTGATTTTAGCGACTAACAAAGTATATTTTCACTTGATCATTTATCTAGGGGTTTTCTCCATCACGAAGTTTATACCATTTCGATTAACTTTCACTCATACACTCCCCAGATAGTTTGGGATTTACAACGATTACTTTGAAATAACAATGATAAATTAATGTATCAACTAATTGTCTCGTTTAATTACTCTTCGAAATATAAATATCTCAACGATCTAACAATTACCATTATGATTTATAACCATCTTTTTAAAACCCTAATTGCCCTAGTAATTAATTTCCTATTAAATTATCGATAACATTATCTAAGCATTTATCTACTCAACTCCGATAAATAATAAATAATAATAATAATAATTACCGTAGATCAAAGGATGGTAAATAATTTTCGTAACAATTAATAGAAAATTTACACCTCATTCGCAATAATGGAGATCATCATTTATGCTGCTGATTAGAGTTGGAGCAATGGCAATGCGCTCAAAGACCTGCCAAAGACATTAGCGGCAGTTTTTTCAAAAGCAGCAATTTGTTCTTCGCGAGTAGGCTGAGGGTCCAGAAACTTCATGGTAATGAGCCAATGACTGTTAAAACGAGCTCCCAGCAATCTAAATGGCTGATTAATACAGGCGGAGGGCAGTATTTTTCTGAACTAAAGAAGGTGACGATGAACGAACTACAGAGGTGTGCGGGGTGGTGGAAATTCCTCTTGCAACCGCAAGGACACGATGAAGGTGAGAAGCCATTGATGAGGTAACAGCAAACAACAAAATACAGCAACTAGGGTTTTCTAAATTTGAACTGAGAGCATTTTTGGCATAAAGAGAGACATTAAATTTGCCCCTGTGAAAGCGCTTTGGACTGGAAATAGCAGAGGATTGTGATGGCGCTAAAACAGAAGTTCTTAACGTTGCCATTTTTATTATTTTCAGAAGGGCTTTGTTCAATAGATTTAAGCATAACCATATCCATTCCGTGTGAAGAATGGTGCCGCTAAAACTTTTGTATTTTGTGGGTTTTGGATCAGTAACGGACAAAGATTGTGCAAATTAGAAATTGAAATTTCATTTTTTTTTTATAACATAAACGCCTTAGACAAGGTCGCCCCAAGTGGCCAATCAAAAGAAAACATAGAACCGGATACACAAACCATCAAATGGCGGTCCATTGACAAATGGAAACATTGCAAAGAAGACCGTTGAATTAAACAAAAAGGCCAAATAGATGGGGAAGAATCGGCCAACTTCCCATTATTAATTTTTCCAAGTAAGGTGCTCTATGATTACTTTTTGACTCTCCCTGAGAAACTTCCAAACTGCCAAGCCAACCCTCGTGTCACCTATGGTAAGTATGCGGCTAGGTTCCTCACAGTCCAAGTATTTGTTTTGAAATATTCTATCGTATCATGCTGTGAGCCCGTGCGGCTATCATGAAGACACCATAAACTTATCATTGAGAAACCTGTTAAATTGTGTTGGCCGATGTGTTCCCTTAGCCTGCCGATTTCTACAGTGAAGCGATTTAAGGTTTTCTGGAGACAGTTGCTAAGCTGAAGATATTTGTGGAGTCTCTTAGGACAGTGAGCACCTTCCAGCAATAGAGGCGAACATTTTTGGGATCCACGGAAACAAATATTTTACTTCATTCTGAGAAGGGAACGACTTAACATCAGCAAAAGGCCTAGAATAAAAATTGGATAATATGAATATCTGAATGATTTTAACACAAATGCGGACCCCACAAATCCTTGCACTAGCAAAGATAAAAATTTCATGATGTCCACAGGCAGACATTTTTAACTTTCTATTTTTCTAGGTTTCACCGTGTCGTTCGTTTATATTTTAGGGAATAGCCAGGATTATTAGTACAATAATGAAAACAAACCCTGCCAAAGCTGGGAATGCTTAAAACCTACTCATACCAATGTATCGGAAAACACTACTCAAACCCTGCATAATGAATCCCAAAAATCTAAATGCATTAAAATAACCCACATTTGCCTCGGTAGACATTCAGAACACAAGCTGGGTGCCCTAGGGTACTTATTTATGGTAGAGTTATAATAATAAGAGGAGTTGTTTCTCAAGCCCTGAATAACTACAAGAAGAATGAATCTCAAAAAATCTAAATACAAATTCGGGGTATCTTACGGCGCTTGTTTTTATTAGGATTTCAATAAAAAGTGGGGCTTGTTTGTAGCTTAAAATATATTTTTTTGCGTGATCAAATAATGCGTAAAATGCTTCAGAAACTAGGTTGCAAAGCAGCATCTGAACATTACTCATCTGTCTCATGGGTGTTCAGATTTATCATTTGATGTTTCATCAGGAGAGTACGAAAGAAGACGAAGGATAGCTGCCAACTATAAATCGCTGCTTCTGTATTACTAACCTCCGATTTCTGTAAAACACTGCGTATTCTATTATTACCCTTTTTGTCATATTCGTTGGATTCTATTTTTGTATATAATTTGTCCTTGTCCTGCAGCGAACATACTAATATATATTTTGACAGAAAACAGTATAAAAGTAACGATTGCAAGATTATACTTAACAGTGATTCGACTGAGTAGGTATAGAAAGAGAGCAAGAACAAAACAATGTCGCGGATTAAAACTTCATTCCAGAAACCCTAGATATTAAACAAAATAAGAAAATGACATTCACACAATAGAAGGAACCTGTTTACGCTGCAAGACCTCTCTCCGTTCTTCGCAGCTCCGTTCTCCTTCCCAGATCCCCAACTCCGCTTTTTTTTTGCTCCCCCTTTTCTCTTCTTCTCTCTGCCTGTTTTATAGTATTCCCCCTCTAGGGCATAAACACCCGACCCAATGCCAACCGCCAAAGAAAAATATAGCCGACACTTAAAATTATTATTTTTTTAATTAACATTGCAATGAAATCTCCTATACTTTTATTAACTCAAAGATAACATATATTTAATATAATACAACTTATAATTTTTATTTTATTTAGTTTAGTACTACATATAGATATTAATATATATATAACAACTCATAAATACATTTTATTTCATTAAATCATTTATTTACTTTCGTTTTGATTATAGAACAATTTCACAATTATAATGCCACTTTATACTAATTTATCTCCTTTAATGATTTTATTTATTTATTTATTAATTAATATATATTTGTTATATAACAACCAATGATTATTTATAATCTATTTAATAAACACTAATCAAATTTATCTATTTGTATACTACAATTAACCAATCAAAATCAGGCGATTATTCAACCATCAAGCATGCAGGGAAAGCAAGACGACAACCCCAAAGACAACGAAACTGGGAACAATGGCTATACGTAAACTGAAGACTTATCCTCTATAAGGATGACGGATGACTGGGGAACCCTATGTTAACTCCCATCAACAATTCCATTGGCTAGGGCACGCTCAGACCTGCTAGTTCAGGTGGAGTCGATGCCCGGTACCTGCATCCTGCAGCAAACCTCAAGGTTAAACATATATATACAAACATGAAGTCATGCACACGGTGAACAGAAATTGCAGCGTGGCAGGGTACTCGGACACGAGTAATGCAACACCGTTCTGTTCACATTATTACATCAACAATAAAGTATTCAATTGTCTACAAGAACATAGAATAATCAATAACAATACGATCCAGTATAACAATTATCGTTAAAGCATCATAACCCTGATTCAATATCACATTAAACTCAGAAATAACATTAATCCATTATATCAAACATGTCCATCAAACTATGAAACATAAAATATCAATAATCTACTATCATCAATCGTCATCAAAGAAATAGATCCATAAACAACTCAAGGAAATAACAAGGAATCCATGTCATAATATCTAATCCTACTAGGAGTACTATCAGTCTGACGGAAACAAGGTGAGGGGCACTACAGAATATATATTTAAAGTACATTAAATAAATTCAAACAATACATACTTGATATCTCCCAAAACACTCTATATGGAATGTATCGGTTTGTTTTTGAAGATGTGCCGACCTCATTTGGTGCAAAGTATGACTTACACCATTCAACAACATCATGTGCATCATTTATATGATCTCCCTCATAATTCATTTGATGTTTTATCTTAGAACACGTTTGATGCAAGCTCCTGTGCCATCATGTTCACCCTTTCCATGCCCACTCTCAATGAAACTCCAAACATGTGGTATATTGTCATTTCGATGATATCTACATAGTGTAAAAATTGGACTTGATGATTTGAATTGCGATGCACATCCATCTGACCATACAAAATGCTTTTCAAAATTTACACCCTTGCTTGCCAAATATCCAAAAAAATTCTTAAAGCAATGTTGTACAAAATGTGTGTCATGCTCTTTATCATCACTAATATAAAAGTGATATTCTTTCGTTATGACTCGTGCTTCAAATGTACTTTCAACACCATACAAATCCAATTGTGCATGCTGATAACACACATGCACCATAATAGTGATCTGCTCTGAAAAGTAATAGTATGATTGAATCTCTTTTTGATGTACAAAAGAGTAATTTTCTGCAAAGTCGACTACCGATAAAACTATTCTAGGTGGGAAAGTATCTCTTAATGTTTTAAACTGTTGTGCTTGCCACTTAGAAAAAAAAGCATTATGTATGTATGGTTGTATCAATTTACAAAAAATTTCCATAAATGTTCCAATAGGTATCTTCTCTTCTACATAATCTAACCTTATGGATTCTTTCCCATTTTTTGTTTGAAACTTTATGTACTTGTAACTTTTGCAATTTACCAACTTCATTGGGTCGATATCTTCATTTCTCAAAGGCATTTTAGCTAAATTTTCACATGTTTCACAAAGACCTTTTATGTAGGTTATTTGACCAGTTCCATTATCATCATCTGATTTATCACATAAGATGGATGCTATAAACTGACTTACCCATTTAGGAGGTGCATTTACAAAACCATCACTATCTTCACAAATTTTTTGAAACACCTGATAGTAGAGACCAAATTTAATATGATAATGACAACAAGTTTAAAAAACCTTGTTTGTCTTCACATAATATGGCCTTAACCTTTCAAACATTGTTTGGCCAATCTTCATATTTGGATTTGCATTACAAAAGTCCACATACATCTCATGTTGTGTTATGTCTAGCAAATGTTTTGTATGTAGTTCATAACTATTGGGCCCAATTCTGTGTTTGATAACATCTCTACTATTCGATGAAGCATGAGTATTTTCATTGCAAAAGGTTGAGATCAAGTTCCTGACAACATCTTGAATCCTATCAGATCGAGGAGCTCTACACATAATTGCCCAATTGCCTTCTGAGGTACTATCATCCAATAATTTTCTCCTTAAAATCACATATTTTGTTATTGTCTTTCTACTAAAATCAATCTCAGTTGAAATTGAAGACAATTGTCTTTTTTTAGAATTTTTTTCACTTAAAATACCTGTCAACATTAGTCTTCTTGAAATTGATTTATCTACAGATTGAGATTGTTTCCCAATGGAAGCCAAACCTTTTTTAACATTTTCAACAATATCTTTTTCTAGGTGTGAACCTTTCCCCTTTTTTAATGACAAATCTACACTCAACAATTGCAATGTCTCATTTGGCTCCTTAGTAAGAAGTACAATTGATAACAATTAGGTTCGGCCAAGTGTATCAAGATTATAGAAATGAGCAATTATTTTTTTTGTAGCTTTATTCATTGACCTCCTATCAGTACGTCTAGGTTGTCCATCATAATGTTTCAATTTATCAATATCTATTTTAAGTAAATGATCTAAATTTCTATAAGAATTTTTTCCCTTCACCTCTTTAGCTAGATTAATATGCACATCCATACTAGTCAAAGGAAGCGATCCTGACCCCTCTCCAACATCCATTGTTTGCACTTGGGCCTCCTCCGGGCTAACATCAACTATGTGTTCTTCAACAACGTTTGCTCTAGTTTCTGTATCACACATTAAGGAAATACATATTAAAATAAAAAATAAAATTATTTATTAAATATAAAATAAAACTTTCTAAAATCCTATGGATTAAATCATGATGGTTAATTTAACTCTACATATCTTATTCTATCTCAATCATCTTTCTAAATAATAAACATTCTTTTTATTTTTTTGATTTATACTCTGAAGTTCTATTGTAGAAATTATTATGTTTTCTAAAAAATACTTTCATTCTTTAGGAAAAAGAAAATCTAGAAAGCATTTTAAAAATATTTCAACAAATCTTTTCTTAAAAAAATTCTTTTATTCCTTAATTTAGCATTAAAAATCATAAAAACACAAAAATAAAAAAAAATAAAAAACATTCATGGTAAAAATTTATTAGATAAAAAAAAATAACAATTATTATAAATACTTTTTAGAGAAAGAAAACAAAAAAGAAGCTATTGTAAAATGTTATTTCATATATATACATGTTCAAAAAAATTAAAAATAAACTACTATATAAGAGTTGAAGTTTTAAAATTAGGAAATGTGGCTTTTTAAATATAACTTTTAGATAAAATAATTTTTAAATAAAAATAAATAATCAAGAAAAGAAATAATCTAAAATGAAAAGTGAACTTGATTTTTTTAATAAATTATAATAGAAATATATGTTACCACTTTAGAAAAATAATGAAGTTGAGTTAGAGATAGGGAGAGGGATATGGAGAGTTAGAGAGGGAGAGAGATAGCTACAGAGGCCCCAGTGAGGGAGAGGTAGAGGTAAAGAGAGTGGGCAACTTGAGAGAGAGAGTGGTGGATAGAGAGAGAGGTAGGTAGTTATCTCTAGGTAGAGGGGTGGGGATTATAGCCAAGAATGAAGATTGACTTAAACTAAATTACATCCTAGCTACATGAAATCAATGTGTATATATTTAAGTATAAATCAAGTGACCTAGATTAAATGACATCCTACTACATGATTCATCAATACATGTATATATTTAATCATAAATAAAATGACCTAGATTAAAAATAGAAAAGAAAATATATGCATACCTTATTTTTGTTTATGATATTTTTGTAATATTTCTTCATTCAATCTTTCTATAGTTTCTATGGAATACTTTCGTGTAGTCTTATTTTGTCTTGTCATTTCGTTTCCGATCTCCTTCTTTGTAAAATATGACTTGAAAATTCTTCTCTCAAAGATTTCCCCCTCCCTTGCAGAACAAAAATGTGAATTTATCTTGTTACATTGATTTGTAAAAATGAAAAAAAATCATCCTATTTATATGCAATATGAAAAATCAAAACATTAAAAAAAAAACATGTCAACATGCCTTCGAACGAAGGTCGGCTGTTAAAAAAAGATAATACTTTTTAATGTAAGGAACCTTCGAACGAAGTTGGTTGTTACGGGGATTTGCATGCCATGTTTGGGCCTTTGTTTTAAGGAGTATTTACTTCGAACGAAGGACACCAACAACCTTCATTCGTAGGGGTTTTCGCATGAAGACCCCCACTAGACACCTTCCCCCCTTCCCTTCCCCTTTCTTTTGCAAAATTTTGGCTTCCAAAGCCCAGCTGAAGGTCCAAATGGATTCACCTTTACCAAACCAAATTGGAGGATTGTAGTCCTCGATATAAGCTTTCCAGCAAGTATAGTTTTGATATATTTTGATTTTATTATGATTATTTTTTTTAGTTTTACTAAACATAGCTTTTTAACCGAAAATCAAGTTCTCTATTCTACACAAATGGAAAAATAGTAAATTAGTGAAAAAAATTTCTGAAAAAATATGCATTCCCTAGGTATTGATGTCCTTGTTTCAACCAAAAAAAAAACTGAATTTCGATACATATAGAAAAAGTTATGTTTTATGGAATACGCCTATGTCTAAATTATAATTAGTTTGACTTCAAAACTTAAAAAAAATAGTCAACAAAACATTATGAAACTAGATGCATGCCTTAGATATCAATGTTACCAATCTAAATTCAAAAGAATCAGAATTTTATCCTTTGTAGAAAAAAAGTTATGTGTTATGGAATACACATCACTTAAAAAAAATGTTGTTTACTATTAAAAACTAGTTATCAAAGGAGATGCAAAAAAAATTACAATTTAACAGCAAATTTTTTTAAATTTTTTTTTTAGAATCTATAGACAAAATCTCACAAATCACTAGTTCGTATCATCTTCAAATTCCTAACGGTTTAGCAGCTATAGGTGTCAGAAAGTGAAGATTTAGTTTAAAATGTTGATTTCAATGTCAAGTTTGACAAAAAAGTGTAACCCATTATTGTGGGATGACCCCCTGCACAGTTATGCTTCGAAGTTTGTAAAGCATGTTGTTGCATGGAAGATTGCATTTGAGTCCCAGCTAAGGGGTGATATTGTCTGCATTCTTTCTTTTATGTCTCAAATCTATTTAGGTCTAGACCTATTCTAATGTATGTGTGTATGCCGACCTTGGAGATTGTTCCAATGGTTGATAATTGTAATGCCGACCTTGATGTTCATTCCAAGGTTGATGAATTGTATAAATACATGTAACGAAGTCGTGAATGATAGACAAGGATGTGAAGATACGAAGATAAGTGTGAAGTGAAAAAGTAGAGCAGAGTAGAGGAGAGTTATTGTGCTTCAATGGAACTGAACCTTGGCATAATGTAGATGCTATTATCTCAGTTCACCAACTTTTGGCAGTGATCTCTTTTGGTAGTGAGCCTTTTCATTTGAGCAGTGAGCTCTGGGCAGTGAGCCTCTAATTTTTGGTATTGTTATTACATATTATATTGTGAGCTAACACTCACCGTGGTTTTTCCCTATTTAGGGTTTTCCACGTAAAAAATCTGGTATGTCATGTGTCAAATGTGTGATTGTGCTTAAGTTTTTGATTTTATGCTTTCATGGCTAAATCATAATAATAGTGATTAAGTGATTGATGTGTTGATGTTTATAAGAAGTTAAGTTTTTTGGTGACAACTGATTCACCCCCCAGTTGTCTTGCACATTTTAACAAGTAGGTCATGTGTTAGAAGACTAACCTATTCAAAGTTTTGAACTTGGTATCAGGGCTAGTTTAAGTGTTGGCTAGGAACTGTCACTAAGTGTGGCTTGACAATGACAAATTATAAAGGGTATCTTTGGTTGGCCTTCATTTTATTATGGTTAGTATTCCTTTTTCTCTCATGTGGGTGAATTCATGACACAAACTTCACCATTAGTCCTTTATAAAAGAAATTGCATACATTTAGGGTAGCGAATAATCCATGCGATAGAACTTTAAAAGGGGCCAAAGAGTTTCAAATGCCTATGAAATATATGAATTCTACCTTCCTTATCATGATTGGCAATATTGTTGTTTGTGAAATGAAAATCAAATCCATTGAAGTATTGATGAGTTGTTTTACCGTTTCACATCACTTAGATAATTTCAAGCAATCAATTTGAATCTTCTCTTGACATAAAAACCTCAATTTCATCATCTTGAATAGAAAATTGATAACATTATCTATCTCTAAAGAAGGCACCCAATTTTATTTTGCATCTTTACCTATACCAATGCCCTATTTAGTTTCTACTTATACAAGCACCCAACTCCCTATATTTTGACCATGGTTAATCATGAAGAGCTACAAATTTGCATGTCCATTCCTATAGTTGCCCTCTTCTAGTAACAATTAATTATGAACCTCTCTTATGCTAGACAACATTTTACATTTCCAATAATACATTTAGTACAAAATAATTATGAACCATTCTTGTGCTGGGCAACATTTTACATTTCCAGTGATACATTTAGTAAAAATTAATTATGAACCATTCGTATGCTGGACAACATTTTGGCTTTTGTTTCACTTTCTTTGTTTTCATAGACATGTCCAATTGTTCTCAATGTCCATTCTTGCATCTAAATCCATTCAAGTGCTGCAACTATAAATAGGGGTAATCACTAAAATATAATGTTGTTTATGCAAGGAGTAGTGGGTTTAGGGATTGCATGTTATCTACAAAGTTTGTGCATGAGGATAAATGGGCCTATATTTGCCATAGAATTAAGTCCATTGTTCATGATTGCTACAACAATCATGCAATCTATAATTTTTGCTCACAAAATCTTCTTGGGAATGTTTGTTTCTCATCAACTCTTATCAATGTTCAATTTTTGCTTGCTAAGGTGAAAAAATAGATATGTTAATTCTATACTATTCTTCTAGATCATATTAAATTGATACTTCAGATATTAATCATATTAATACAAGTAGTTTATATGATATTAGTGTTCAAAGGTTGTTGACTAATGGGTTGAATCATTGCATTTGATTGGTTTATTGCAAAGGGAAATGCAATGGCTCCAAACCTTAGCACAATCTTTATTAATAAATTTTAGCGTCAGAAGAAGATTCAATACAAGCAAACCCCCACTCAAAGTTACCCTCTTGTTTGACTAGCCAGTCATGCATAGTTTGATTTTCTGTTATTGTTGAAACACTCAAGCACATTTATTAAAGTTATTTGACATTAACCACCATAAAGTGGTAAATATGAATTTCATCATATCATGATAATGCAAAAGATTTATTCGGTGTACTCATTTTAATTATTGTATGCTTGAGTTGTGTGATCTTGTAATCTAGAAGACTTGACTGCAATTTCTAATGAACTACTATATACCTGGCATCTTTGTTCTTATGCAACTTCTAACTATGTTCTATGGATATTGCTAACAAAATGTCTTATCTATGTTTTAGTTTTTCATAGATACATTGTTTTCTTTGCCACGCTACAGCTTTGCCACCTTCGAAATTCTCACGCCTTTCTAGCACTTGGTCGGGACTATAAATGCCTTGCTGCCCTTGTTTATACTAGCATAGATATCTAAAATACACAGAGAGATATCAATTGTGTCTATTTATTCTTAATAACAATTTTAATATAGGCACCTTGAGACTAATTTTTCTTGGTGTCTTTTAGTTAGATGTATTTAAGATATCTATTCTAGTACATAATACTTTTAAAATAATTATATGATTAAATATGCATAAATTAATCTTTTCAAAATTTAGAAAAATAAAGTACATATTATTCATTTAAAGATATAGGCATCAAATAAATAAATAGTAAGTAAAATTTTAGATTTAAGTAGAAATAAAATAATAAGTAAAACCAAAACATAGACAATATATTTAAAAAAAATTGAAGTAAAATAAAATAATTTGATATAAATTAAAACTTATAATGTAGTAAAAAAAATAGTTCTAAATAAAAATAAACTAACTCTTAAATAAATTAAAAAATATGTGTATGTAGTCAATAAAATAACTATAAAGTAAATTTAAATAACTCTTAAGTAAATTAAAATATAAACAATGTAAATAAAATAAAATAATTCTTAAATATCTCTCATGGTATTTTTTACATAGATGTATTAAAATATGAATATGTTGACCTGTAAACGGTTGTAAAATTTAAGGTAAAAGGTAAGAGTTTTTTTAACACACTGAGGCCATTACACTCCACAACTCATTGCCATTGTAGAATACCTCTTGGCATAATCAAGAATTTTATTGTTGTATTTTATTTATGTGTATATGAGAATAATGTGAGTTATATACAAAGTCACATTATTCTTTTTCATTTTTTATGTGATGTTTATATACAAGACATAAATAAACATATTACAAAAGGTTATATAGATAATATATCACATCATGTTGGTTTGATTTGTTCTATTTCATCTTTGCCCATATTGTTAATAATTTCAAATTTGTTAGCCAATTTTTTTTATTGTTTCATTAAGTTAGTTGTTAAAAGCTATTTCTTCTTTAAAGTTCTTATGGAAAATTTTAGAATAATGTACTAGACTAATCAATATTTTCCAATCTTTTAACTAGTTACTATTAACTATACCTTCAACTATATTGTAATGGCAAGAAGTCACTATGCAACAGTTGTTTATATTTAGCACTAAATTCAAATATGCATGTGGATAATTTAATAAATTTAATTGCTTCTTATGGATTTGATTCTACTCTTGTGCATGTAGAATTATAATAGCATGGTTTAATTTCCTTAGACACTTGCACTTGGTGGCTAGTGCTTAACAAGACAGTTGTAAGTTGCTTGGTGTTGACTTGGATCCCTCCTAGAGTTGTAGATAGTTGAATCACTTGAAACTTGGTGTAACCAGCTACTTGGGATGAGTATCAATTGTTGATTATTAAAATACAACTAGGAGGCACATTGAAATTCATTGGGCCTATATGAGTGTTATAATATCTATCTAAATATGATTTGATTCAATTTTAGATATCAAATCTTGGTTGTAAGGGACTCTACAAGGACTACTTGTCATGGGATGTTATAGTAACATGATGGATGCCTATAGTATTAGATACGATTTGGGACATCTTGTTGTTGATTATGGAGGATGTAATGTCCCCATTTTAGGTAGTTGTGGTTTTTGGGTGGTTTAGCCTATTCTAGGCCCTCATAGGCTAACGTAGGTGGTTAGAGGGCCTTGTTGGGCAGATATCAGTGTGGTTTCTTTTCCAGGGTTCAATGAGGTTCAGGCTTGGCCTTTGCAAAGGTTTCAGAACTCAATTTCTCATACTTAATTATTTATAGTAAGTCATTTAGATGGGGTTACTATTTATAACAGGGCACCTGATTATGACATGAGGGCAGTGTCGATTCTAGTATTCCGTTGGTTTGCTGAAATAAGGAGTTTGCCTAAGTTATAAAGTTTAATTATTATTAAAGGTGACTTTAATAATAATTAATATTTTAATATTATATTTTAACGTTATATTTGCACTTTATGACTTGAGGGGTCTCTAGTCATTAAAAGGGGGCCATTTTATAATTAATTGTTGAGGCGCCAATATCAAGGAGATTATTTAATATTTCTAAACTGCAAATATTATATCATTTTAAAATAATATTATTATGTTTCTAGAAGCTTCTTGGAGATGGATTGAAAAAGTATAAAAGAAGATCAAGCCAAGTTTCATTATCATCTAGGAAATGATATTTATTTGAAGTGTTTACTTAGAGAAGGACTCAGCTAGGGTTTCTGCCATTATTGAGCCTTTGGAAATGCAAACTCTCATTGGTTGTGCAATTTTGAGGCTGTGAAACTATCAGTTGAGATTATTGCCAAAGTGTGGGTTTCATCTAGGAGTCCAATCTGTGCTTAAATTGGAGAAGAAATACAAAGAATACAAGGGTTTGATGCATATCAACTTGCATATTATAAGGGTATTAACAATTCATTGTGGAACATATTTATTGTTGGCTACTACAGTACTCGCTACAATAACCAGCCATGGAGTTCTCAGATTTTCATTGTTGGAGGCTTATGTAGACACCCTTTTATTCTAGGTATTTGAGGGATCAATTCTTCTTGTGAAGACAATAATTTATATACCAGTTTGGAGGTGTTTCAAGGATGCAATTAATTAATCTGAGGACTGATATACTATAGCAAGGGTGCCATTGGCAAGACATTTTTTATTCATATCTAATCATTGAAGCATCCTATGGTTCTGGGCATTGTTGCATTTTGATCCTTTGATCCTACCGATCATTTCAGGTGCCATAAAGTGGAGTTAAATGACTGCATTAATTTTTAGTAAAGATTGTTAGGCAAGGGTAAGGGCGGCTCTACTTCTAGGAGGTGCGATTTCATGCAAGGAGGCGTAATAAAATCAAATAAAAATCAGAAATAGATATCATTGCATCTGCTGATCATTCTAGACTTCATAATCAAGTTCTTTGATGTATTTTGCATTGTTATATCAATTTGCATAAGGCACTACTGTAGATGATCATTTTATATCAGATTGGTAATGCATTGGGAATTCATTGTAAAGCCAAGAGTCTTGGCACTTGCATAATTAGATTGTAATTAGACAATATATCTCAATAAAGGAGTGATAAGTTGTAGACCATATATTTGATGTAATGTGCATATTTATATCCTTCATGATTAGCATAATAGTATGCATGCCAAGTGTTTGACAAAATCCCAACTGACTATAGGTGCACATTTTTCATATAGAATTCATATATATGCATATGAAAAGCCAAAAGAGAATTGCATATGCATTTAGTTCTTTGCTTAGACATAGTAGTAATTGTATACACCTAAAAATGACATGACTCTAGCTAAATAAATATTTTTAATATTTATTTCATTCTAAATTCCTCTAGCAATAAATAAATAAATCAAGTTATTTATTTGATTCATATTCCTCCAAAACTAAATAAAATCATTTATTTAATTAAATCATCTAAATTCTTCTAAAATCATTCTAAATTAAATAATACCAAATTATTTAATTAATTCTTCTCATCCTCCATATTTAAATAAATCCAAATATTTTTTTAAATTGTTTATTTCCTCCAAAATTGAATTAATACCAAAAATAATTCAATTAATCCACGTGCACATGTAATTAAATATTTTAAATATTTAATTAGGTATTATTCTCTCACCCACATGTCCTATTTCTCCTCCAGTAAGATTAGTTAACTCATCAATCAAATCTGTTAACTAATTGGTCATCTGAGTTCACTATTCAATCATCTCAGTCAACTCCCCAATCAGCCCACTTATCTCTCCAATCAACCTAGTTAACTGATCAATCATCTCAATTAACTCAATCTATTTTGTTAACTCCTCTAATACATGAGAGAACATGACACTTGTCCTCTCTCTATTCACGCACATCCTCTCAAGTTTCCTCAGCCATTGATCTTCTTATTCATTCTACACCATTGATCTTCTCTCTCACAAATCTATCAATACAACCCCTATTCCTCCATTTGAATCATCCAAGCTTTTATAAACTTACTCTATAGGAATCATAGTGCGCCTTTGGCACCAAATCCCCATAGCTTGAGATCACCATTTTCATTGTATTGAAGATCCTCTTCATTGCAAACCTATCAACAACCGTTCTCCATTGTCATCTTGGAAGAAAGTAAGGAAGTGCACCTTCTGAGGGCTCTATTCACAAATGAGATCAATTCGAGATATGAAACCAATGGAAGCCACGAAATAAGAAGGTTTGCAATGTATTGTTTCCTTTACGTTTAATCTTATTTATTTCTAATTTTATTGAGATTATTGGATTATTGATAGTTTAATACTATTAACCACATTTTTTGATAACATTTTTGGCACCCACCATGGGGTCCTTGCCCCAATTTAACTTCAAAATTGAGTTTTTGTGTTAGAATCCATACACAAGACGTTTCTATCCATCTACTCACTGTTCCAACACATTTATTCACTGTTCCAAAGCATCTGTCAAAGTTGTGCATCCACTCATTGTTGTAGCGCATTTACTCTCTGTTTCGGCACATCTATCAGATCTATGCATCTATTTTCTGTTATAGTGTATACACTCTCTGTAACTATGCATATGTTATATTTGTGCATTTGCTCTCTGTATCTACGCATATACTCTCTGTAACTGCGCATCTATTTTTGCACATTCATTCTTCTAGGGTTTTTTGGGCTATTTCTCAAGAAATTTCTAAGGCTAACATCATTTCTAGGAATATTCTTAGATCCACCTTGTAGTTTAAGAGCTAGTTAGACATATAGTTGCATGGTTAACTCTCATCTAGATCTAAATAGAAAAGGAATTAATTAAACTTATTCATGCAAATTTCACTTAGATTCTAAATAGGAGGGAAGTAATTTGTACTTGTTGTATCACAACTTGAACATAGTCCCAACTAGGAGGATTAAAATTGAACAATTGCTTTCAAAAGCTTTTTCAATGTTAACAAATCTTGTGTGCCCAAGTAGAGTAACTCATTTAGTTTTTCTCTTTTTTAACTAGGAGGAAAGAACTAGTGTTTTCCCTGATTTTGGAATGATGATAGGACTATGCTCTCACCTTAACTAGGTGAACAAAATGCCAGAATCAGCATTTTGCATGTGTTTCCTTTAGAGAGGCCTGCCCTTGGAATTCTTTCCTTCCAAGCGGGATGACCTTACGTGGTAACAAGCTAATGTCAAGATCTTCTGATCCACTATAAATAAACTATGTTTTAGGTGAAAGCTTCAAGCAATGAGGATTAGTTATACCAACAGCCAACCTCCCCATAAACCCCGCATGGCACAACCCTTGTAGGCTAGGAGACTCCATAATAGAGAGTAGTGTTGCCACAAGTATAACCCCTTGAACGGTTGCCCTTACTACTTATCCATTGTTTGTAGAAGCCAAAATCCCCTAATCGGTGACACAGGAGGAAAACATTCTCTAGAGCCATCCAATGTCATACACTCATTTAGTGTAGAGACAGAAAAGTTCAACTCTTCGAAGGAACTATAGCTTGGTATGCGTGAGAAGTGAGTGCCGTGGAGGGGAGCTGGTGCTACCAAGATATTAGTTGTCTACCTTTATGCAAGTGGCTGGTGTAAAAACCAAGTTGGAACTCATTGAATACTATCCTAGCCAACCTTAGGATTGTGCATGCTTTGTAGTCAAAAATAAAAAATACAAAAAACAAAAAAATCAATCAATCATGAAAATATTCTTTGTGTGTGATGTGTCTTTCTTGCCATAATCAAAGAAACCAAATCAAAAAGAGAAACATTTAGACAAAGAACCCAAAATCATTCAAAACATTGAAAAATGTGCCTTTACCAAGTCAAAATTAGTCAAAAACAAGCAAAAAAGACATAACTATGCATCTGTTTCATCCTGCTGCACATTTGCTCCATCCTGTGGCGCATCTACTTTCTACTGCACATTTACTCCATTCTGCTGTGCTTTTACACATTTCTGTTGTGCATTTTCTTTTTTACCATACCTGCACATATACCTCTTGTTGTTGCACATTTGTACTCTGTCCTAGCGCATTTGCTTTTCACCAGATCTGCGTGTTTAGTTCTTGTTGCTGCACATATATGCTCTATTCCTGCACATATATGCTCTATTCTTGTGCATTTGTTTCTGTGCATCTGTCACAGTGAGCACTTCTGTATAGTTTGTCAGAAAAGCATTTACCTTTTTGGACACCCATTTCAGCCTTGTTTCAGTTTCCAAGATCAAATTTACCGTGCAGTCACTTCTCCCATCCATTTCCACAGCGTACCCTCCTTTCCACTAATCACCCTATCAAAATTTTCACAAAACTTCCCAAGAACAAACTAAAGTATCACAACCAGATTACAACAAGCCAATTTTTTATCATATCTGACTCAAACATCCCTAGTAAGTCTCCACTATCATGATCTATCATCCTTCTCTCCCGAAACTTCACTAGTTTGTTTTGGTGCAAAACTAGTCTCTACCAAGTAATCAAATTTCCAACCATCCTTACTTTTGGCTACCATTTTGTATCAACTGACTTGTTTGACACCATTGACCAAATAAAACCCTTGTTCAAATCTTCTCACCACAAGTATCCCTTTCACTACAACCTCCAAACGCCAAATCACATTGCATGGTACTAACTAGATCCTAGAAGCAAAAACAAATTGAAATGGCTAGAACATCTGATAGAATTGTATCTCCTCATGACAGTGATGAGGATATATTACACGAAGACTTACAAGAAGCTCTCCAAGATAGAAAATTTCAATGTATGATGGACATAGTTCTCATCCAAGACCCTAGCAAATTCTTTCTTCACCTAGCAAACCAAGGAGTTAAGCTCCCCAAAGACTTTGACATCATAGTTTTGAAAGAAACTGAGGAAAGAACTCATGAAGATAGTACACATGAGGAAAGAACCCTTGACATAGACAAAAACAAGGGAAAGAAAACCATAGACTCAACCACATCTCTAGACATGCTGACAAAACAAGTGCAAATGCTACAACAATTAGTGGACCTCCAAATAGGGATGCCCACTAATCACTATTCATTGGAGGATATCTCATTGTATCCCTTCGATAAGAGCTTGAAAATGATCCCCTTTCCCCTTAGATTTGAAGTTCTAAAATTTGACAAGTATAGAGGAAAGGGTGATCCTAGAGACCACATCAGAGAATTCAGTGCCACATGTCTAGAGGTTGCCCATAATGAAACTTTTCTCATGAGACTCTTCCCTAGATCTCTAGGAGGGCAAGCCATGGAGTGGTTCTCTCGACTCCCCCCAGGTATCCATACCTTTGATGAGTTAGTGAACAAATTCGTCATGTATTTTTAGTATAATATAGAACATGAGGTATATGTTGTGACTAATACAACATCGCCCCATTGAAATGGGGACCCCCATTTTGTGTGTTTTTGACTATGTGTCTTCTTGAGTGTTCCTTGTGTGAATGGAGGGTTAGCAACGTAGAGGTGGTTCTGATCAATTCTGTTGAATGCTTTAAAGTGGTCAATTTTTTGCGAGTGTTAAGCAGAGTGCTTACCGCTGAAGTCAAAGTTGTCCAAGCCTGAAATTTGAGGTTTGGTTTATTGGGGCTGTGAAGACCGATGTATATACCATCACTTTCAAGCTTTGTTTCAGGTGGTAATCTTTCATTGTTCTACGTTTCTCATGTTTGTTTCTCTTTGGCCTCAAGTGTATACTCAAACTCTTAGCAATTGTTTTGTGTCCTATGAAGCCTCCAAGACCGGAGGCTGTGCAAGTATATTTGAATTTGCCACAGGAGCAAGTTAGGATTCATGTTTCAAGTCTAGAGTCCGCTTGGGCGGACATCTTCAAAGAGTAAATATTTCTCTAGCATGGCTCAACACTTCCCAAATGGTCTGCTCATGTTTGCTCTGGCAAACTTTATTAAGCTATTGACATCGTTTATTTTATTCTTTGGCAACTGAAATGTTTGCTTAGGCGGACTCCCACGTTCTATTTGTAAAGGAGGCAGACATCTTCAATACGTTGGGGTAATTTAAATATGGCACAACACTTCCCAATTGTTTGCTCAAGTTTGCTCTAGCAAACTTTATTGAACCATTGGCATTGTTTGTATTATGCTTTAGCAATTGAAATGTCCGCTCAGGCGGATTCCCTCGATTGGTTTACAATGCGCATACTCACAACACATGGTGTAGTGGACTTTAGCAACTCCATTACAATCTTTATGACATTCACGTCAGATTAAAAAGTCTGTCTAAAGTGCACAATAATGATCAATTTGCAGAATCCAAAACTTACTCTATGTACCGCTTCATGATTTGATCAGGATAGAGGAATATGTGTGTATTGCATGCCACAATAAATGCTCATCACCTTCTGGCATCATTAATAGTTTGTAGAGAATGTTCATTAATTCACCTGGACACACGTCAGGGGCTATTTTGTTTTTCATATAATTAGAATTATGCAATGTAGTGGTTTAAGTGCATTTCAAAATTTTGGATTTTGAATATTATACATTGAGAAAAGTGAGTTGTCAAATTGCAAAAGTGGTAAAACTTTGAGTATGTGCAATCATTCCTCAAACACATTGATGTTTAATGGGACCACTTCAGACAGTTGTCAAAGACTAATTTGTAAAAGGTGAAAGAATTAGAAGATTTAGATATATGCATATATTTCCATTAGACCCGAGTGCTATAACGGTTGTTTTGGTTTTGGTTTTGGTATCGCTTAGTCCATTCTGCGACCATCATATTATATAAGCAAGTTTTCTCTGCATAAACCTCACTTAATGCATTGAAGCAAAGGGTTTTGAATTTGCAGTCAGAGTTCATAATTTGCATAGGCTTTGGAATTATTTGCATCTTTTTGAAGTCCAACATCTCTCTCGATTAAACATACTTGCGCCTATTCAACATTAGGAGCAAAGTCGCTAGGGTAAGGGTGCGTATTAGAATAGAAAATAAATGGTTTAAACTCTTAAAATGTCTGTGTGGGGGTCCTGCAGCATATTGTTTTTCATATGATTCCATTCCCTCATTCAAAGTACTCATGGATTGAAGCAATGTTCGGAGCGGGTTTCAACGACTTAAACTGAGGTCAAGCTATAGTTTGAGGTCATTGGAGGTTTAGTCAAGTTTTATTCTTTTGTAAAGTTAGCTTTATAGAGCAGGGTAATTCAAAATTGCATTTTTATGTGGTGAGTTTTGTCTTATGTGCTTGTCTTTTATGCATTGTTCTATCAAACTAATGTCTGGATATTCATGCAGGTGAGCAATGAGTGTGAAGGATAGATAGGCACTGATGAGGAGAAACATGAAGGGAACATGGCTGAAAATGAAGATCACATCGAAGTGGCAAAATCTAGGTGACACTAATCTCGGGAAGACCAACATGCAGGAGATTCGACAAAATTTATACAAACCCAATCCATCAGATCTGATCAAGCAAATGTTGAAGAATGGGATTATTTAGGTTGCCTGCTTCCCACTGGCAATGTTATGCCTAGAGCTAATGCTAGAATGTGCTAAGCATTATAATCACAAAAAGAGATGCATTATGACTAGAGAAGGCAAAGTACTAGCTCATTTAAGAAAGGTGGCAATCACAGAAGCTTTCGACATACCTTCATACAAAACTACTACTTTCTGTACAAAGGAGACTGCTTGACAACTTTATTTGGCTGGACCTGAGAAGTGTATGGAGGTGATAAACAGCAACTGGTTGGTGTAACCAAGGCCACATGTAAGCAAGGTACTGAAGAAGCTTAACAAATCTGAATTTCATCATGGGCTACCCACAATTAGCAAATTTCAAGCCATGGATGTTTTTCTTCATTGAAGAAATTGTTGGTGGAAAGAGGATGATAGATTGGGCTGAAATGATCAGCAGTAATATCAATGATTAGTTGAAGAGTTTAAAGGAGACAAAAACATTTTATATGAGCTCATATGTTATATATATGCTTTCTAGAAACAAGAGATAACCAAGATTGAATTGCAGAGGGAGAGTTCGAAATAGAGATGGATAGTTCAAAGTTTATGACTGCTATCCTCAACTGCACCTGCAGGCTATATCTTATTATAGGAGGTTTAATGATGCCTTTTCCATGCACATTGTCAGATTGTTACAAGGCAACACATGCAGGAGATTGTCGAAGGAGGCTATGAATTTTGTAGCAAAGTTTAGAAGGTGGTTTATTCAGTTTCCAAGATTCACATACATCCATGTTGAGGGCTTCTCATCATTGCCTTACAAGTTACCTAGATACCCCATTGACAGAATGGTGTTCTTGGAAGTAACAAGACAGCTGGTTGCATTCGACAAAGTTCAAAGAAGGAGAAAGAAGACTACAACAAAGTTTCCAATTAGCATCGGGAGGCTTGAGACATGTACGTCATTACAAGCAACTAAAAATTCAGAGATAGAGCTGCAAGCTTACAACTTAGTGTGCCATAATGATGCACGCAGCAACTTTGATCCATTTGGCACAGTTAAATAGAAATTTGGGAGCAAATATGACTACAGACCACAACTCAAGGATCACTGGATGGATGCATATGATGACATAGAAATAAGAAAGAAAGGTTTCTACCGATTGTCTTTGGATTTGGTCAAAGCAACAAGAGTGATCAACATTCTGGATCAGCTTGAGGAGAATCACAAAAGACTTTCACAAAGTTCGTATGAAGAAGAGAGGGATAGGCCATTCACCATCAATTGGTCAGAACAGGAAGTCACACGCAATGATGATTTGATGATGCCAATTGTAACACATATAAGAAAATATGTAGACTTCCAAATCCGAAGGCTTCAAGAGAAAAATGTCCAATTTACTTACAACTTGATGGGAGGAGTTAGTACACATCAGTCTAAGGATTCTTCAAGTAGTGACTCAAGCAGTGACTCCAGTGATTCTAGTGATTTAGAGGGTGAAGGTGCTTATCTGCATGAAGATATTTAGCCAAGTAAGAAGGCAAAGATTGATGATCAGAAGGCAACTAGTGCATCTTCAAGGCAAGAGTGTAATAGTATAATAAATTTTGGGGAAGATGAAGTAAGGCATGATGAACAGGTAGCTTTAGAAGTACAAATTGATCAAGGCATCAAATAAGGTAATCAGATTGATGAAATTATGTCAAAATCATCTAAGGAACAAGAAGTGTTCATGATAGAAGTAGAAGCTGAAAATCAAAATGACAAGGAGTTGTATGAGTTTGATGAGGAGCCTCTTCCTATTGTTCAGAAGAGGGGAGTTTAGGAGGAAAATCAGGAAGACTTGTCTGACTTACTAGAGTGGCTAAGAGATTGAGTCAAGGAGAAGTCTATTATTGAAAGGGAACCCATCCTATGTTTGGAAGACTTGCTGAGCAGAGCCAAACCTGACAATGGAAAGCAGAAAATCACTAAATTCTAGAAGATCAGAAGAGGCAGCTTGGAGTCAAGGCAAGTGCATATTGCTGTCCCAAAAATCAATATAGAGGCAGATAATGGTGTTCCAAGTGCATATGACATCAATACTTTTGATTTGGGACCAACCATAGCAGAGCAAGAGATAGAAGAGTTAGAATATTTAGTTGTAGTCATCAAAGAAAGATTACAAAAGGAACAAGAATAGAGGATCTAGTTGGAGAGGGATAACTCAACATTTCAGCATTATATTAGCAGCTGATGAGACTAGTAGGCCAAGATGGAGAGATGGTTGCACCGCCTGTGTTGCTTTTGTAGGAGTCTATGGTACATTTAGAAGAAATGAGGTCTTCATCTCAAGTATTGCAGGATTGGGAAGAGGATTTCAAGATCAAAGCTGATGGGTTAATTGATGAAATTGTGAAGTTGTACAAGGAGGCTTCTTCAATATTTGACAGAGTTTAGAATGTTCTAATCACTTGTGTAGAATTCAGAATTGTAAGAGAAGAAGTTATGCGTCATTTGAAAAGGCTAATTTATACTCCAAATGCCACTTTGATAGATGAAGGAGTGATTGAACAAGGTTTAGCATATAATTTCCCTTCCTGGTATTGTGCACTCAACATAAAGGAGCAAGTTTTGGGAAAGATTGAGAGTGACAACACTCAAACAAGAGAAGCACTTTGTGAAATTCAAAACAAAATACTTGTTTCTATAAACCATGTAGTTGATTCTATGAAGAAATTAATGAATCTTGCTGAAAGATAAGATGCATACAAAGTATTTTTAGCATACACGGGCTATTTCTAGGGAGTTGTTGAATTATATTTGCATACTTTCCACTTTCGTGGGCATGTTTTAGACATCCATGGCTGGTTGGGATATGACAGTTGTCAAATGTACAGAGGAGCTACAAATCATAGAATGCACCATTCAAACTCTGCCAAGTGTCCCTGTGGAAGAGGTTACACGTGTCATAACTAAATTTGTGGAGTTTACCACAAAAAGGAGAGGTCATAAATGAGGGTACTCTACTTATTGGGTGCATCATAAATGCAAGGTCTAATATTATTAAATTTTGTAACCACTTGCCTATGTGGCACAATAAAGGCCCTAGATTTCTAGATTTAATCTTAGCCATCCATTGAATTTTGAGGCCTATATAAGCCCCATTTGCTCTCATTTGTAAAGGGATAATGCTCTAATAAATTTTTTCTTAAGACTCTGCTAAAATAAATACAAACTCATTGCTGAATTCTTCATGGTGAGTTTGGGTTGTTTCAAATGAATGCATGGTTTCTAAGTGTTCACTCATAGAATAAGATTAGTTTAGTTTGTTTTTAGCTATTTAGTTTTATGTTTCATGGGAGTTACTACTGTTGATTTATGTTTGGAATATTCATAGTTCATACCATTTATAATTTGTTGATGGCAGATTGTAATGCATGGTTAGCCTGACCTTACCTGAGCTTAACTTCAATTACTTTGTGTTCATTTACCTTCATGTGCAGAAGTAATCTGAAAATCCTACTTTTCCCTTAGAAGATTGCATCACCTTTGTGTAGTTGTTACCTTATGGCAAAGCAAAGTGTGGTTGAGATTCCAATGAATTAGTGGTGATTGCTTGCATCTAGATTAGAATTCTCTAAACCCATTTCCTTTTGCATTTTCTTTAAAATCCTTTTAGATTTAGATTCAAGAGCTTACACTGTCATATCCTAAGTAGTCATATTGTTAGACTTTCAAAGAAGCTATGTTGCATGTTATCTAAGAGAAACAAGTTTCCTATTGTTGAACATTTATGTAAGTCCCTTTGTGTCAAATAGTAATTCACATCCTACTGCTAAGTTATCCCAAGTCACAACACCAGTAACTAATGAAGAACCTTGGAATCTAATCATTTGATCACTTAGCTTAGCATTTGAGGGGTTTTGTTCAAGAGAGGATAGAGTGCACGAGTATTTTATTTTGTGTTGTATGTGCAAGGAAAACACATCAACAAAATTGGTGCTAGAGGGAGGGGCTCTCTTGGAATACAAAGTTAGATACACTGGAGAACACTGTTTCTTTCTCACCTGAAATGTATCAAAGGATTCTAAGGTCTACACCACAAGCTTCGAAGGAGTTGGTTGAATTAGATTTCAATTCCAAGGCCAAGAACAATAAGAAGACAAATTCATCAAGTGAAGGATCACCTAGTGTAGAGGACATTGTAAATTTGTTCCAAACTCCTCCTCCACGAAATACAAGAACTACTCAACCAAGTAATACACAAGGAGTTACTCAAATAGTTCCAATGCAATAAGCAAACATTCCAATGGCTTAGCTTCCAGAAAATGCTTCTCCTCTTGCTACTTTCACAAATTACCATAAAATGCCCAAGAGTCCTAAACAATTTTGTTCCAAATTTCAAGTCAACGATGTGAATAGGATGGCTGAGGAACATATTAATATTTTTGAGGATACTCTTTGAAATAGAAGAATTGAGCATGAAGATGTAGCATGTAGGTTGTTTCCTTATTCACTGGGCAAAGATGCATATTTTTGGTACATTCATCTACCTGTAGGCTCCATCAACAGTTGGCAGAGACAAAAAAACACCTTTCTGGAAAAGTTTAGGATTCCAATCACTCTGTTAGAGCTCTACAAATAGTTCATTGATGTTGAAAGGCAAGAGCATGAACCCATCAATTCTTTCAATAATTAGTTTCATAAGGCTTATACTAGGTTACAAGCTCCATATAATGTCGATGATGCAATGGCAAGGGAAGTCTATTATGCAGTATTGGATCGCCTTACTTCCATGTTTGTAAAAAGGGCAACTGCACCCCCAACTACTCTAATAGAAACCTATGCCGAAGCTGCTAAAGTGAATACTGACTTGGGCATGAATACTCAAGGACCACTTAACCATATAGGGCATTCGGCTATGCCTAATCAGATTCAAGGAATCAACCAAGCTTTGACACACCATACTCCTGTAATGAATCCAATTCTGACACCCAATAATTAGATGATGTTGCATCCAGGAACACCCATTTCACAAGCCTCACTAGCACAACCTGTGTACTTACAAGGGTCTTCATCCTCTACAAGGACTTAAGAAGAGAAGGATGAAATGAAAGAGTTAATTGATCAAGTGAAGAGGTTATCCACTGAAGTTACCCATCTAAGAAATCAAAATAATCATTTACAAAATATGCAAAGGAGTTTCCAAGGAAATCAAAGGGATCAGGGAAATTAAAATGGATATCAAGGAAATCAAAGAGATTAGGGAAATTATCAAGGATATAATCAAGGATTTCAAGGAACAAACCAAGGATTCCAAAGGCAAAATAAAGCATGGAATACATCTCCAAATAATGGGAATATTCCCTCTCCATTGGAAAACAATTCAAATTCAGATTCCAGATCTATAAATAAGGTATTCCTAGTTGAGGTAGCTTTATCAAGTTGGTTTTGATTGCATAACACAAATTAGCATTTCAAGTTGTTGTGTACAAAGTTCAAAATAGTTGTTGATATATTCCAAAAGGAGATGCAAAGTATGCAAGCTCAAGATGCTCCTCAAACAACAACTAGGTATGAGCTTGTTCCTACAACAAGGTATGATCAAGCCTTGATCATTGAAGACTTCACATTCCCTCCTGTGATAGATTATGATACAATGAAGTACAATGGAAGGTTCCCTCCAGCATCTGCAATTGGACCAATTGAAAATTTGGATTATTACCTTCCATTCAGTAATGACTTTCAAGCTGAGTCAATAGGGGAAGTACAAACATTTCAATAATCAGCTGGGAATCCACCCCTATAAAGCTGTCAAAGAAATTATTGAGTACAAGATCCATTAACCACATCAGTTCCTCCAAATAATTTTCAAACTCCACCAAATCCCAATGTGAGTAACAATCCAAATTTTCTTAAGGATTCACCAGAATATAGACAAAGGGATGTTGCTCAAAGAGTCACTCCAACATGAGAAGTTCAGTCACGAGACACTCCACAAAGAGTCAATCCTTCGCGAGATGTTGCTGCAACAAATGATGAATTCAAGTGTTTAAGCTTAATTGTCATAGAAGAATTCAATAAAGTGAAGGTGAGCATGCCTTTGGTTGAACTGATGAGAATCCCTGAGATTAGAAACACAGTTTTAAATAGCCTGAATGATACACCTACTTCAAGGAATACTACAGCAGGCCTCTATAACTCATCCAATTTTTAGAATGCACATGTCATGGAGAGTGTGCCATCTTGTTCTTAGAATACATCAGAAGGTGCTACTCAATCTCTCAACTCATTATGTATAGCCCAAGACCCTACAAAGGATACAAAAGAAGAAAGTATTGTTAAAAATGAAAAGATTGTCAAAAATGAAAAGATTGCAAAAGATCAAATTCCACCATCAAATGATATGGCAAAGAATGCACATTCCAAGTTACCAAATGAAAAGTCTGTAGTTTTTTATCAAGAAAGAGATGAGCCTGACCCATTCTTATTATCAGTCCATATTTTTAGGAAGATGTTACATAATTGTTTAATGGATTCAGGAGCATCAAGCAATGTAATGCCACACGCCATATGTAAAAGGTTGGATCTAATTCCTACCCCGACCACAAAGAAGGTTACACAACTAGATAAGACAGAAGTTCTTGTGGTTGGAGAATTAAATAATATACACATGTAGTTGTCATCTGATCCAAGAATCTAGAGCTACATTGATATCTCAGTTGTTGATATCCCATGTGGCTATGGCATGCTCCTGAGTAGAGATTAGTCAAGAAGATTGAATGGGTATGTAGCTACCGATTTCTCTCACATGTGGCTACCATGGAAAGGAATTCCAAATCAAATCAGAATTGATATTAACCCAAGGTTGAAACTAATGATCACAGAATATGGTGAAGATAATGAGGTTTTGTTCTTAGAGACTGATTTGGGAAACTACAGGCCAAATATGGATGAAGTCCTCATGCTACAGGGTTCAAGAATAAAAGAAGATGAAGGTCAGAGATCTTTTGATGAAACTAAAATTTTGTTAGATCACAATTATGAGTCTACTTCTGATGAAGGAGATGGTACATTTCAAATATTTCAAAATTTTGTACTCAAGAATGTTTAGCAAGCAACAGAGTTGGGTCAGCAAGCAAATGTCAAATATCTATTATTACCTAATTGGTGCCAGATACACAGTGCTTTTCATTCTGAATTTTTTTGTGCTATGTGTAAAGTTGCTTTGGAACAAGTATACAGGAGAGTTCTGCAAGCTGCAAAACCAGAAATTCTAGAAGTAAAGAAAGAAGATAACCCTGTGGAATTGTCCACTGAAACTAAAATAATTGAAAAAGTTGAAAAGAGTGACGATCAACTAAAGAAAGATCCAATTTCGCCAAAGACTCCCAAGAAGGGTAAGAAAAAAGAAAATTCAAATAAAGTTTCAATTGATCAAGAAGGGAATCAAGTATGGACTTTGCATTTTGATGGGTTCAAGTCAAAGCAAGGAGATGGTGCTGGGTTTGAGTTGGTCAATCCCTTAGCTGAATCATTCTTGGCTACATACAGACTGCAATTTCCATGTACAAATAATGTTGCAGACTATGGATCATTAGTGTTGCAAGTATGGGTGAACCAGTGTTGTCATTGATGTCTACATACTCATATTGCTTTGACAAGAAGGATTGGATGAGCTGTGTGCTGAGGATATTGAGAAAATTAGTCTCAATCAGGAACAGTGAAGAACAGTGATGAGAAGAAGGCAAAAGTACTCAAAAAGTTGAGATTCAGAGGATGCGGATTAAAGGGTTTGTAGATATGAGTCTTGAGATGATCTAGTTAAGATTTCAGAGGTCCACATGAAGATGTGAAGAAGTTGTGATCAATCAAGTAGAACTGGTTTCGGGAGATGCTCCGAAGTGACAGATTGTTACAAAAAGGTTCGGTGAGATCTGGAAGTGCATTGTCCTATTCTGCGGATTGGACAGAGTGTTTGGGATGTCCTTGTGATGTGCCATCTTGATTGGTATGTGGTATGGAGGTCCGGAAGCACCTCTTACAGTATGATAGTGGCGATAGACTATGTTCTTGAAGTTCCAGATGAGGAAGAGAAGAGATTCCAGTGAGTAGAGGAAGTTCAGATGTACTTGGTCATTCATGCAAGCCTGTGAAGGTTCTTGGATCATATTGAGGTTGTGTTGTTGGTCTGCATTGGTGGTAGAGCCCAGAATTGAAGATATTCTTCTGGATGAAGTTCTTGTTCAGACTAGCTGACCGGATGAGTTGTTCATCTTGCGAATGTTCTTATGGTTGATTGTCGACTTAGATGATTGTTCCTAAGTCGATGTCTTGTATAAATAAAGGTTTCTTAGTTCATTTCAAAATGTGTGTCGTGGAGCAGATGAGTGTGGTATAGTGAAAGAGTGAAAGGCAGAGTAGAAGTGTTTTGGGCTTAAATGGAACTGATCCAAACATGGTGAAGATGTCATTCTCCAGTTCAAGGTTGTGATCCTTATGATCTTATAGACAGTGTGTCTCTTTGTAGGTAGTGTGCCTCCTTATGAGCAGTGTGCTCAGGCAGTGAGCCCTAATTGGCATGTGCCATTCATTTTTCTTATTCTTTTAATGGAGAATAATCCTTGGGTTAATCACCCCGTGGTTTTTCCCTTAACTGGGTTTTCCACGTCAAAAATCTTGGTGTCTAATGTGTTGATGTTTATTTGCTCCGGTGTTTATGCTTTCTGCTTTCATGAATGGTTAATTGATATGCTATTAACTAACAAAGAAGAATCAAGTGTTTGAAGTAGAAGCAAGGTTTTTGTACAACTAATTCACCCCCCCTCTCAGTTGTGTGCCCTAGATCTAACAATTGGTGTCAGAGCTAAGTTCCTCTGAAAGGAGCTTAGCCGCTTGAGGAGATCCAGGATGTCATCATACAAGAAGGATAGTCTGAAGTTCGATGGAACCAACTTCACTCTCTGGAAAGGTTGCATGAAATGTCACTTGGAGTGTATGGGAAAAGCATACTTGGCCATGGTTTCAAAACCATATGTACCTCCACAGGGTGGTCCGTCAACTCTGAATGAAATCACAGATGCTGAAAATAATTTGAGGATGAAAGAAGCTCTTCTAAGCGCATTGAATGATTCAGAGCTCTCAAATGTCATTGACCTACCAACTACATATGAGATCTGGGTTAAACTGGAACTTCTGCATGAAGGAGATGAGTTTGTTAAGAGTGCAAGGTTGCAAAGTCTAAAAGGGAAATTTGAAAGATTGAAGATGAGAGATGATGAAAATATCACTACCTTTATGCCAAGGGTAAATGAGTTGGTGTGTGGAATCAGGAATGCTGGTGGAGTTCTGGATGAAAATGAAATTATTTGCAAAATTCTCAGATCCCTTCCTGTTGCCTACAAGATCAAGGTTGCTGCCATTGATTAATTTAGAGCCATAGAACTATCACAAGAGAGCAATTGACTGGCAAACTGGCTACATTTGAAATGACTAATTTTGAAGATGATCACCCCAAGACTGAATTTGCATTCAAGGCCAATGCCTATGTGAAAGGCAAACAAAGATTTGATCTGGGAGAGAATTCTTCAAGGAAGCTGTCATGGTATGATCAAGCAAGAAAGACATGGAAGAGGAAGAAGCAGAAACAACTCAACTTGAAGCCCTCATTGCAAAGAGACTGCCAAGAGGATCCGGTAAGTATGAAGGAAAACTACCCTTTAAGTGCTTCAACTGCAATAAGATTGGTCATTTTGCTTCAAGATGTCCAGAAAGATCTGCAAGGTCAAATGCTAACAGACAAAGGTTTCAAAAGAATTGCTATTATGTTCATGAAGAAGATGATAATGAAGGAGTAACAGATGATGAATCAGAAATGGGAAGCAAATCCAGAAATGAATGGGTGTTTATTGCCATCAAGGAAGAAGATTCATTATCCTCTGAATCTGTCAATCATAAGGTTGTAGAAAAAGCTTTGGCTACCCAAGTTGAAGAAAAGGATGATTGGGTTATTGACAGTGGTTGTTCTCACCATATGACAGGTGACAAGAACAAGTTCTTAGATTTGGAAAGGTATGAAGGAGGAATGGTAAAGTTTGGTGATAATTCTGCTGGCAGAATCAGAGGTAGAGGAACTATTTCTTTTGATGGAAAGAGCAAAACTGGTAATGTACTCTATGTTGAAGGATTGAAACACAATCTTCTTAGTGTTGGTCAGTTGGTGGACAAAGGCTATGATCTCCGGTTCAAAAATGGAAGATGCAGGATCTTTGAAAGCTCCGGAACTGAAATTGCATCCAGTACCCAAACAAAAGGTAATATCTTCCATCTGGTTGGTTCTAATAAAAGTTGTATGTTTGTTCAAGTTGATCAGAGTTGGTTATGGCATAGAAGGATGTGTAACATCATCAAGATAAGCAATACTCAGGCTGTAAGAGATCTTCCTAAATTGGTGAAACCTGCAAATAGTTTGTGCAAAGAATGTTAGCTAGGTAAACAGAGCAGAGTCTCTTTCAAAAGTAAGGATCAGTCCACTACCAGATTACTGGAATTAGTCCATACTGATCTATGTGGTCCGACAAGAATCAAGAGTATGCAAGGTGATAGATATTTCATGTTATTGATTGATGATCATTCCCAGATGATGTGGGTTACCTTCCTAAAAGAGAAATCAGAAGCCCTTGAGAAGTTCAAAATCTTCAAAGCTATGGTATAGAATCAAACCGGTTTGAAACTGAAATGTCTGAGGTCTGATAGAGGTGGAGAATTCACATCCAGTGAATTCATAGACTTTTGTGAGAAGCATGGCATAAGGAGACAGTTCTCTGCCCCTAGAACTCCACAGCAGAATGGAGTTGTTGAGAGAAAGAACTGGACCATCGAGGAAGCTTCCAGGACAATGATGATGGAAGCAAATGTTCCCCAAATGTTTTGGAGAGAAGCTGTCAGCACTGCAGTCTACACTCTTAATCGAGTTCAAATCAGAAGCAATACCGGTAAGACTCCTTATGAACTTTGGTTTCGTGTAACTCCTACTGTGAGATATTTCAGAGTATTTGGTAGCAAGTGTTATATCAAAAGAGATGAAGATCTAGGAAAGTTTGATGCTAGAAGTGATGAAGGAATTTTCTTGGGTTACTCCACTCAAAGCAAAGCATACCGGTGTTACAATAAGAGATTGAGAAAGATGATAGAAAGTACAAATGTGAAGGTTGATGAAGGAATTGAGAAGCCCTCAAGATTCTATGAATGTGATGAAGATGATCAGAATGATTCTCTGGTGCAAGGAGCTCAATCCTCCTCTAAAATTTAGATACAGACTGATCCGGTAAATCAAGAAGAAGAGGTTTGTCTGAATGAGCCTGGTCAAGAAACAATAGTGTAAAAAACTCCCAAAGTTCCAAGGTATGTAACTCTTAATCATTCTGAAGTTCAGATCATAGGTGACAAAAGCAAAGGGGTACAAACAAGGAGAAGAATTGCTCAAGATTCAAATGAATGTTGTCTGTTTTCAAAGATTGAACCTGAGACAATTAATGAAGCTTGCAATGATAAAAACTGGACCAAAGCAATGGAGGAAGAGTTGACACAAATTGATAAAAATCATACTTGGGATCTTGTTCCCAGACCTAGAAATAAGAATGTGATTGGAACCAAATGGGTCTTCTGGAACAAACTAAATGAAGTTGGTGAAGTGATCAGAAACAAAGCTAGATTGGTCTGCAAAGGCTACTCTCAAATAGAAGGAATTGATTTTGAAGAAACCTTTGCTCTGATGGCAAGAATTGAAGCAGTCAAATTATTTCTTGCATTTGCTACTTTTAAAGACTTCAAGGTATATCAGATGGATGTCAAGTCTGCCTTCCTAAATGGTGATTTGGAAGAAGAAGTTTACATTGAACAACCCGATAGATTTCAATTGTCTGATAATGATGATATGGTTTGCAAGTTGAAGAAAGCACTATATGGTTTAAAGCAAGCCCCAAGAGCATGGTATGAAAGGTTGGATAAGCATCTTGTGCAGATTGGATTCAACAAAGGTACTGCTGACAGTAACTTATATTTGAAAATTGATCATGAAAACATTTTGATTATTGAAGTGTTTGGGGATGATGTCATTTTTGGAGGAAGAGATAGTATGTGTAAAACTTTTGCAAATCAGATGAAAAGTGAGTTTGAAATGTCTATGCTTGGTGAAATGAATTTCTTCCTGGGTCTACAAATTACTCAAACAAAGAAAGGGATCTTCATTTCTCAGACCAAATATGTGAAAGAATTGTTGAGGAAATTCGATATGGAAGATTCAAAGCCAATGAACACTCCTATGGCAACTGGATGTAAGTTGAGCAAAGATGATGACTCTCCTAAGGCAAATCAGACAAAGTATAGATCAATGATTGGTGGATTGTTGTATCTCACTCAGACTAGACCAGATATAATGCAGGCTGTTAGTCTTGTGGCAAGATTTTAGGCTGATCCTAGAGAATCTCATGTTATGGCAATCAAGAGGATTTTTAGATATCTAAAAGGGATAGTGGAGTATGGTTTGTGGTATCCTAGAGATCATGATTTCTCTCTTCATGCTTACACAGATGCAGATTGGGTAGGAGATGTGGATGACTGGAAGAGCACCAGTGGTGGAGCATTCTTTTTGGGAAAGAGATTGGTTTCTTGGCTAAGCAAGAAACAAGATGCAATAGCTCTGTCTACAACTGAAGCAAAATACATTGCAGCAGCAGGTAGTTGCACTCGAATCTTATGGATGAAGCAGATGCTAAAAGACATTAAAGTAGAATATGAGGAGCCTATCACAATTTTCTATGATAATTCAAGTGCAATAAATATTTCTAAGAATCCGGTGTTGCATTCTAAGACTAAGCACATATCTATCAAGTTTCACTTTCTAAGGGAATAAGTGAACAAGGAAGAAGTCAGATTGGAGTATGTATCCTCCAAGGATCAGATTGCAGATATCTTTACTAAACCTCTTCCCAAGGACTCTTCTGAGTATCTCAGGGAGAAGTTAGGGGTCATGGCCCCTCCAGAGATGAACTAGGATGCACTGATGTGCATCAGTCCAGTGGATATCACAGTCATATCTTGTGATCTGGATTGATGATGGGAAGTTGCTACTAAGGGGGAGCAGTGTTGCAAGTATGAGGTTAGCCAGTGTTGTCATTGATGTCAACATACTCATATTGCATTGGCAAGAAGGATTGGATGAGCTGTGTGCTGAGGATATTGAGAAAATTAGTCTCAATCAGGAATAGTGAAGAACAGTGTTGAGAAGAAGGCAAAAGTACTCAATAGGTTGAGATTCAGAGGATGCGGATTAAAGGGTTTGTAGATATGAGTCTTAAGATGATCCAGTTAAGATTTCAAAGGTCCGCATATAGGTTTGAAGAAGTTGTGATTGATCAAGTAGAACCGGTTTCGGCAAGTGCTCTGGAGTGACAGAGTGCTACAAAGAGGTCTGGTGAGATCCGGAAGTGCATTATCCTATCTTGCAGATTGGATGGAAGTACTTGAGATGTCCTTGTGATGTGTCATCTCAATTTGTTCATAATTTAGAGGTCCAGAAGCACATGTTTCAGTGACAGTGGCGGTAGACTATGTTCTTGAAGTTACAGATGAGGAAGAGAAAAGATTCTGATGAGAAGAGGAAGTGCAGATGTTACTGGTCATTCAGGCAAGCTTGTGAAGGTTCTTGGATCATATTGAGGTTGTGTTATTGGTCCACATTGGTGGTAGAGTCCGGAGTTTAAGATAATCTTCCAGATGAAGTTCTTGTTCAGACTAGCCGACCGGATGGGTTGTTCATCCTACAAATGTTCTTGTGGTGGCCGACCGGATGTGTTATTGATCTTGCGAATGTTCTTATGGTTGAGTGCCGACTTAGATGCTTATTCCTAAGTCAATGTCTTGTATAAATGAAGGTTTGTGAATCCATTTTGATGTGTGTGGTGGAACGGATGAGTGTGGCATAGCGAAAGAGCAAAAAGCAGAGCAGAAGTGTTTCGGGCTTAAATGGAACTGATCCAGACATGGTGAAGATGTCATTCTCCAGTTCAAGGTTGTGATTCTTATTATCTTGTAGACAGTGTGTCTCTTTGTAGGCAGTGTGCTCCGACAGTGAGCCCTGACTGGCATGTGCCATGCATTTTTCTTATTCTTCTAACAGAGAATAATCCTTGGGTTAATCACCCCATGGTTTTTCCCTTAACCGGGTTTTCCACGTCAAAAATCTTGGTGTCTAATGTGTTGATGTTTATCTGCTCTAGTGTTTATGCTTTCTGCTTTGATGAATGATTAATTGATATGCTGCTAGCTAACCAAGAAGAATCAAGTGTTTGAAATAGAACTAAGGTTTGTGTACAACTGATTCACCCCCCCCTCTCAGTTGTGTGCCCTAGATCTAACAATTGGTATCAGAGCCAAGTTCCTCTGAAAGGAGCTTAACTGCTTGAGGAGATCCAGGATGTCGTCATACAAGAAGGATAGTCCAAAGTTCAATGGATCTAATTTCACTCTCTGGAAAGGTCGCATGAAATGTCACTTGGAGTGTATGGGAAAAGCATACTTGGCCATGGTTTCAAAACCATATGTACCTCCACAGGGTGGTCCGTCAACTCTGAATGAAATCACAGATGTTGAAAATAATTTGTGGACCATAGAATCTCTTCTAAGCACATTGAATGACTCAGATCTCTCAAATGTTATTGACCTACCAACTGCATATGAGATCTTCACTAAACTGGAACTTCTATATGAAGGTGATGAGCTTGTCAAGAGTGCAAGGTTGCAAAGTCTGAAAGGGAAATTTGAAAGATTGAAGATGAAAGATGATGAAAACGTCTCTACCTTTATGCCAAGGGTAAATGAGCCGGTGTGTGGAATCAGGAATGTTGGTGGTGTTCTATATGAAAATGAAATTATTTGCAAAATTCTTAGATCCCTTCCTGTTGCCTACAAGATCAAGGTTGCTGCCATTGATGAATTCAGAGCCCATACAACTGTCACAAGAGAGCAATTGGCTGGCAAATTGGCTGCATTTGAAATGACTGAGTTTGGAGATGATCACCCCAAGACTGAATCTGCATTTAAAGCCAGTGCCTATGTGAAAGGCAAACAAAGATTTGATCCGGGAGAGAATTCTTCAAGGAAGCTATCATGGTATGATCAAGCAAGGAAAGACATGGAAGAGGAAGAAGCAGAAATAGCTCAACTTGAAGCCTCATTGCAAAGAGACTGCCCGGTAAGTATGAAGGAAAACTACCCTTTAAGTGCTTCAACTGCAATAAGATTGGTCATTTTGCTTTAAGATGTCCAGAAAGATCTGCAAGGTCAAATGCTAACAGACAAAGGTTTCAAAAGAATTGCTATTATGTTCATGAAGAAGATGATAATGAAGGAGTAACAAATGATTAATCAGAAATGGGAAGCAAATCTGGAAATGAATGGGTGTTTATTGCCATCAAGGAAGAAGATTCATTATCCTCTGAATCTGTCAATCATAAGGTTGTAGAAAAAGCTTTGGCTGCCCAAGTTGAAGAAAAGGATGATTGGGTTATTGACAGTGGTTGTTCTCACCATATGACAGGTGACAACAACAAGTTCTTAGATTTGGAAAGGTATGAAGGAGGAATGGTAAGGTTTGGAGACAATTCTGCTGGCAGAATCAGAGGTAGGGGAACCATTTCTTTTGATGGAAAGAGCAAAACCGGTAATGTACTATATGTTGAAGGGTTGAAGCACAATCTTCTCAGTGTTGGTCAGTTGGTGGACAAAGGTTATGATCTCCGGTTCAAGAATGGAAGATGCAGGATCTTTGAAAGCTTCGAAACTGAGATTGCATCCGGTACTCAAACAAAAGGTAATATCTTCCATCTAGTTGGTTCTAATAAAAGTTGTCTGTTTGTTCAAGTTGATCAGAGTTGGTTATGGCATAGAAGGATGTGTCATGTGAATTTTGATAACATCATCAAGATAAGCAATACTCAGGCTGTAAGAGATCTTCCTAAATTGGTGAAACCTACAAATAGTTTGTGCAAAGAATGTTAGCTAGGTAAATAGAGTAGAGTCTCTTTCAAAAGCAAGGATCAGTCCACTACCAGATTACTGGAATTAGTCCATACTGATCTATGTGGTCCGACAAGAATCAAGAGTATGCAAGGTGATAGATATTTCATGTTATTAATTGATGATCATTCCCGGATGATGTGGGTTACCTTCCTAAAAGAGAAATTAGAAGCCCTTGAGAAGTTCAAAATCTTCAAAGCTATGGTAGAGAATCAAACTGGATTAAAACTGAAATGTCTGAGGTCTGATAGAGGTGGTGAATTCACATCCGGTGAATTCATAGACTTTTGTGAGAAGCATGGGATAAGGAGACAGTTGTCTGTACCTAGAACTCCACAGCAAAATGGAGTTGTTGAAAGAAAGAACCGGACCATCCAGGAAGCTTCTAGGACAATGATGATGGAAGCAAATGTTCCCCAAATTTTTTGGAGAGAAGCTGTCAGCACTGCAGTCTACACTCTTAATCGAGTTCAAATCAGAAGCAATACTGGTAAGACTCCTTATGAACTTTGGTTTGGTGTAACTCCTACTGTGAGATATTTCAGAGTATTTAGAGCAAGTGTTATATCAAAAGAGATGAAGATCTAGGAAAGTTTGATGCTAGAAGTGATGAAGGAATTTTCTTGGGTTACTCCACTCAAAGCAAAGCATACTGGTGTTACAATAAGAGATTGAGAAAGATGATAGAAAGTACAAATGTGAAGGTTGATGAAGGAATTGAGAAGCCCTCAAGATTCTATGAGTGTGATGAAGATGATCAGAATAATTCTTTGGTGGAAAGAGCTCAATCCTCCTCTGAAATTTAGATTTAGACTCATCCGATAAATCAGGAAGAAGAGGTGTGTCTAAATGAGCCTGATCAAGAAACAATAGTGCAAGAAACTCCCAAAATTCTAAGGTATGTAACTCTAAATCATTCTGAAGATTAGATCATAGGTGACAAAAGCAAAGGGGTACAAACAAGGAGAAGAATTGCTCAAGAGTCAAATGAATGTTGTCTGATTTCAAAGATTGAACCTAAGACAATTAATGAAGCATGCAATGATGAAAACTAGACCAAAGAAATGGAGGAAGAGTTGATGCAAATTGAGAAAAATCATACTTGGGATCTTGTTCCTAGACCTATAAACAAGAATGTGATTGGAACCAAATGGGTCTTCTGAAACAAACTAAATGAAGTTGGTGAAATGATCAGAAACAAAGCTAGATTGGTCTACAAAGGCTACTCTCAAATAGAAGGAATTGATTTTGAAGAAACTTTTGCCCCAATGGCAAGAATTGAAGTAGTCAGATTATTTCTTGCATTTGCTGCCTTCAAAGATTTCAAAGTATATCAGATGGATGTCAAGTCTGCCTTCCTAAATGGTGATTTGGAAGAAGAAGTTTACATTGAACAACCAGATGGATTTCAATTGTCTGATAATGATGATATGGTCTGCAAGTTGTAGAAAGCATTGTATGGATTGAAGCAAGCCCCAAGAGCATGGTATGAAAGGTTGGATAAGCATCTTGTGCAGATTGGATTCAACAAATGCACTGCTGACAGTAACTTATATTTCAAAATTGATCATGAAAACATTTTGATTGTTGAATTATTTGTGGATGATATCATTTTTGGAGGAAAAGATAGTATGTGCAAAACTTTTGCAAAATAGATGAAAAGTGAGTTTGAAATGTCTATGCTTGGTGAAATGAATTTCTTCTTGGGTCTGCAAATTACTCAAACAAAGAAAGGGATCTTCATTTCTCAGACCAAATATGTGAAAGAATTGTTGAGGAAATTCGGTATGGAAGATTCAAAGCCAATGAACACTCCTATGGCTACCGGATGTAAGTTGAGCAAAGATGATGACTCTCCTAAGGCAGATCAGACAAAGTATAGATCAATGATTGGTGGATTGTTGTATCTCACTTAGACTAGACCAGATATAATGCAGGCTGTTGATCTTGTGGCAAGATTTTAGGCTGATCCTAGAGAATCTCATGTCATGGCAATCAAGAGAATCTTTAGATATCTAAAGGGGACAGTTGAGTATGGTTTGTGGTATCTGAGAGATCATGATTTCTCTCTTCATGCATATACAGATGCAGATTGGGAAGGAGATGTCGATGATCGGAAGAGTACCAGTGGTGGAGCATTCTTTTTGGGAAAGAGATTGGTTTCTTGGTTAAGCAAGAAACAAGATGCAATATCTCTGTCTACAACTGAAGCAGAATACATTGTAGCAGCAGGTAGTTGCACTCAAATATTATGGATGAAGCAGATGCTAAAAGACATTAAAGTAGAATATGAGGAGCCTATCACGATTTTCTGTGATAATTTAAGCGCAATAAATATTTCTAAGAATCCGGTGTTGCATTCTAAGACCAAGCACATATCTATCAAGTTTCACTTTCTGAGAGAACAAGTGAACAAGGATGAAGTCAGATTGGAGTATGTATCCTCCAAGGATTAGATTGCAGATATCTTTACTAAACCTCTTCCCAAGGACTCTTTTGAATATCTCAAGGATAAGTTAGGGGTCATGGCCCCTCCGGAGATGAGCTAGGATGCACTGATGTGCATCAGTCTGGTGGATATCACAGACATATCTTGTGATCCGGATTGATGATGGGGAGCTGCTATTAAGGGGGAGTAGCTGATATGATGCTGATGTGTTAGTATTGCGAGTATGAGCCCTTTGCCATTGATGTCAAAGGGGGAGAGAAGACATGTGAAAAATAAGTGATTGATGATCAAAGAGGGAGCAGTAAAGGAAGAGAAGACATGTGAAGAGTTGCTGTTGATAGGGGGAGCTGTGACAGAAAGGAGAAGTTCTTGTCTTGATGGTTTTTCACATCATATGTTGCCATCAATGACAAAGGGGGAGATTGTTGCAAGTATGAGGTTAGCCAGTGTTGTCATTGATGTCAACATACTCATATTGCATTGGCAAGAAGGATTGGATGAGCTGTGTGCTGAGGATATTGAGAAAATTCATCTCAATTAGGAACAGTGAAGAACAGTGTTGAGAAGAAGGCAAAAGTACTCAATAGGTTGAGATTCAGAGGGTATGGATTAAAGGGTTTGTAGATATGAGTCTTAAGATGATCCAGTTAAGATTTTAGAGGTCCGCATACAGATTTAAAGAAGTTGTGATTGATCAAGTAGAACCGGTTCCGGCAAGTGCTCTGAAGTGACAGAGTGCTACAAAGAGGTCCGGTGAGATCTGGAAGTGCATTATCCTATCTTGCAGATTGGATGGAAGTACTTGAGATGTCCTTGTGATGTGTCATCTCAATTTGTTCATAATTTGGAGGTCCGGAAGCACATGTTTCAGTATGACAGTGGTGGTAGACTGTGTTCTTGAAGTTCCAGATGAGGAAGAGAAAAGATTCCGGTGAGAAGAGGAAGTGTGGATGTTACTGGTCATTCAGGCAAGCTTGTGAAGGTTCTTGGATCGTATTGAGGTTGTGTTATTGGTCCGCATTGGTGGTAGAGTTCAGAGTTGAAGATAATCTTCCAGATGAAGTTCTTGTTCAGACTAGCCGACCGGATGGGTTGTTCATCCTACAAATGTTCTTGTGGTGGCCAAGCGGATGTGTTATTCATCTTGCGAATGTTCTTATTATTGAGTGCCGACTTAGATGCTTATTCCTAAGTCGATGTCTTGTATAAATGAAGGTTTGTGAATCCATTTTGATGTGTGTGGTGGAACGGATGAGTGTGGCATAGTAAAAGAGCGAAAAGCAGAGCATAAGTGTTTCAGGGTTAAATGGAACTAATCCAGACATGGTGAAGATGTCATTCTCCAGTTCAAGGTTGTGATTCTTATTATCTTGTAGATAGTGTGTCTCTTTGTAGGTAGTGTGCCTCTTTGTGAGCAATGTGCTCGGGCAGTGAGCCCTGACTAGCATGTGCCATGCATTTTTCTTATTCTTCTAATAGAGAATAATCCTTGGGTTAATCACCCCGTGGTTTTTCCCTTAACCAGGTTTTCCATGTCAAAAATCTTGGTGTCTAATGTGTTGATGTTTATCTGCTCCGGTGTTTATGCTTTCTGCTTTGATGAATGATTAATTGATATGCTGCTAGCTAACCAAGAAGAATCATGTGTTTGAAATAGAACTAAGGTTTGTGTACAACTGATTCACCCCCCCTCTTAGTTGTGTGCCCTAGATCTAACAAGCAGCTGGTATGATTCTGATATGTTGGAGTTGCAAATATGAGCCCTTTGCCATTGATGTCAAAGGGGGAGAGAAGACATGTGAAAAATAAGTGATTGATGATCAAAGGGGGAGCAGTAAAGGAAGAGAAGACATGAGAAGAGTTGCTGTTGATAGGGGGAGCTGTGTTAGGAAGGAGAAGTTCTTGTCTTGATGGTTTTTCACATCATATGTGATGGGTTGTCGCTGTACCTCATCATTTAATCTATTTTTCAGATGTCAAAGAACCAGGGTTGTGTCCATGGCTATCTGCAACTAGGGATTCTAAGTGACCAGTTTATAGCTAATCCTAAAGCTTAAAAGAATGACTAATCTATCTGCTTGTTGAAATAAATGTAATGAATGTTGTAAAACAGAATAAAACAGGAAATGTACTCAAAGCAAAGAACAATAATATGCATCTATCTACTAAGACAGGAAATACTTTCATAAAATAAAACTTGAAACAATAAAACAGAGATACTAGCCTCCTGCCTAATTGGTGAGAGTGGGCCCTTGCTCCGCACCTTTGAGGCTGAAGACTATTGCAGGAAATCAGCACAAAAGATCTAAACTAAATTCAGTCCAATTCATTCACTTCTATATTCATGAAAATGTATGGCTATAACTGAACTGAAATCTCTGAAAATCAGAATAATTTTATCATTTTGTCCTATTACTGTTTCTGAAAGTATATATAAAAAGAGTGATGATATATCACTGAACTTATCTATCAGTCTTTCTAGGAGATGACACTATCTCTTATTCGTACTTAACTATCAAACTTATGAAAGATCATCATGCAAAAAAAGGTAGACTTGAGTGGAACAGAAGTCCACTCAGAGGTCTAAGTTTAGATCTTAATACACTTGGGCATTAAAGCCCTGAAAATTAGTTTAATTCATAACTCATGCAAAATCTTTGGAAAGATAAAACTTCAGCAGTTTAACTGATAGTCGACCCTGTGAGGACCGCCCTTTTTACTTCTGTTGATATGACTATTTACATTACGCTTATTGTTACTTTTTATATTTGTGGGATAGCAGTTCCCGGGATTGTCAAACTATTAAACTTTATTATGATTTCGGAAAAACTAATTGGGTGATGTTTGGATAAGTTTACATTTCAGAAAAGTTAATTAGGTGATGATGGAAAATTGTAATATGATTTCATTTATGTTAATTAGAACTATGTCATGATAATGCATGTTTTAAGTTGCTTCGGCTATGATGATTATATGTGGATACTGATCTTGTAATTTAGTGTGCAGGATTTACTAATCAAACCACAGATTTCAGAGATCCTTCCGCACCTTGTTATTTGTTATTCCTTGTTAAGCCGATCTGGTTCCACGAGGAACCAAGATCTCTCTGTGTTTGATGTGATGATGTAATGTGGTCTTTCGTATGGTCGAGTGGGTTAGGTTACCCTCATGTAACACTATTTTATGATTTGTGTTGTAAAAAGATTGAATTTAAATTTCTTTATTTTATTTAAATCTATGAGGCCTTTTCATGTGCTTTACCTTGACCATGGGTGTCCTGGATGGGTTAAAGTTGACCCTGGGTTATACCCCATGGGTCTAGGGGCCCATTTGGCATGGGTAACCTTTGAGTAACCTCCATCTAGTCATCTTAACTTCCCCCTGAAGTTAAGTGGCGAAAATTGGAGGTATGGAGGGGACATGATGGGTTGTACCAACACCCAACCCATCCCTCTACAATCCCCAATGTAAGAGATGACTACAAGCCCATCCATTATTGAAGGATTGACTTGAAGTCACCCTCTCCATTAGTGAGATTCCCCCATGTGTTGTGGGGTCACCCATGTGAAGGAGGGAAGAAGAGGCATGGGTCACCTATCTTTTTCCCCATTAACTCTTTTTATTTCTCCCATGCGTAAGAGAAATGACATGAGGAGAGGGATAAGGAGTACTCTAGGGAAGGGTGAGTGACATAAGCCACTAGGATAGAATAGTGGTTTTGGGGGAGGGTGAGGAGGTGACAAGTGTCACCTTCCCATTCCTCTAAACTGAAAAAGAATTTGGGTTATTTGTTTCCAATTTTGGGATGGGAGGGAGTTAGTTGAATTTTGGGGAGAGTTTCATTCTCATTGCCAAAAAAATAGGAAAGTTAGCTTGCAGGAGAGAGAAGGGAGAGGGAGTTGGTGGCTAAGGTTGGAAGAGAACTCTGTGATCTCTACACCAGTTTCATTCCAGAAGGGCTTTGTAAGGTTGGTTTGATTTTTACCTTACTTTCGTATATCTGAATGTGTATGTAAAGTGTGTGAAAGATGCTTATCTGTTTGTGTTTTAGATTTGTTTTCTGTGGGGTTTGTTGTCGGGTTGTTTGACAGAGCTTCTCCCACTTGGGAGAAATGCTCATCAAGTTTGGGGTAGGGGAGGAGAGATCCTCCTCGGGTGCATACCTGTTTCCATCTTTTGGGATGTTGAAAGCCTTGAGGGCATGTATCTGTGACTGTATCTTTGACTTGAGAGTCAAATACAGATTTCTTAAAAATTTGTGATCAAACTTGGTTTGAGGCCAAGAGAAATTGTGTTGGTTAAATTATCTGTAAGGGTGACACTCTGGAGTCGAGTGTGTCCACTCTCCTGCCCCTCATGAAACTCACTGTAGTTGAGTTTCCGTGTTGTGAAATTTACCCACGGGTGTTTGTGTGCTTTGGGATTGTTGTTGTCCCTGTTGTGAAGTGAAGTGCTTGAGTTCCCAGGTGTGAGTATGGTCTCCCTAGCTCGGGGGTGACCCTCTTGCGGGTCTACGGAAGGGAGGAGAGCTAGATGAGTGGTGTTTTCTTCTTTGTTTGTCTTTGATACGCAGGTTTTCTCTTGGAGTTTCTGGTTGGATATGGAGGAGTTATATTTATGAAGAAACAGTTTATTCTTCTTTGTCATGAGAATTAGGCCAGGTTCATTTCATAAGAGTTGAAGAGAGAGCACCTCTCTTGATATTGTTGTAACTTATTGACACCCTGGGAGTGAAGGGAATCACCTCCCTGATCTTGTTATTGATGGACTTTTACTTGGTTGTTACAAGCTATCTGTGGTATGTTGTTTGGGAGAAGGAAGTTCATATCTCCCTTAGAGTGTGTAGAAGATGTGGAAAGTTAGTTGTATGTATCCATGGTTTAAAATTATCTCTTGCTATATGTAGTGGAAGAGTTAACTTTTCTGTAATATGAATGTGGTATACAAATGCCTTAAATTTTCAAGTTATGTTGCTTTGTAAACTTTTTCTAAATAGCAATTTTATTGTGTTTAATGTGTTATTGAAAGGAAGAGTTCATTACTTATTTGCAAACTAATCTGAAGCTTGTTTAGGTAAATATAAGAATAGAACTGCTTAACTAGTTGAAAGGTCAGTTTTATAGTTCATTGTTATAATGGAAAAGATAGTTTTAAATGATTAAGTTTTCTTCTTCATAAATAATGGTTTCAGTTATTTTTGTAAAGTTTAGGGAAAATAAATACTTCTGTTTGTCCAAAAGTTGAAATGGACATTTATTAATTGCAGAAATAAACTGATTAAAACTTCATTTCTTAAGTATATATATATATATATATATATATATATATATATATATATATATATATATATATATATATATATATATATATATATATATATATATATATTCTTTATTGCTTTTCTTATATGATCATTTTACAGCATATGAGAAACTGAATAAATTGTTTAATTTGAGAAAAATTAAGTGGTATTATGAAAATAATATATATATATATATATTTATTTATTTATTTATATTTATATTTAATAATTGTTATTTAATTATCATTATAACAGAAACTGAATGTATTGTTGAATTTGAGAAAATGAAGTGATATTATGAAACTGAAATATATATATATATATAAAATAATTGTTATATATCTACCATTAAATATTAATGATGCAAATTAAACTCATGAAATTCGAAATAGAAATTCGTGAAGCGAAACTTGAGGTCGCTGTGTGTTAAAACATAGTCGAGACAATTTCATGGTGGGCGATGGGGAGTGAATCCCCACCGCAGTGTTTGTTTTTGTATTGAGGTGTGGGGAGGGGCGGAGCCCCACCCACACCCCACATCGTGGGATGTGGGTGGGGCTCTGCCCCTCCCCACATCCCCCTGCCTTTACACCCCGCGGAGCTCAAAACTCCGCTGCTACACTGTCTCCGCCGCGCCCTTCACACTGCGACCTCCGCAGAACCCCAAGCCCCCGCCACCATTTGTGCTCCCCGCGGCCATAGACTTGGTCCTCCCTGCCTTCGGCCGAGCCTGCCTCCGCCCACCACTGTCCATTGCAGCCTCCGCCGCCATGCCTCTTCCTCCCCTGCATACATTGCAAACTCCCTTCTCAATAATGAGTATTTAGGGTTTAAACCCTATTTTATGTGTTGAACAAAACAACCAAAGGCTTTTATTTTATAAAGAGGAGAACCTCTTATAAATAACCACAATGGTATATAATTGTATATGTAAATATATATATATATATATTATAAAAAATATATATATATATATAGAAGATTAATACTAGTTTAATAGATAGGTAACTTATTAAGATAACTTAATAATTGAAATAATAGTAATTATAATAAACAACAGTAATTATAACAACAGTAATTAAAAATAGGAGAAATGTAATTGAGTATATGTATGTTCATATATATATATATATATACGATCTTATATATATATATATACATATAGATAACGGTACATATTTATATTTTTTTTATGATTACGACTTCTAGAGAGGCCGTTTTCTCTTAACGATAATAAGAGAAAATAAAATTATAATTTAACGAGAGCATAAAGGAATATACTGTATTACTCCGGAAAGAGTTTCTCGGAAGTTTCAACTATCAGCGTAATTTCAATAACCGGGAAAATGAAGAGGAAAATTACACGTCACCTTGCTTAAAGGATCACTGGAAATAAACTTAAGAAGCCATCACAGACATTCCATGTGAGGCCATTTTAATCTCAACTATAGTAAACGTCCACATAAGTAAACCTGTAAGAGAGTTAGAAGAAGAAAAACTAACATTGGAAAACACAGAGGAGAAAATGCGCGGCAATTCCCACATGGGATAAGAGAACTAAGTAGATGGATCCTCCTACTAAAATTTGCTTAAGAACAAATTTAATTAATACTTACGTAGAGGAGAAACCTAGATCGGAGAAAACTAGGAGACCGAGTCCAGCGAAGTAGTAAGACCTGGACCATCTGGAAGTTAGGTTTAATATCAATAATAGATACAGTGATAACCCTGATTGATGTAAAATATGAAGAAAGGACCAGATAAACATAAAGAAAGCATAGAAAATGAAAGAGAGAGACTGAAATATAAACAAACTAAATTATCAGAGAAATAGTTAAGGTAAGCGCGATAAAAATACAATCAAAATTAAGACCCAGAGAAAAGGGAAGAGAGAGCAAACGAACCGCCTTGTTGAGAATGCTAAGTCGAAGGAGGAGTATGTTTCAGGAAGCAAGAGAGGAGACAAACAACCGTGCCTTGCTGAAAAATGACTAAATAGGGAGATCACGAGTCGGTTTAGTCGGAACAAGGCGTCGTGGGAAGTTGTTAATCTATCAGTGAACCACGTGCGTAAAATAGTGTTGAGTAATTTCCACTTACGCCGTAAGGCGTTATGCTGCCGAAATTTGCCGAGATTTAGATTTAGGAACCTTGGTAATCTCACCCTTGTAATGACATTAACGGCGTCGTAGAGACCCCCTTGTTGGTCTGCTTGCGTCTGGTTGCACGCAATTGTACTTGTACCCCACCGAAAAACTGTAGTGTTTTCACCTTGAGCGAACACCACCGAGCATGTTTAAGCATGCGAGGGGGTTTTTAGGGAAGTGTGAGAAAAAAAATTTCATATTTCATGTCATAACCACATGACAGATGTGGCTATGACACGTGTGATGTGTGTTGTGACCACAAGGAAAATGTGAGCATGACAGACCCTTCACCACTCAGGTGATGATTTGAGTGAAGTGCGGGGGGTATTAGGGTTGCTGCTGAAGTGTCTAATTGGCAGCTCAGACTGGAACATGCTTTGTTCTCGGGAGGCTCCAGAGATCGCTGTTCTTGTCTGCAGCTCTAGAGATCGCAGAGCTCTAGAGATATTCCAGACACTCGCAGAGCTCCGAAGATATTCCAGACACTCACAGAGCTCCGGAGAGTCATTCCCCAAATCCTCAAACTCCAGGTGTCACTGTTCTTTGTCATGGTCTCCGGAGATCACTGAAGACGATCTCCGGAGATGCTCAAAACTGTTGTTTCTGATATTTACACCTATGGGTTCAAAAAGAAAGAGAAATTCTACATTTTTCCATTAACCCAACGCACATTAGTCACCAAATCAAAAATTCTAATCTCAAGTAATCTATCTTAATTAATCACAAAATAGAACAATCTTGCTTAACTAATTTGAGTGCAGACACAAAGAAGATGAACTAAATAGGAAAAAGAGAGGCAAAAAGGGTGTATTGTATGAGTGCAATTTGACACTCATCATCCCCCCCATACCTAAGGTTTGGCAGGTCCTCCTGCCTTTCACATTCTGGATTTGTTTAGACGAAGCAATCGGTCAGTCTGACTATACTCCTGGAGATAGGTTGTCCAAGTAGTTCTATTAGTGTTACCATTCCCTCTATATTTGTCAACTTGCTTCATCCAATCTTGCAGTTTTTCATCTTCCAGCTATTCTATCCACATGGGGAGTGGTTCAATTATCAGAGGAGGTCTGAACTGCCCACCTAGCCATTCCTATTTATGCTTATCCATCAGTTTGGATATCATCTTTGCCTTTCTCATGAATAGTCTTAGGTTTGCAGGGGTGACCACCTCTCTGAGTTTTTTCTCTATTGTTAAAATACTCCATCTTTTCTTTGCTACAGCAAGGACAGGATTTGCTGAATTAATCATAAAAAGCCCAAAGTCAATGGAGCATTCCTGCAAATTCTTCAAGTATAGTGGCAATATGTTGGTTGCACTTGTAGGATGATAGATGATGGATCTGAATTGGGTCTAGAAAGCAAAAGGATTGGGACATTCTTTTGTGAGGAGGAGCTCTATTTTTGAATCCTTTTGAAGATGAGCTTCCATCCTTTCATCCCAAATCTGGTGGTTCCTCATGAGGGACATGAATGCCCTAAGCTAGCATTCTCCCACAAAGTGATTAATCATGAAGGCTATATCATTAATGCAAAACCCATGTAAGTACAGCTCACATAGGAAGTTTTTGTCTTCATCGTTGCTTCTGGTGTAAGCAGTCATGAAACCTTCTGCTGTTTCTGTATCCTCATTCATGTCAGATAAGACTAAGGAAAGTTTCCTTTGCAGTATCCTTTCTTGTAGGAACATGGCATAGCTGGCACTTGGAGGTCTGCAAGATAGAATTTCTGAGGAGAGGGAGGCCATTTGAATGATTTTGCTCTCCAAAGTTGCTATCCTTTCTGCTCTGGCAGTAACTGCCCTTTGTAGTTGCAACATTGGCTTGGAGGCTTCAAATTCTCTACACCTTTCCTCCCAATGAAACAGGGCTTTAGGAATGTCTATGGGGATTGGACCCACATAGGCATCTGTTTGAACTTCCTGTTTATTGGTTGCCCTTGGGCCAGACAGTTCTTGGATATATTATTCTTGGTCATCCAGTCTGTTATTGGCCCAAGTTAATTGTTTGTCCTGGCTCTGTACCTTTTCAATTAGTGCTGCTATTACTGTGAGGCCATTGTCTCTGGCCATGGTGAGCTCAGAAACCTTTTGTGCTGCTTCTTTGTCTTTTCTTCCACCACTTTTGCTGCCTCACCTTTCTGTGTTTCCAACTCTGCCTCCTTCTCTTGGATGATTCTGTCCTTATTTTGGAGGTCTGTTTGGATTTCTACAATAGTTTGCTTCAGTTCCATCTCCATTTCCACCCTGACCTTCTTGAGGTCAGTAATAATTAAATTCTTTCCCCAGAGCATCCTCTTTAAATTCTCAATTTCTTCCATTAATTGTTGCTCTGTTGAGACCTCTATGTCTTCTTGGTCAGAGGGATGTGATATAGTTTCTGCCTCTGTTTCTATGGCTGGGGGCTGATTATCAAGATTATCCATGGCCACCTGCCCTGCTTCTCCCAATGTATCTGTGTGCCCTGTTTCTTCTTCTGTATCTGTGTGCCCTATTTCTCCTTCTGTATCTATGTGCCCTGTTTCTCCTTCTGCAATGCCCTTGTCCTAAGGGTCCTCTGCTGTTGCTGGCACAATTGAAGGTCCTGCCTTGTCCTCATATGTGCTCAATTCTAGGAGTGCCTCGGCGAGCAGGGCAGTATCCTTCTCAGCCTGTGAGAGCTGCCTCTTTCTTTTGCTTCTCCAGAGCACAGGTGGAACTGGTGCCTCCGGAGCAGGTCTTCCTTCCTCAGAGTCTAAGGAGATAGTAATAGTTGGTAAGTTTCCTGTCTCCGGAGCACATGGTGGTGTTGAGACTGGACTCGATTCCATATGAACAGATGGTACAGGAGAATGTTCCTTTTGTTTCCTCTTCCAGACTAGAGGTACCTCATCGGAGTCATGGGATGGCTCTTCAACCCACCATTTCCCTTCAATTCCCTGCCCTACTTTTTCCTCTGTTAATTCCCTAGGCCTAGATCCCTCAGGTGAAGTCATTTGTCACTTGACTGAGCAAGTCATATATAGAGGCCGTGCAGGAGCAGACTCTGCAATTTGTTTGCCTTTTCTTTTCTTGTGAGGAACAGGGGCTGCAGATGATGTAGCTTCCTGTGAGGGTGATGTCCTTTTGTGAGAAGCTGTGGAGGAGGCTGTAGGCTCGATTTCTTCATCATGGTGAGAGGGAGAACTCTCATCCTCTGTTTGTGGTATCTCTGGTGCTCTGACCTGAGGGTTATGCTCAAGAAAATTCTGTAATAGTTCATCCCCATTGGCCTGAGATAAGAAATGATGCTTGACTATCAAGAAGATGAGGCCATGATGTTTCATGGGTCCCTTACCTTGCTGGTATTTGTCTGCAGTTGCCTTGATGGCAGAATAGAGGAAATTGGGGATATTTATGTTATATTCGAGGTGCCTATTTCCATGTCTAAGAAAGATGAGCATTTTCATTATGGGCCCTAAGACTATGGAGAATTGGCCATCACAGGTAAAGTATTTCATTAGCCAGGTAGCAATAGTTGCCCAAGGGTTTGGAAGAGTGGACCTCAAAATTCCTTTGACCTCATTCTTATTCATATGCAATTGAATAGCAGGCTCACCACGAACAGAAATTTTTTTAATTAAATCTGTATACAAGGTCTTCAGGTGGTGGAACCTCTCACCTTGTTTGGGGAGTCTGGAGATGTGGCTAATAATTGTGGAGGAGAGACTGATTTGGTTCCCTCTCACAGTGGTCTGGTCATCTCTCAAATTCCTAAGGAATTCGTCCACAATGTCCTCCTGAAACCCCTCGAACTTGTTTAGGAAATCAAGCCATCCAGTAGTCCTTAAAATATTTGCTGCAGCAGCATCCTTTAGAAGACCCGCAGTACTTTTTGGCTCAGACTTTTTCTTGACCCCCATTGCTGAATTGATGGCAGTTTCTACAGTCTATATGTCCCTCTGATCTCTATGGGCTCCGGAGTACTGTTCAAATTACTCTGTAGGCTCCAGAGAGTTGTTTCAAATTATTCTGTAGGCTCTGGAGAGTTGTTCAATTTATCTTATGCTTCAGTCTATTCCGGAGGTTTGAATGAGGGATGCAATTGTTTTCAGGCTAGGGTTATGCAGATGGGTTAAGGAACCAAAGCAGCCATAATTGTAACGGACTGACAGGGCGCTCCAGAGGTAAGGTGGCATTAATGCACAGATGGTGGCATGTGTGGAGGTGAGAAAGGAAATGACGGCGGAGGAACATGTCATCACGGCAGCACCCAAATTAGAAAGACAGGACAGTTACTAATTAATGACTAATTAAAAATAGATTTACCTAAATCAGTTTTAATGATGAGGCAATCGTACGCGGGAGAAATGCTGCGCCGCCTTGAAAACTGCACGCGTCGTGGCATTTAAGCGGCGGCCGATATGACATCCGCTTCCTACTTGCACGCGACCTGCAATCATTGCGCTGAGTGGCACTAAAATCCACACCCATGGGTGATATCAGCGTCGGCTTGTGGATACTCCTGCAATTATTAGTTTTCTAATTTGTAATTATGTTGTGCGATTAAGTAGAAGATGAGTCATGATGACCTCATCATAGGAGTTGTCTACTTTACCACCTAGCGAGGTAGGTCCCACCCTTATTATGTAAACTGTCGGCGTTATTAACAGAGCACCGGAGGTGCTCCTAATTGGGGAACGCCGGAGGTGCTCCTAATTGGAAAGCACCAGAGGTGCTCCTTATTGGAAAGTGCCGGAGATGCTTCTTATTGGAAAGCACCAGAGATGTATTGGCCAATTTCTGGCAACCGATCATGTCCGGAGCTTGATTATTACAACTGTCCTGGAGAAGGGAACCGCCATTTTACTGGTTTTCAACTCCCTTGGTCGAGAAAGACAGCCATTTGCTGGTTTTCCATCTTTCTCAAAAATTTTTTTTTTTTTTTTTTCAATTTTTTTTTTTGAAGGCCGCCATTGCTGGTTTTCAACCTTTTTTTTTTTTTCATTTTTTTTTGGAAGGCTGCCATTGCTGATTTTCAACCTTCTTTTTTTTTTTTTTAAATTTATTTTTTATTCCAACACTGTGACAGAGGAGGTATTCCCTGTATCAAAACACAGATCATCAAAAAACTCTTCTTTAGTAGACGGTCTTTTGTAGAGCTTTATCTGGTGACCATTTACTAAAAATGTGTTTGTACTTCCATCAATTGGTTGCAATGATATAGTTCCATTTTCAAACACTTCCTTTATTTGATAAGGACCCAGCCAGTGAGTCTGTAATTTCCCTTTAAATTCTTTGAATTTAGAATCATAGAGAAGAACCCAATCTCCTTGTTGACATGTCCTCCTCTTGATATGTTGGTCATGCCATTGTTTCCTTTGGTACTGAATCAGTTCAGTTTGCTGAATGGCCTCTGTCCGAATCTCATCCAACTCATTGAGCTAAAGAATTATGTTCTGCTGAATTGTAGACAGCGGCAGCCCAACATCCCATACAGTTTTAAGTGTCTAGAATTCAAATTCAATAGATAGTATAGGCTTTTTCCCATAAACCAATTCATATGGTGAAAACTTTGTTGTGGACTTCCAAGTGGTGTTGTAAGCCCAAACTGCTTCAGGTAGTCTATTAACCCAATCCTTTCTGTTCATTGCCACTGTCCTTGTTAGGATATTCTCAAGTTCTCTATTAGTTACTTCTACCTACCCATTTGCTTGAGGATGGTAAGGTGAAGTTTTTCTGTGCTTGACTTGGTACAAATTTGTGAATGCCTTGATTACCTGTGAAGTAAATTGAGGCCCTCTATCTGAAACTATGGATTTTTGGGCTCCAAATCTCAAGAAAATCCTATTGTAAAGGAAATCAGCAACTTTTTCTTCTCTTGCAAACTGCAATGCTTGAACCTCAGCCCACTTAGTAACATAGTCAGTGCATACTAGGATATACTCCTTCCCTGATGATGGCGGTGAAATTGGTCCCACAAAGTCTAGACCCCATTACTCAAATGGTTCCATCATGACTTGAGGATGTAACAGCATTTCTTGGGTAAAGGTGGGCTGCCCCATCCTTTGGCACTGGTCATAGTGCTGCACATACCTCTTTGTGTCTTTATGAAGAGAAGGCCAGTAGTAACCAGCTCCAAGGATCTTATGGACTATCCTGTGGAAAGAGTAGTGGCCACCAGATGGTTCATCATGGCATGCTTTCAACACATCAAAAGTCTCCTCAGCCTTTAAACACCTGCGTAGAATGAAATTAGGACCACATTTAAATAGTAAACCATTCAACCATTTGTAGGATAAACTTTCTTTAAGCAAATGTTTTCTTTGTTTTGAAGTAAAATGGGATGGATACAAGCCTGTAGCTAACAAATTAGCTATGTCAGCAAACCAAGGTGCAGTAGTGGATATGGCAAAAAGATGTTCATCTGAAAATTTGTCCTCCACTGGTTGATCTTCTCCTCCTGTATGCAATCTTGACAGAAAATCAACAACCAAATTAAACTTTCCTGGATTATCAACTATGGTAATATCAAATTCTTGCAATAGCAATAACCACCTGATGATCCTTGCACCTACTACTAGTTTATTCATTAGGTACTTGATGGCTGCATGATCAGTGTGCACAAATATTTTATATCCGGTAATATAATGTCTGAATTTGTTTATAGCATAGATAACTACCAAGAATTCTTTCTCAGTTGTTGTATAGTTTCTTTCTGCAGAGGTAAGGTTTTTGCTGATGTAATAAATGGCGTGCATACTTTCTCCTTCCTCTTTTTGTCCTAAAACAGCCCCAATGGATTCATTTGAAGCATCAGTTTGTATGTGGAATGGTAAAGTCTAATTAGGTCCCCTTAAGACTGGTGTCACAGTGAGCTTCTCCTTCAAAGTTTCAAATGCTGATTGACAGTCTGCTGTCCAGAGAAATTTTGCTTCCTTGTTGAGCAGGGTAAACAGGGGAGCAGCTATTTTGCTAAAATTTTCTATAAACCTCCTATAGTAGCCTGCATGACCTAGAAAACTCCTGACATCAGTCTAATTTTTGGGTGAAGGCAACTGTGTGATTACTTCTATCTTGTTCTGATCCACCCTGATCCCTTTTTCTGAAATATGGTGTCCCAAAATAATTCCTTCTTCCACCATCATAAAACATTTCTCATGGCTAAGGGACAATCAATTTTTATCACAACATTTTAGTACTTTTCCAAGGTTTGTGAGAGCTTCCTCAAAGTTATTCCCATACACAGTAAAGTCATCCATTTAGACTTCCATGCAATCATTAGCCAATTCAGCAAAAATAGCTAGAACCAGTCTCTGAAATGTAGCTGGGGCATTGCACAGCCCAAAAGGAAGAACTTTGTAAGCGAAGGTTCCCCAAGAGCATGTGAAGGTGGTTTTGTCTTGGTCTTCAGGTGCTACTTGAATTTGATTATACCCACTGAATCTATCTAAAAAAGAAAAATACTTTCTCCCAGCAAGGTTGTCCAGAACTTGGTCAATAAATGGTAAGGGAAAGTAGTCCTTTTTTGTGGCCTTGTTGAGTTCTCTATAATCAATACACACCCTCCATTTCCCATTCTTTTTAGGCACAATGAAAAGGGGTGAAACCCATTGACTGTCCGAGATTGGATATATGAACCCCGCCTGGAGTAATTTTTCTATTTCAGTTTTGACAATGTCCTTTAAGGCAGGATTCTATCTTCTTTGTGGTTGTCTGACAGGTTTAGTATCCTCAGTGTAGATGTGATGGGTACAGATTTCAGGAGGTATGCCTTTCATATCTTGGTATTCCCAGGCAAAAGATGCTGAGTGGGAAACCAAAAGCTGAATAAGTTTTTCTTCCTGATTTGCTGTTAACTGAGTATTTATATTAAGTGTTTTCCCTGGCAGAATCATGACCTGTTTTGTAATTTGATCCATGGATGTGGTGGGTCCATACATTGGTGTCATGGCATTGAGAGGACAAGAATGTGGGAGTAACATGTGGAAGGTGGCTAAGTCCCTATAAAAGGTTTCCCCACAAGGAATAATGTTTGCAAGGGTACAATGAGAAGAAACAAGAAGTTCTCTTTGAGGATCTTGGGTGAGTTCCATCACATCTTTATTGATTAGGATGTGAGTGAAGTCTTCCATTGTATCATAGTATACCTCTTCTCCTAATTCTCCCAAATGTTCCCTAATGGTTACCATAGCTAATGAGGCACTGTTATCCATGTTACCCGGTTCATCCACCCATACTCTTCCTGTGTAATGCATTGATGGTTTAGCTGGAGGATACAGAGATATTTTCTTTAAATCTATCCCATTAGAAATGACCATATCTCCAGTTCGACAATCAATAGATGCTGCTACAGTAGCCATCCATGGCCTTCCTAAAATTAGAGGATAAGCATTTCTCTAGTTTCTAGGTTCTAGTATTAAGAAATCCACTGGGAATTCCCATGAATCTATCACAACAGGTACATTAGTGATCACTCCCTTTGGAATAGCTACTGATTGATCAGCAAGTTGAAGAATTGTAGTCGTGGATTGGATACCTGACAGAGCTAACTTGTCCATTGTATGAACTGTCATCACATTAATTGCTGCTCCTAAGCCAACCAAAACATTTGAAATTTCTACTCCCGAGATGAAAACAGTTATGATAGGGTTCCCAGGGTCTCCATATTTGGGGAGGAGAATTTCTCCCATCAATAAATCCATTACTTTTCCTTCCACCTGTATTGTGGAGGGAAAACTTTTCTTTCTGCCCTGTGTTTTGATGCAATACTGTTTGATGAATTGATTTAGTTCCGGTACATCTCTGATGGCCTGGAGGAGAGGAATTTCAATGTTTAGCTACTTGAGTTCTTGTAAAAGTTCTGATTCCTGATTGGGTTGGATTTTTTTTTTTGTAAAACCTTTCTCTGGGGAGCATTTTGTTTAAGTCATTCTGGGTAGGGTGCTAGTTTTTCCATCTCTGGAGCATCTCCGGAGCTCTTATCAAAATTGCGTTCTAGACTATTCTCCGGAGCTATCTTTTTAGGAGTAATTCCGGAGTTGTCTGTGGTTGAATTTTCTAGCACTTTTTCATTAGTACTCTCCTCTGGGGGTTGATTGGATGGATTTTCAGGTTCCTCATCATTGGTTATTTCAACTATAGTTGGAGGAGAAGGTCTTGGGAATGCTTTCCCAGAATGCAGCTGGAGATTATTTGAATATATGGCATTAACTCCAGCCAGATTTTCCTGATCTGTCATATAGACAGCTGCTCCCTGTTTATTCCGTGGGTTTGGTATAGGCCGAGCTGGTAAAGGTGGTTGACTAACTGGTTCATTTTGCGTTTGACCTTGTGTGTTGGAGGGTCCAGTTAGTAAAGCCTGCTGTTGAGGTTGGAAACGTCTAGGTTGTCCTTAGTATTGTTGATGGTATCCCTGTTGAGGACCCCATTGAGGTTGCATGCCTTGTGACCCAAACTATGGTGACCATTGTTGATTTCCCCGAGGCTGTTTTTGCCAGTTTTGGTTTTGCCAATTTTGGTTTTGCCAATCCTACTGTCCCCAAGGAGGATTATTTTGAGGGCCATACCAAGTTGGATTCCACTGATTATTTCCCCAATTAGTAGGACCCCTGTAAGAAGATTGGCTTGGGTACTGATTATAAGGAAAATTTCCACCTTGTTTTTGTCCCACATAGTTCAACTCCTCCTCTATCACATCATTCTTTTTACTTAATCTTTTCAAGGCTCGAAGTTGACTACACTGACTGGTAGGATGTTCCCTGTCACAGATTTGGCAGATCTCTTATTTGTCCAAGGGGCATTCTCTCAACAGGTGTTTGTTTCTACACCTAGGACAATAAATGGAAAGTGGTTCAGTTGCTCTACTTTGATCAGTTGTCCTGGTTTTTGCTTGAATCCCATCCAAAGTGGTATTTAGTTGGACCAGAATATTTGTTTTTAGATTTGCAATTTCCTCCATCAACTGTCCTATCTCATTCTTCCCTTTAAAAGTTTTGGATGACCTTACTCCATCTTGAGTTCTAGAATAATTCCTGTAGAGTTCCTCTATGTCAGGTATTTCCATTTTGTTAATGTTCCCTTTTCCCATTAGGTCCAGTGCCTATTTTGATTCTTTATCCAATCCTTTTATAAATAGGGTTCTGGCCAAGGAGTGATCCACCGGATTGCCATACCTTCTCAAGGCAAAATTAAACCTATCCACATAGTCCTCTAAGGATTCTTCCTCCCCCTACCTAATCTTAAATAGTTCTTCATTTTTATTGTTGGCTCTGCAATAATCTTGGTATTTTTCTAAAAACTCTGTTTCCATTTGATCCCAAGAACAGATAGAACCCTGGGGTAAACCCATAAACCATCTCATCGCAGAATCTTTCAAGGTTGAAGGGAACAGTTTAAGTTTTTGGTTATCTAATCCATAATCATAGGTTTGGCAGACCACTTTGAATTCAAATAAGAACTAATCTAGATTCTCAGAGGAAAGTCCTCTGAAATTTGGCAGATGTGCTGGTGAGATATTCTTCATGGGAGCATTGTCTTCAGTAGCCAAAACAATAGGATAAGAGAAGGTTCTTGGGGCCTGATTTTCCTCTTCCTCATGATTATCATTTTCCATGTTTAATACTAGTTCTTCTTCCTGAGGTTCTGGGGAAGTAGGTTCTACCAAAGGATCTGCCTCAACTTTTTGTTGTAATTCCTAGATATAATTGGCAAGTGGAATATTTGTAGGATCTAAGGGATTGTTGTTTTGAAGTGTAGGTTCCAAATTAGGATCTAGGTTTCCTTCTTCAACAAGATTTTGTACCACCTCACTGCTTTCCCCTATGGTGTGTTGTTGGGGTATCTGTTTAATATATCTTCCTTTAAGATCTCTAGCTCTAACCATACAGATCTATTCTAAAAACTATTTTTAACTCAGTGTCCCTAATTAACACAACTTGATCCCCGGTAACAGCGCCAAAAATGACAGGTTGTCGCTGTACCTCATCATTTAATCTATTTTTCAGATGTCAAAGAACCAGGGCTGTGTCCATGGCTGTTTGCAACTAGGGATTCTAAGTGACCAGTTTATAGCTAATCCTAAAGCTTAAAAGAATGACTAATCTATCTGCTTGTTGAAATAAATGTAATGAATGCTGTAAAACAGAATAAAACAGGAAATGTACTCAAAGCAAAGAACAATAATATGCATCTATCTACTAAGATAGGAAATACTTTCATAAAATAAAACTTGAAACAATAAAACAGATATACTAGCCTCCTGCCTAATTGGTGAGAGTGGGCCCTTGCTCCGCACCTTTGAGGCTGAAGGCTATTGCAGGAAATCAGCACAGAAGATCTAAACTAAATTCAGTCCAATTCATTCACTTCTATATTCATGAAAATGTATGGCTATAACCGAACTGAAATCTTTGAAAATCAGAATAATTTTATCATTGTTGTCCTATTACTATTTCTGAAAGTATATATAAAAAGAGTGATGATATATCACTGAACTTATCTATCAGTCTTTCTAGGAGATGACACCATCTATTATTCGTACTTAACTATCAAACTTATGAAAGATCATCATTCAAAAAAAGGTAGACTTGAGTGGAACAGAAGTCCACTCAGAGGTCTAAGTTTAGATCTTAATACACTTGGGCATTAAAGCCCTGAAAATTAGTTTAATTCATAACTCATGCAAAATCTTTGGAAAGATAAAACTTCAGCAGTTTAACTGATAGTCGACCCTTCACCACTCAGGTGATGATTTGAGTGAAGTGCTGGGGGTATTAGGGTTGCTGCTGAAGTGTCTGATTGGCGGCTCAGACTGGAACATGCTCTGTTCTCGAGAGGCTCCGGAGATCACTGTTCCTGTCTACAGCTCCGGAGATCGCAGAGCTCCAGAGATATTCCAGACACTCGCAGAGCTCCGGAGAGTCATTCCCCAAATCCTCAAACTCCAGGTGTCACTGTTCTTTGTCATGGTCTCCGAAGATCACTAAAGACAATCTCCGGAGATGCTCAAAACTGCTGTTTCTGATATTTACACCTGTGGGTTCAAAAAGAAAGAGAAATTCTGCATTTTTCCATTAATACCATGCACATTAGTCACCAAATCAGAAATTCTAATCTCAAGTAATCTATCTTAATTAATCACAAAATAGAACAATCTTTCTTAACTAATTTGAGTGCAGACACAAAGAAGATGAACTGAATAGGAAAAAGAGAGGTAAAAAGGGTGTATTTTATGAGTGCAATTTGACACTCATCAATATGTTGCCATCAATGACAAAGGGGGAGATTGTTGCAAGTATGGGTGAACCAGTGGTTTCATTGATGTCAACATACTCATATTTCTTTGACAAGAAGGATTGGATGAGCTATGTGCTGAGGATATTGAGAAAATTAGTCTCAATCAGGAACAGTGAAGAACAGTGAGGAGAAGAAGGCAAAAATACTCAATAAGTTGAGATTCAGAGGATACGGATTAAAGGGTTTGTAGATATGAGTCTTGAGATGATCCAGTTAAGATTTTAGAGGTCCACATGAAGATGTGAAGAAGTTGTGATCGATCAAGTAGAACCGGTTCCGGGAGATGCTCTGGAGTGACAGAGTGTTACAAAAAGGTTCGGTGAGATCCGGAAGTGCATTGTCCTATTCTATGGATTGGACAGAGTGTTTGGGATGTCCTTGTGATGTGTCATCTCGATTGGTATGTGGTTTGGAGGTCTGGAAGCACCTCTTGCAGTATGACAATGGCAATAGACTGTGTTCTTGAAGTTTTGGATGAGGAAGAGAAGAGATTCTAGTGAGTAGAGGAAGTGTGGATGTACCTGGTCATTCATGCAAGCCTGTGAAGGTTCTTGGATCATATTGAGGTTGTGTTGTTGGTCCGCATTGGTAGTAGAGCCCAGAATTGAAGATATTCTTCAAATGAAGTTCTTGTTCAGACTAGCCGACTGGATGAGTTGTTCATCTTTTGAATGTTCTTATGGTTGATTGCTGACTTAGATGATTGTTCCTAAGTCGATGTCTTGTATAAATAAAGGTTTGTGAGTTCATTTCAAAGTGTGTGTCATGGAGTAGATGAGTGTGGTATAGTGAAAGAGCGAAAGGCAGAGCAAGAGTGTTTCGAGCTTAAATGGAACTGATTTAGACATGGTGAAGATGTCATTCTCCAGTTCAAGGTTGTGATCCTTATGATCTTGTAGATAGTGTGTCTCTTTGTAGGCAGTGTGCCTCCTTGTGAGCAGTGTGCTTGGGCAGTGAGCCCTAATTGGCATGTGCCATTCATTTTTCTTATTCTTCTAATAGAGAATAATCCTTGGGTTAATCACCCCGTGGTTTTTCCCTTAACCGGGTTTTCCACATCAAAAATCTTGGTGTCTAATATGTTGATGTTTATCTGCTCCGGTGTTTATGCTTTCTGCTTTCATGAATGGTTAATTGATATGCTGTTAACTAACAAAGAAGAATCAAGTGTTTGAAGTAGAAGCAAGGTTTTTGTACAACTTATTCACCCCCCCTCTCAGTTGTGTGCCCTAGATCTAACAATTAGTTCATGGGTTATTGATGGCTATCAAGAAAGGAGCTAAGATTCTACATGTTTATGGAGATTCCGAGGTAATTGTCAGGCAAATAAGGAAGAAGTATGTTTGTCATGATAAGAGATTGAAGAGTTATAGAAACCGTGTTTGGGATTTGATTGAAAGTTTTGATGCATTCAACATCAAATTAGTTTACAGATCAAAGAATCAAGTTGCTGCACAGGCTGCAAGTTCACTTACACCACTTGCCATGAATGGGTTAAAGAAGTTCATAGTAGAGTTGGTTTCAGTACCATCTGTTCCTGATAATGTTACAAATTTTTAGGTGTTCAATGCTGATAAACACATATTGGATTTCATCACAAAATCTAGGGTCTTTGAGGCTCAAATAATAGATGAAGATTTGGAACAAGAAGAATTTGATGTAGAGGGTATCTTAAACTTGAAGAATAATACAATACCTTGAGGGATGATTGAGTTAGAAAGACTCTTTGATTCAGATAAATTGAGTACATTAAGAGATCATAAGATTCAAGGAGATAAATGTGAACCTACTAATATGGGAACAGATGGTGAAGAGAAAAATGTGTTAATTGGAAAGGTGTGTAAACATGAAGAGAAAGAGGGTATACTCAAATGCATGAAAGAATTTTCAAACATTATAGCATGGAGCTATGATGACTTGAAGACCTATGATACTTCAATCATTACACACACCATTCCTTTGAAACCCAACAACAAGCCATTTAGACAATGACAGAGACCTGTCAATCCACTTTTAGAACCATTGATATACAAAGACGTAAAGCAACTATTGAACAGAAGAATAATATTTCCAATAAGGCACTCAACGTGGGTTGACAATCTTCTTCCTATTCGTAAGAAAAATGGAGAGATAAGATTATGCGTGGATTTTAGGAATTTGAATAGAGCATTAAAAAAAGACAATTATCAACTGCCATCACTAGATGAAGTTTTGCAAATTGTAAATGGTTCTTACATGATGTCTTTCTTAGATGGATACTCGGGATACAACCAAGTGATGGTAGAACCAGAAGACATATTGAAGACTACTTTCACTTGCAAGTGGGGAAATTATGCATATAGGTGAATGCCATTTGGACTAATTAACATAGGAGCAACCTTTCAAAGAGCTATGAACATTGCTTTTCATGGTTTGATTGGAAAATGTATAGTCATATACATGGATGATCTCACAATTTTCTCTCACAGAAGGGAAGATCACATAGAAGATTTGAGGAAAGTATTTCAAAGATGTAGAAAACACAGAATATCACTAAATCCAAAAAAGTGTATGTTTGGAGTAACAGAAGGCAAATTATTGGGACATGTGATTTCAGAGAAGGGAATTTCAATAGATCCAAGAAAAATAGAGGGTATTTCCAAGATTGATATGCCTGCAAGTAAGAAGGAGCTGAAGTCATTTTTTGGAAAGATAAACTTCATCAAGAAGTTCATTAAAGGATTTGAAGAGATCGTTAAGCCATTGAATGACATGTTGAAGAAAGATGCAAAGATAGAGTGGACAATTTCTGCAAGAAAGGCATTTGAAGAAATCAAACAAGCTATTGCTGATGCTCCTATTTTGATAAGCCCAGACTACACAAGGCCATTTTATCTATATTCTTTTGCTTCGGAGCATACATGTTTAGCAACTCTCACTTAGAGAAAATGAAGAAAAAGATGAACACCCAATAGCCTTCATGAGAACATCATTGAAAGATGTTAAATTGAGATATCCTAATGTGGAAAAGCAAGCTTATGCACTAGTTAAAGAAATTAAGAAATTTAGACATTACATTTTGAGAAGTAAAATATATGCTATTGTTCCAGATGTGGCAGTTAAGACCCTGCTTGTGTAGAATGAATTGGGAGAAAGAAGAGGCAAGTGGGTTTCCACTATTCAAGAATATGATATTGAAATATAGCCAATGAAGCTTGTTTAAGGACAAGGACTGACTCTAACAATTGCAACTGATGGACCAGGGTTGGTGCAACAAGTTTATACTCTTGAGGATGTATCACCTGATGAGTGGTACAATGACATTATATATTATCTGCTAAATCAGAAGTGTCTAACGTAGATGAATTCAACCCAAAAGAGAGCTTTGAGAATAAAAAGTTAGTGTTTTATGCTCCAAGGATCAGTCCTATTTCGAAAGAATCATGAAGGGATTTATTTGAGATGCATAGGAAAAGATGAAGTGGGTCAGATAATGGAACACTTCCACAGCAAATTTGGAACATGTCATGGAGGTGGTTTAGCTACAGCACACAAGATTTTGAGGGCAGGTTATTATTGGTCTACTTTGTTTCACAATGCATATGATCATGTCAAGAGATGTCACACATGCCAGGTAGCTGCTTCAAGAGAGAAATCCAGCCATGCCACTTCAGCTGGTGATCGAAGTAAGACCTTTTGCTCAATGGGGTTTGGACATTATTGGTATGATTAACCCACCTTCCTTGGCACAACATAGGTATATTCTGAACACTACTAATTACTGCACCAAGTGATCTGAAGCTCATGTATTAAAATTTTGTACTTCTAATGTTGTGATTAAATTTCTTGAAGAAAATATTATCACTAGGTTTGGATGTCCACATGCACTTGTTTGTGATAATGGTCTTGCTTTTACCTCACTGAAATCTTCTAACTGGGCTTTTGAATATGGCATCACATTAAAATTTTTGTCAAACTATTACCCGTAGGGAAATGGCCTAGTAAAATCCACCAACAAGAATTTGCTAGGTGCAATTAAGAAACTATTGGACAAAAACCCAAGAGATTAGCATATGCAACTTAAGTTTACTCTTTGGGCAGACAAGACAAGAATAAAGTGTTCCTTGGGTACATCCCCTTATCATCTAGTTTATGGCCAAGATCCTGTATTCCCAATCCAACTGAGAATTCCCACATTACAATTTATGTAGGATTACATGGAATAAAACGACAGAGTCCAAACTAGGTTGTCACAACTACTCCACTTGGAAGAAAAATGAGACATGGCACTTGAAAACTTTGCAAAACATCAAGGAGTTGTGAAGAGATGGTTCGACAGACAAGCAAAGATCAAATCCTTTCATATATCCAATCTAGTTTTATACTAGGACAAAGCTAAAGAAAGAGAGGGTGAACATGATAAATTTGATAATCTATGGAAAAGCCCTTACCAGATTGCTAAAATTTTGGGAGAGAACGCTGAGAAAAGTGAGTTGTCAAATTGTAAAAGCGGTAAAACTTTGAGTATGTGTGATCATTACTCAAACACATTGATGTTTAATGGGACCACTTTAGACAGTTGTCAAAGACTAATTTGCAAAAGGTGAAAGAATTAGAAGATTTAGATATATGCATATATTTCCATTAGACCCGAGCACTGTAACGGTTGTGTTGGTTTTGGTATCGCTTAGTCCATTCTATGACCATCATATTTGTTGGCAAGAGACACATTGGAGCTTCATGATTGTTGTCATTTATGGCAACAAAGTTCATCCCACACATCCGCAGGACATGATGTGCTTATACCAGAAGTCAGATTGAAGAGTATTGTGGTCTGGTAAGCAAGAACAGAGAATGCAAAAGGTCCGACAGTTAGGTCTGAATCTGTTAGAGGAAGTATCTTTGGAAAGTGCAGACTTGGGGAAGTCAAGAGGTGTACCTTGACTGATAGATTCTAGGAATTGAGCCTCCGGTGATGAAGGAATAAAGAGATATGAGCATTCAAGTATTAGGGTCCTGTTTGGCAGAACAGACAAAGGAAGAACTGACCAGCAGAGCATCAGATATTATTCTGGATGAGATGCTGATGGTAATAAAGATTCTTAAGGTATCATTCTTGTTTGGCCAACTTGTTAGATGACTTGCATAAGTTTCTTTCTGATCCGCATCACTTGGTAAGCAAGGATTTAGCCAACAGACTAAAATTTAGGAAATATTGACCTTTCTGGATGCTGACTAGAAAGAGTATGAAATCCCTTATACGGATATATATACATGATGGATTTCGATGAGAAGGTGAGTGTGGTGTTGTCATAAGTGTGAAGAAAAGCAAAAGTGTAGAGGGAAAGTAGTAAGGAAGGTCCGGTATGTGAAAAGATAGCAGAACAAAGGAAGAGGAAGAATGAAGTGTAGCAAATCAGTATACTGAGCCTAACCAGAACTGAACTCTAGCATTTGTGGATGCTTCACATCAGTTCAAGTATCTTATTATTCTTGTTACAACTTGTAGATAGTGAGTCTCTTGTGAGCAGTGTGCTCAGGCAGTGAGCCCTAATTGGCAAGTGCCATTTTTGTATTTCTATTCTTCTAACAGAGAATACAATCTTGGGTTAATCACCCCATGGTTTTCTCCCTTAACAGGGTTTCCACGTCAAAAATATTGTGTCATGTGTATTTCCATTTCATGGTTATGTTTGCTTATTTGAACTGATGCTACATTAATTATTAAGAAAGTTCAAAAAGCTGAAATAATTAAGATAATTGATTCACCCCCCCTCTCAGTTATCAACAATTGGTATCAGAGCCAGTTCCTCTCAACAGAGTCTAACAACTTGAGGAAGACCTGGGAATTCAAATGGATGCATATGGTATGAAGGAGCAACTTAAGTCTGCCCTAGATGATCTTGAGCAGTCAAATTCTGAAATCAATGAATTGAAGGAAAGACTCAAACAGGCTGAAGATTTCATAAATGAGTTAAAAGAGAAACTAAGTCTCTCTATGAAAAAGAGAAAGGAGCTACTTCAGCAACTGGCAAGACAAAGTGAAGCCAATGATACAAATAGAGATCTGAAGGAGAAAACCAAGTTATGTGAAAAGTTATCAAAAGAAATCATTATGGTAAGACATGAAATGGAATTAGGAGCTATGAAGTTTACCCAAGAGATTGAAGAGAAAAGAAAAACTGAAGATGATCTAGGACATTCTCTCAAGGAAAAATTAGAAGATTGCCACAAGATGGATAGAATTATCAGACATCTTGAATCTGATCTCAAAGATGCTAAAGATAATGAAGAAAAACTTGAGGATCAAATTGTCTCTCTTAAAAGGGATCTTCAAACAACAAATGAATATAAAGAGAAATTCAAGATAAGTTCTGCTCAACTTGAAGTTCTTCTTGCAAGTCAAAAGAGGGTAGATGACAAGTGTGGTTTGGGATATGAGAAAGGTGAAAGCTCTAGATCCGGTCAAAAGAGTTTTGGATTAGAAAATCCAAGGAACATGCCTAGAAGACCTTCGGTAAGATAGCCTAATGCTTAAAGATATCCATCCTTCAATGGATACTGCCACAACTGCAATAACTTTGGTCATAGAGCTAATCAGTGCAGAAAGAGAATGAATCAGACTAACACATCCTTCTCTAGACAATGTTTCAACTATAAAAGGTATGGCCACAAATCTCATGAATGCAGAAATATGCAAATGAACAATTCATTCAATGGTAGATGCTTTGCATGCAACAGAATGGGTCACATGGCTAATCAATGTAGATCAAGAGGATATCAATCAAATATGCAAAGAAATGTTGTTTGCCAAATTTGCAATAGATCCAGTCATATTGCCAAATTCTGTGGAAGCAAGAATCAGGACAAAAGAGGTCCAGCACATCATAATCAGTATCAAGACAAGAGAAAACAAAAAGTGAATGCGGATGAAGTTCAAAGTGAAATGAACAAGATATGGGTGAAGAAAATTACAAAGAATGTAGGGGATGGATCCACACCAGACTCTGGTGCTGATATTCCTTCCAGAAACTAAAAGGTGAGCTTTGGCTCAGGGGGAGTCTCAAAGAAAAACATTATCCCCCAGCCAGTCAATTGGTGCCAGAATTGGCACAAGGAAAATTGGAGATTACAGGGCTCTCAGAGAAACATCCAAGTAAATTATGAGTAAAATATGAAAGATCTGCAAGAAGTTTTAAAATAGGTAGAGGACTAATCCGGTTCCTCAGCCATCCGATGAGAAGTGGGTCTCTCATAGTTAAACCTGACATGATTCAAACTATGGAATCTTGATCTGCGGATAGATCAAATGATTAGTTAAAGGAAGATAGATTATCACTATTCTCCAAGAATAACTCTAAAGTCTGTCTCAGTGATCCAGAAAAGTTATGTCTCCAAATAAGATAAACAAGGTAAACTGGAATGAATTAGGTTGTACATTTATTGCAAGGTAAAAATTAGGGCTTTCCCATAAATAAAAGAGTTCATTCGTTTGTCATTTGCATATTTGCACTCAAGAAGAAAAGAAAAAGGAGCTCTGCATCAAATTGTCTCAACTCTCAAAGATCAGCCATTGAAATCATTTCATCCAGCTAATCAAATCCGGCTCTTTCAGCGAACCCTAGAAACAAAAAAGGTATTTTTCAGTGCTGAATATCTCTCTGTAAAATCTTTTTGAAAATGGCTACTCTGAATGTTGTGAAGATCTCTGATAGACCTTGCCCTAAATTTAAGAAGCATTCGTATAAATCTCTAGAAGTTGATCCCCTAGGTGCCTTTTCAAGCATTCCGCATGGGGTTTTGTATGTAGAAGATGTTAGGGTTTACATTCATGCAAGCATTGAAGAATTTGGGGAATCAAAGTTAATGGATATCTATCACAAGCAGTTAATAGATGATTCTTTTGAGATCAAACCTCAGTGTAAAGCCATCTGGGAGAAGCATTTTACACAGTGCATTCATTTCCCCTATTTTGAAGAAGATGAATGGGTTTGGTATGTATTGAGCAGAGTGCATGACAATTTCTTATGGTTGAATAGACCATTTAAAATCACCAAAGATGTAATTAGGGTAGTAACCAGTCTGCACTCATCTGGTGGGATACCTATTCTCAAATCTATCAAGAATCAGACAGTAAGTGATGCAACTGGATCAAAATTTGACAAGAGAGCTATGACAATTGAAGATATCACTGATCCAGATGTCAAATTTGCATCCATGATAATTGGTTACAAGATTTATCACTCTAGTAGGGAAAATTCAGTACCAAGAACTACAGTTTATACAGCCTATCAGATGCTAAAAGAAAATGCTGACTATGATCTGTGTGAACTTCTTCTAAGCCAACTTTTGGAAAATCTGCAAAAGATAAAGAAGGACAAGAAGAACTCCTTCAAGTATGGTGGCTTGATACTCTGCCTATTCTTTTATTACATGAATGAGCTTCCCAGATCTAGTGGCTGGGTATGGTAGAATGATAGACTAGTAGCTATTCAAATTAGAGATTATATACATGGGCTTGGTGATGCCAAGGCACAAAATATAGCTCTCTGGGGCTATTTCAAGAATTTTTAGAGCATGATGCAAGCAAGAGAGAGAATCCCCAAATCTTTAGTTGAAAAATATAAAGATACAATATGCTTGGTAGAAACTAATTAGTGCCTAATGGAGGCAGTACAGCCAAGAATAGTATGGATCATGCCAATGGGGTATGAAGTGGATGAGAAAATTGTTGAGCTACATGTTCAACATATGCTTAGTCAACCCAAGGATCCCAAGGCAGAAAGGTTTGGAACCTTTGAAGAATTGAGTGTAAAGATTCATGTGGAACTTAGACAACTGGAGACAAAAAGGAAAGTGAGAAGGGAAGTTGAAGAAGTTGCTAAGAGATTTGGAATATCCAAGGAGGCACTTGATGCTAATAGAGAAAAGATGGAAAGGGCAGAGAAAGAGAAGAAAGAAGTAGAAAAGGAAAGTGATCCGGTAAAAGCTCCCTCCTGGACTAGATCCTCTAAAAGGGCTCCACCTACCTCTGATAAAAGCTCAAAGGCATCAAAATCGGAAGTCCAGACATCCAAAAAAGAAGAAAAGAGAACAAAGAAAAAGGCAACAAGGTCCTATGTTAGCCAGAAGGATGATCAAGAAACTGAATCAGATGAGGAGGTAAAGAAACTGAAGAAGAAGAAGAAATCTTCCAATGAACCCTCTACCAGTGAAGACAAGGAAGAGATGGCAGAAGAATTCATTGAAAGGCCCACTCTATCCTTAGATGACATAGTTAAAGCAGTCACTATGTATGGGAACTTGCAAATAATCACAGAATTCTATGATGCATACAATGAAGCAGATAAAAAGATTCTGGAGGAAGCCACAGTTAAGTATTTGAATGTATATAATAAAGCTTTTATTGAAATCATATCTCTCATTCCCAAAATCCTAGAGAAGGAATTAGAGATAAGAAAGAATAATTCTAGGGCAAAGGATCTTGAGATCTGGGAATAGATAGCCATTCAGCTCTTTCCTTCAATCACTCTGAAGCAAATGAATATGATCTTCAAAGATTGCAAGGATGAGTTCCGGAGCAAAGCTAGAATGAATCAGCTTATGCTCGGTGAAACTGACAAAATAGCCAAAGAGACAGAAGAGATCCTCTGGAATGCATACAAAAAATTCAACATTCCAACTGTAGAGGACATAAGTGATAAGCCCTTTGCTATGGGCGACAAGGAAAAAACCACTGAGATGGTAGTAGAAGAGGTTAAGGAGATAGGTGAAGAAAAAGGTAAGGACTTAGATTCCTCTGCTCCAGAAGAGGAAGTCCAAGGAGAAGTAAACTCGGATTCTCCTGCAATCTCCAGATCTAAAGGAGAAGTAAGAACTGAGGAGAAGGGAGAAAAAGTGAAGGGACAGGAAGAAGGTCAAACAGAAAAGACCACAGATGACAGTACTAAGGTTGCAGAAGTAGAGAAAGTTCTGTCTCTGGCAAGAGACACAGCAGAAGCAATCAAGGACTTCTTGACCAAAGAAATGATGGAATTTGATGAACCAAAGTTGCTTCAAGGTCCATTCAATTTTGATTCCCTCTCTCTGATGCAAACCATGAAGCTAGCATCCTTCACCCAAGCAAAGGCAAAAGAAAAAATTTTGAAGTCTCACTTGGTAGACTGTGAACTCATAGAAGCTGCATCCAGTGTTTTAGAAAAGATTATGCCTTCCTTCCAAAAGGACTCTTTGGCCTCCACATCTAGTAATCTCAAAACTCTTGTTAATTCTGTTAGCACTCACTTTGAGTCGTTGGAAAAGTTAGCAAAGGCAAAAGTCCAAAAAGATTTTCTGAGTTACAAGGTTTTATAAGTAATGACAGGAGAAATATGGATATTGGAATAAAGAGCCTAGAAAATGCTCTTAAAGATCGCAGAGATATCTATAAATTTTGTTTATCCTGGCCTAAAGTGACCAAGGGTATTGAGAAGAAAGTAAAGGAACAAGAGGGTAATCTATCAAGCCTCTCTCAGATTTTTGATCCTCTCACTGTATCCATAGTAAACCAGGAATGTCAAACCATTGTAGTCATGAATGAAATTAAGAAACTTGAAAAGGAGAGGAAGAACATAATAAGCAGGATGGGTGAATTTAGAAGGATCATTATCCCTAAGTTAGAAGCCATGCATGAGGCTCTAACTGATGCTTAGACCACTGCCCGGACTAGTGATCCAACAGATCTTAAAAGGGCAGAAGCTTTTGCATTCCTGTTGAGTGGTCACATCTCAATTTTGGACAGGCTGAAACAGAGTTGGGCGACACAAGTTGTGCAGTTGAAGACAACTTTTGCAGACATACTAAAATATATGTGAGTATAACCGGTTTATATACTTATGCGGCTAAGTATAGTTGATTTGTTTTTGGGCAATTTTGGTGTGCAGACCCTACCGTTTACCATTGATGTCAAAGGGGGAGTGCTAAATAGTGAAAAATGTGGAATCCAGGTAAGGGGGAGCTCCGGTAAAATGTACAGTAGAAGAGAGCATCAGCCAAGGAGGAGTATAGTATACACTTAGTCATTTTTCACTAAGTGTTGCTATCAATGCCAAAGGGGTAGATTGTTGGCAAGAGACACATTGGAGCTTCATGATTGTTGTCATTGATGGCAACAAAGTTCATCCCACACATCCACAGGACATGATGTGCTTATACCGTAAGTCAGATTTAAGAGTGTTGTGGTCCGGTAAGCAAGAATAGAGCATGCAAAAGGTCTGACAGTTAGGTTTGGATCTGTTAGAGGAAGTATCTTTAGAAAGTACAGACTTGGGGAAGTCAAGAGGCATACCTTGACTGATAGATTCCAGGAATTGAGCCTCCAGTGATAAAGGAATAAAGAGATATGAGCATTCAAGTATTAGGGTCCTGTTTGGCAGAACAGACAGAGGAAGAACTGACCGGTAGAGCATTAGACATTATTTTGAATGAGATGCTGATGGTAATAAAGATTCTTAAGGTATCATTCTTGTTTGGACGACTTGTTAGATGACTTGCATAAGTTTCTTTTTGATCCGCATCACTTGGTAAGCAAGGATTCAGCCGACAGACTAAAATTTAGGAAATATTGACCTTTCCGGATGCTGACTAGAAAGAGTATGAAATCCCTTATGCGGATATATATACATGATGTATTTTGATGAGAAGGTGAGTGTGGTGTTGTCATAAGTGTGAATAAAAGCAAAAGTGTAGAGGGAAAGTAGTAAGGAAGGTCTGGTATGTGAAAAGACAGCAGAACAAAGGAAGAGGAAGAATGAAGTGTAGCAGATCAGTATACTAAGCCTAACCGGAACTGAACTCCAGCATTTGTGGATGCTTCACATCAGTTCAAGTATCTTATTATTCTTGTTACAACTTGTAGATAGTGAGTCTCTTGTGAGCAGTGTGCTCGGGCAGTGAGCCCTAATTGGCAAGTGCCATTTTTGTATTTCTATTCTTCTAACAGAGAATATAATCTTGGGTTAATCACCCCATGGTTTTCTCCCTTAACAGGGTTTCCACGTCATAAATATTGTGTCATGTGTATTTCCATTTCATGGTTATGTTTGCTTATTTGAATTGATGCTACATTAATTATTAAGAAAGTTCAGAAAGCTGAAATAATTAAGATAACTGATTCACCCCCCCTCTCAGTTATCAACAGTATTATATAAGCATGGTTTCTCTGCATAAACCTCACTTAATGCATTGAAGCAAAGGGTTTCAAATTTGCAGTCGGCGTTCATAATTTGCATAGGCTTTGGAATCATTTGCATCTATTTCAAGTCTGACATCTCTCTCGATTAAACATACTTGTGCCTATTCAACATTAGGAGCAAAGTTGCTGGGGTAAGGGTGAGTATTAGAATAGCAAATAAATGGTTTAAACTCTTAGCATATCTGTGTGGCGGTCCTACAGTATATTTTTTTTCATATAATTCCATTCCCTCATTTGAAGTACTCATGGATTGAAGCAATGTTGGGAGCGGATTTCAACGACTTAAACTGAGGTCAAGCTGTAGTTTGAGGTCATTGGAGGTTTAGTCAGGTTTTATTCTTTTGAAAAGTTAGCTTGATAGAGCATGGTAATTAGAAATTGCATTTATCCCACATACTTTATGCGGTGAGTTTTGTCTTATGTGCTTGTCTTTTATGCATTGTTCTATCAAACTAATTTCTGGATATTCGTGTAGGTGAGCAATGAGTGCGAAAGATAGATAGGCACTGATGAGGAGTGACATGAAGGGAATGTGGCTAGAAATGAAGATCACATCGAAGTGGTGAAATCTAGGTGAAACTAATCTCAGGAAGACCAACATGCAGGAGATTTGACAAAATTTATACAAACCCAATCCATCAGATCCAATCATGCGAATGTTGAAGAATGGGATTATTCAGGCTGCATGCTTCCTGTCGGCAATGTTATACCCGGAGCTGATGCTAGAATGTGCTAAGCATTATAATCATGAAAAGAGATGCATTATGACTAGAGAAGGCAAAGTACTAGCTCATTTAAGAAAGGAGGCAATTGTAGAAGCTTTTGACATCCCTTCATACAAAACTACTACTTTCTGTACAAAGGAGACTTCCTTACAACTTTATTTGGCTGGACCTGAGAAGTGTATGGAGGTGATAAACGACAACTGGTTGGTGCAACCAAGGCCACATGTAAGCAAGGTACTGAAGAAGCTTCACAAATCTAATTTTCATTGAGAAATCAATTATATGGTTGTATTTCTGAATCGCATCACGGCCTGCCCGCAATCAGCAAATTTCGAGCCATGGATGTTTTTCTTCATTGAAGAAATTGTAAGTGGAAAGAGGATGATAGATTGGGTTGAAATGATCAGTAGCAATATGAATGATCAGTTGAAGAGTTTGCAGGAGACAAAAGCATTTTATATGAGCTCATATGTTATATATATGCTTGCTAGAATTGAGAGATATCCAGGACTGAATTGCAGAGGGAGAGTTAGAAATGGATATGGACAGTTCAAAGTTTATGACTGCTATCCTCAGCTGCACCTAGAGGCTATATCTCATTATAGGAGGTTTAATGATGCCTTTTCCATGCACATTTTCAGATTGTTGCAAGGCAACACATGCAGGAGATTGTCGAAGGAGGCTATGAATTTTGTAGCAAAGTTTAGAAAGTGGTTTATTCAGTTTCGAAGATTCACATACATCCGTGTTGAGGGCTTCTCATCATTGCCATACAGGTGGCCTAGATACCCCACTAACAGAATGGTGTTGTTGGATATAACAAGATAGTTGGTTGCATTCGACAAAGTTCAGAGAAGGAGAAAGAAGACTACAACAAAGTTTCCAATCAGCATCAAGAGGCTTGGGACCTGTATGTCATTACAAGCAGCTGAAAATTTAGAGATAGACCTGCAAGCTTACAACTTAGTGTGCCATAATGATGCACGCAACAACTTTGATCCATTTGGCACAGTTAGACAAAAATTTGGGAGCAAATACTAGCACAGACCACAACTCAAGGATCACTAGATGGATGCATATGATGACATAGAAATAAGAAAGAAAGGTTGCTACTGATTGCCTTTGGATTTGGTCAGAGAAACAAGAGTGATCAACATTCCGGATTAGCTTGAGGAGAATCACAAAATCAGTCCAAGGATTCTTCAAGTAGTGAGTCAAGAAGTGACTCCAGTGATTCTAGTGATTCAGAGGGTGAAGGTGCTTATCCGCATGAAGATATTCAACCAAGTAAGAAGGCAAAGATTGATGATCAGAAGGCAACTAGTGCATCTTCAAGGCAAGAGTGTAATAGTATAATAAATATTGAGGAAGATGAAGTAAGGCATGATGAACAGGTAGCTTTAGAAGTACAAACTAATCAAGGCATCAAACAAGGTAATCAGATTGATGAAGTTATGTCAAAATCGTCTAAGGAACAAGAAGTGTTCATGATAGAAGTAGAAGATGAAAATCAAAATGACAAGGAGTTGTATGAGTTTGATGAGGAGGCTCTTCCTACTGTTTAGAAGAGGGGAGTTCAGGAGGAAAATCAGGAAGACTTGTCTGACTTACCAGAGTGGCTAAGAGATCGAGTCAAGGAGAAGTCTATTATTGAAAGGGAACCCATCCTATGTTTGGAAGACTTGCTGAGTAGAGCCAAACCTGACAATGGAAAGCAGAAAATCACTAAATTCTAGAAGATCAGAAGAGGCAGCTTGGAGTCAAGGCAAGTGCATATTGCTGTCCCAAAAATTAGTATAGAGGCAGATGATGGTGTTCCAAGTGCATATGACATCAATACTTTTGACTTGGGACCAACCATAGTAGAGCAAGAGATAGAAGAGTTAGAAGATTTAGTTGTAGTGATCAAAGAAAGATTGTGAAAGGAACAAGAACAAAGGATCCAGTTGGAGAGGGATAACTAAACATTTCAGCATTATATTAGCAGCTGATGAGACTAGTAGGCCAAGATGGAGAGATGGTTGCACTGCCTGTGTTGCTTTTGCAGGAGTCTGTGGTACATTTAGAAGAAATGAGGTCTTCATCTCAAGTATTGTAGTATTGGGAAGCAGATTTCAAGATCAAAGCTAACGGGTTAATTGATGAAATTGTGAAGTTGTACAAGGAGGCTTCTTCAATATTTGATAGAGTTCAGAATGTTCTGATCACTTGTGCAGAATTTAGAATTGTAAGAGAAGTTATGCATCAGTTGAAAAGGATGATTTATACTCCAAATGCCACTTTGATAGATGGAGTGATTGAACAAGGTTCAACATATAATTTCCCTTCCTGGTATTGTGCACTCAACATAAAGGAGCATGTTCTAGGAAAGATTGAGAGTGACAGCACTCGAACAAGAGAAGCACTTTGGGAAATTCAAAACAAAATACTTGTTTTTGTAAACTAGGTAGTTGATTCCAATGAAGAGATTAATGAATACTTTCTGAAAGATAAGGTGCATACAAAGTATTTTCAACATACACAGGCTATTTCCAGGTAGTTGTTGAATGATATTTGCACACTTTCCACTTTCATGGACATGTTTTAGACATCCATGGCTGGTTGAGAGATGATAGTTGTCAAATGCATGGAGGAGATGCAAATCATAGAATACACCATTCAAACTCTGCCAAGTGTCCCTGTGGAAGAGGTTACACGTGTCATAACTAAATTTGTGGATTTTACCACAAAAAGTAGAGGTCATAAATGAGGGTACTCCACTTAGTGGGTGCATCATAAATGCAAGGTCTAATATTAGTTGATTTTGTAACCACTTGCCTATGTGGCACAATAAAGGCCCTAGATTTCTAGATTTAATCTTGGCCATCCATTGAATTTTGAGGCCAATATAAGCTCCATTTTCTCTCATTTGTAAAGGGGGAATGCTCTAAGAAATTGTTTCTTAAGACTCTACTGAAATAATTACAAACTCATTGCTGAATTCTTCATGGTAATTTTGTGTTGTTTCAAATGAATGCATGGTTTCTAAGTGTTCACTCATAGAATAAGATTAGTTTAGTTTGTTTTTAGCTATTTAATTTTATGTTTCATGGGAGTTACTACTGCTGATTCATGTTCAAAATCTTCATAGTTCATACCATTTACAATTTGTCGATTGCAGATTGTAATGTATGGTTAGCCTGAACCTTACTCAAGCTTAACTTCAATTACTTCGTGTTCATTTACCTTCATGTGCAGAAGTAATCTGAAAATCCTACTTTTCCCTTAGAAGATTGCATCACCTTTGTGTAGTTGTTACTTTATGGTGAAGCAAAGTGTGGTTGAGATTCCAATGAATTAGTGGTGATTGCTTGCATCTAGATTAGAATTCTCTAAACCCATTTCCGTTTGCATTTTCTTTAAAATCCTGTTAGATTTAGATTCAAGAGCTTACACTGTCATATCCTAAGTAGTCATATTATTAGACCTTCAGAGAAGCTATGTTGCATGTTATCCAAGAGAAACAAGTTTCCTATTGTTGAACATTTATGTAAGTCCCTTTGTGTCAAATAGTAATTCACATCCTACTGCTAAGTTATCCCAAGTCGCAACACCAAAAGTAACTAATGAAGAACCTTGGAATATACTCATTTAATCACTTAACTTAGCATTTGAGGGGTTTTTCTCAAGAGAGGATAGAGTACACCAGTATTTTTTTTGCATTGTATGTGCAAGGAAAACACATCAACAGTATCCATGCTTGATCTTTGCAACACAAAGCAAAAGAGTGGTGAATCCTTCACTGCTTTCTTACAAAGGTGGAGGCAACTCACCAGAAAATGTCCTCGTCATATACCAGAAAAAAAAATGCTTGAAATGTTTGTCCATAATCTCTATCCCGATCTTAGCTACCAAATTCAAATCCAATGCCCTGCCACATTTATGAAAGTCATTGAGATGGGGTTATTCATCAAAAAAGCTATGATCACGAAAGGACAAATAAAATTGTTCAAAGACACTCCTAACTCAAACTATACCACGGATAAGTCAAAATTCTGGACCAAAAACAAGAATATCGTCAATGATGGAGTGGTGATGCTAAAGTAGCGGCTCCTAAACAACCAATTTTCAATCTCGAAAGAGCACCAAACAATGCAACACCAAGCAAACCTTCATCAAACGAACCAAGACAATGGTACAACTTTCATCCTAGACAAAAAATTACACCACTAGGGGAGTCATATGAGTCCTCTTTGAGAAATGTTTTAGCAAACAATGAGATCACCTTTCCCTCTGTAAGCGAATCTGAACCTCAAGTCAAACCTCCTTGGTGGAAAGATATCAGTTTCTGTGAGTACCATAGAGGTAAAGGCCATACAACTAATGACTGTATCCACTTGAAAAAAGTCATACAAGATCTACTAGATCAAAATCATGTGAGCACAAAAGATCATCCCTCTAATGAATCACATGTGGCATTCAAGGATCTGCTCGTTAACCATGACAGACAGAACCCTCATAACAACAACAATAACAACCAACAAAATCACAATAACAGGAACAATGATGCTAACTACATGAATGTGCCGTTCGATTACATCGTAAATTGCATATCAAAACATATCCCACAAATCAATGTGATCACATTTAACAAACAATCAGATTCCAAACCCAAATCTGATTGTAGTGTCAACATCCGCAGTGGGAAAGTCACCTTGCACACACTCCCACCAATGTCAACATCCTCACCATCTACCCCCCACAAGTACAGTGTCATTGACCAACTACGAAAGACTCATGCCAATATATCCATATTAGAGTTGTTGCATCTATCGCCAGCCCACAAAGAGATTCTTGATAAAGCCCTAGTGGAAACCACCATGCCCACCAACTTGGCCCAAGAGAAATTTCAAGCCATGGTAGGTCATCTGACCTCACCTAACATCCTATCATTCATTGAATAGGATGATCTATCCATATTTCAATCCCATAATGCATCATTACATATTGAGTCCTTCATTAATAAACATCACATCAAAGAGGTTTTCATTGATGGAGGAGCAAGTTTGAACATTTGCATGCTGAAATTAATCCTTACATTGGGGTTCTCAAAAATTGCAGTGGATCCAAGAAAGAAGATCACAATAAAGGCCTATGCTGAAGAACGGACAACCAAAGGAACTATGGTGTTACCATTAAGAATTGGACCAGTGGTGACAGAAGTTGTTTGCCAAGTCCTCGATAGGGAGCTCGCCTATAACATTCTCCTAGGAAGACCTTGGATACATGCCATGAAAGCTATACCTTCCACATATCATCAGTGTAGAAAGTTCCCTCACAATGGCAGAGAGATCACCATCCAAGGTGACCCTAATCCTTTCCAACACTGTAACACTATCCAATCAAAGCCAAATTTTAGCATTGCTCATAACAAAGCTTCCACATCTTCCACCTCCCAGCATGATCCTAGCTCCCAAGTCTCCACATCAAAAGCCAAAGAGCGAAAGATCAAGATCAAAGAAACAAGGGTAGGAAAGTACTCCATTGAACATACCCTTTGCATAGCCAAAATGCCTTTATCTCTAAAGTCCTTCGAGTGACCTACACCCTTCCCAAAACCATCTACTCCTCCTGAACCTCCCAAAGCTCCCTTTGTCAAATGGGGCACCCTATCAGATGAAAGTGAAGAAAGAGACATTTTGCAATGGCTCTCCATAGACAAAGATGACACACCACAAGACAAACAACCCAAGCTCCCAATAGAAATCTATGGGCGTGGTCAATCTATCTTACACAGAATGGGCTATGAAGGACAGGATCCCATCGGCCTAAGAAAAGAAGGAATAACTAAACCCCTTCAATTGTCTTCATCCTCATCGGCCCGAGACACAAGAGGGCTAGGATACACAAACAATAGAAAAGGCAAAGCTAAGGCTACTACTTGTTTTGTGGAACAGATCCAAAACCTTCAAGAGGATAGTGACACGGGCTCTAATGAGTATGAATGGGATGACCTGTCAGAACATTCCTATGAGGACAAAGGAATCGATACCATTCACACCTATAGCCCCTACCATGAGGGACAAACATCAAGGCCTAGACCAATAGAGTGTGATTCACCCATTCCTGAGAGAACAACTTACGAGGAAGGTCAAAGTTCTAACGAGATAAACAATCTTGAAGAGAGTACCATCATAGACCTTATTCCTATCACTCCCCATCCTAATCATATATCCATCCTTACCATCACACCCACTAAACTAGATCAACCTATCGATCCCCTCCCCCTAGTACATCCCAAGCTTATCGATTTAGATCTACAAGGAAACCCCCAACTAAACATGTTCCAGAAAGACGATGCCTAAATTGATTACGTGGAACTAAGGGACCACCTACCTGTGGCAGATTATAATGCTAGCTTCACCACAGAACTCAATATTGTAGCCTATTTTGGAGAGGGTACCAAGCCTTCTAGTCACAAAAATATAAAAATCAAACATGGATCTGATGGTAAAAAATGCTCTACGGCGGTGTTAGATCCCTAAAAAGTAAAAATAAAGGACACATCTGATGGTGAAAACCTTTCTGAGGTGCCAAATGATGGAAGGCTTGACACTCTCCCCAACAACATGTATCAAGAGAAGTCACAGATTGTGGTAGAACCTACAGAACCTGTCAACATCGGCACAAAAGGTAACCCAAAGATCATACACTTTGCCAAGTCTCTATCTCTGTTGGAAAGGAAAAAAATTGTGTCCTTCAAAAGGAAATAGGTCAACTTTTCTTGGTCCTATGCAGATATGCCTAGGTTAGATCTAAACTTGATCTTGTATCATCTACCACTAGATCCTGGAGTTAAACTTGCCAAACAAAAACTCAGGAAGATGCATCCACATGTCGCATTACTAGTCAAAGAGGAACTTAAGAAACTACTGGATGTAGGATTCATTAGAGCAATCGATTATCTAGAGTGGGTATCAAACATTGTACCAGTATCAAAACTAGATGGAAGAGTTAGATTATGTAATGATTTCTGATATCTCAACAAGGCCTGTTGCCAAGATGATTTCCCATTGCCCAACATTGACATCATCATGGACTTGACAGCTGGACACACTATGCTCTCTCTTATAGATGGTTTCTCTGGATACAACCAAATCAGAATAGTGCCAGAGGACCAACATAAGATGGCATTCACCTATCCATGGGGCACCTTCTGTTAGAATGTCATGCCATTTGGGTTGAAGAACGCATGAGCCACATACCAAAGAGCTATGACTACTATCCTCCACGACATGATGCATGCCACCTTGGAAGACTATGTGGATGACATCCTTGCCAAGTCACTTACAAGGTAATCTCACTTAGATGTCCTAGAGAAAGTCTTTCAGTGGCTGGAACAATTCAAAGTCTGATTAAATCCAAAAAATTGTGTGTTTGGAGTCACTTCCGGCAAACTCTTGGGTTTCATAGTATCAGCCAATGGAATTAAGGTAGATCCTGCGAAGGTTAAAGCTATCATGGAGATGCCACCACTAAGGAACATCACCCAACTGTGGTCTTTATAGGGAAAATTACAAGCAATCCATCAGTCTATCTCACAACTGGCAAACAAATGTCAACCTTTTACTCATCTCTTGCATAAGAACATTCCATTTAGATGGGATGAGAAGTGTGAAGAAGGATTTCACAAATTGAAGGAGTATCTCATGAATCCACCTATCTTGATGCCACCTATCCAAGGCAAGCCACTATATCTCTACATATCTGCAACACCAACCACTCTGGGAGCTCTTTTAGCACAATAAGACTATGAAGGTAAGGAATGGGCTATCTACTACATCAGTCGCACATTGGTGGGGTATGACTTGCAATATTCTCAAATCAAAATATCTTATCTGGCTATGGTTTTTGCTTCCCAAAAACTATGCCATTACATGCTAGCACATTCCATCAAGTTAATTGCAAAGATTGATCCACTCAAGTGCTTGTTAAGCATAGTAGCTTTGACAGGCTACCTAGCTAAATGGGTAATGCTACTAAGTGAGTATGACATAGAATATGTAGAAAGGAAAGCTATCAAGGGTTAGGTCATCGCCAATTAGTTGGTGGAGGCTCCATTACAAGATACCACTCCAATGACATTTGAGTTTCCAAATGAATCAATTTTCAGTATCACAACACATTCATGGAAGCTTTACTTTGATGGATCTTATACAAACCATGGATCAGGGGTAGGAATCTTATTAGTCACTCCTCAAGGTGACACAATACCTAAGTCCTATTGTCTGCTTTTTCCTTGCCCAAACAATATAGAAGAGTATGAGGCCTTAGTCATTAGACTTAAGATGGTGGCAAAGTGGAAAGTGAAAGAGCTACATGTCTATGGAGATTCACAACTAGTCATAAATCAAGTCAATGCTAACTATTAGACAAAAGATGACAAGCTAATACCATACAAGTGTATGGTAGATGACTTTAAAGGATACTTTGTGAAAATCTCCTTTGAGCAGATTCCTCGAATAGAGAACAAAGCAGCAGATGCCATGGCAACTATCGCCTCGCTTCTTGATATACCAAAGAATGAGTCATGTTTTGAGTTCTTGGTGGAGCCAATCACGCAACTAGCTTATGATATCCCCGAAACACAATCTATTTACCTCCTAGTGGTTTCTAATTCACCCTTGTATGTTAAAATTTACACATACCTCAAGGATGACACCTTACCAGCTGACTTTACCAACAACCAACGTCAAACTGTTATCCTCCAAACATCCCGTTATAGCACTATCACTGACACCCTCTACCGCCGAGGTCTAGATGGTACTCTACTCAGATGTCTTGAACATGAAGAATCTCAAACGACCTTAAAGGAAGTACACAAAGAAATATGCGGATCACACTCTAGTGGTCCTACCTTAGCTAAGAAACTAATGCATTTGTGGTGCAAGAGCACCAAGGAGACCAAAGGATTTATGTCTTGTCTTCATGTTGTTCATTTTGTCTTGTTGATTCCATAAGGTCTTGAAGACCATTTTTCATGTTTGTAATAAGGATTATGATGCCATGTTTGCAATAGGCAGTCATAAGAGTTATACATTGTAAAAGGGAGGTAGTCATACATTATCATACATTGTAAGCCTTTTGACATGTGTCAAGGGGTGTTAGACCTTGTCAAAGGCTTAATTGCATTGTCAAAGTGTTTGAAGGCATTGTCAAGCCTAAACACAACCAATGCAACTATGTAAAACCCTGTAATTAGTTACAGTCTCTAAACAGAACAGGTAGTTCGGTGGTTGCAAGGTAGTTTATGTCCTCCCACCAACCCAAACTACCCTCCAACCTCTTCAAACCCTCAAGGTAGGCTTCATAAAGTCCTGCAGATGTGCATTGTAGAGGAAAAAGTGAATTGGTGGAAGTAATCAATAAGAAAAACTCTGATTTTCTGCAATTTCTAGTATATACATTGTTCCTATCCGTGGTACTCCTCTGTATGGGGGTGACATAAGGCAAGTGTTGGTGAAATGTTAGAGGTATGAGTTAAGTCTCCATTGCAAGTGATTGGAGGTCTTGAAACACAACTGTGTGTGAATTCATTGCACTTTTCTGAAATTTGGTTACTAAAACCTAACTTAGGGTTTCTGACAGAAAATATGATTTTGCTCTCCATTCCACTGGTTTAACTAGTTCCTGATCAATGGAATGGATTTGTTGTTGTCTGTTTTAATGTGTTATGACAAGATTTGGGTAGGGGATCTGAGAAGGAGGAGGTTTTGTTGAAGAAACCTAACATCCTCATGTGTTAGGTGTTGTATAGAAGCCTAGAGAGGGAACAACATAAGACCAATCAGTTGCAGTCCATTTTGGAGACCCAAAACCTAAAGAATCCTTGGTTTTATCATGCCCCTATGATGTCAAAATGATTTGTTGAGTTATGTGAGTCTCTGAAAGGGTGGTTGCTTCACAAAATAGACCTAATTAGGGCTCTAGGCCACTAGGAGGGGTTATAGGTTGAACCATATTGTCCAAAACAACCCATACCCAATTTGGGATATGTTGTGGGGAGTCCAAATGGGTATCTTAGGATTGTCTAAGATCTGAGTTTGCAGGCCTATATCAAAAGTTATTGCTGATTGTTCTTGTTTCAAGGGCTATAAGGAGTTTAGTGGCCTAAAGAAGGAAGTACCAAAACCAAGTTTGTTTACCCTTTGTCAATGGTCTAGATGGGTCCCATGGCATGTCAAACCAACCTTTCCATGATGGTTTCAAAAATGTTAACTGTTGTTCCCACTTTTGCAAGTTGATCCTTGAATTTGGTTTTAGAGTGTGAAGAAAACCTTGTCAATTTGTGCAATTCTCTATCTATCCTATTGCCTATACATCATAGTAGTATCAGAGCCATAAAAGGTTCTATTGTTGGTTGTGTAAGACTTGGTATATGTCAACAGAGGAGAGTGAAGGAGAGGCTAGCAACATGCCTCCAAAGGGGATGACCACTGAAGTGGTTAAGAAGTTCAAGGAGATGGAAGAGAAGATTAAGAGTGGAGTCAAGGAAGCACTCCAAGCAGAGTTGAAGGCACTGAGGATAGGGAAGAGGGTAGATGAAGGTTCTAATGAAGAGGAAGAAAAAGAGGAGGAAGAAGAAGAGCACGAAGAGACAGAGATACCTACAGATAAGAAACATTTCCTTGAAGCCATCAAGGCAATTGGCAAAGATTCTTCAGAGGCTTAGATGGAGATTCCAATGTTTAGTGGCAAGATGAATGCTAATGAAGTTATGGAGTGGATTGAGGCCCTAAATAACTACTTTGAATACAAATAAGTTCCTGAGAACAAGAGGGTGAAGTTTGTAAAAACTAAACTCAAAGTGATGCCCTTACATGGTGGAATTACACCCAAGGTGAGAGGGTAAAGAATGGGAAGAGCATGATCTCTTCATGGAGCAGAATGTTGGAGAGGATCAAGTCCCAATTCCTTCCATCAAACTATGAGGTGCAGATCTACAAGAAGATGCAAAACCTCAAGCAAAGAGATTTGGGTGTGGCCACCTACACCGAGGAGTTTCACAAGTTCTCTCTTCGTTGTGGATACATGGAGGATGAAAAAGGTAAAGTGGAAAGGTATCTAAATGGTTTGAGGTTTAATATCCAAGATGAAATCAGCATACTAACCCCTCAAACCATGGATAAATGATTTCAAGTGGCATTGAGGGCTGAAGAGAAGTTGAAGAGGAAAGGTGAGCAGCAAAATAGAGGAAGAGGTGGCAGAAATTTCAGAGGTAGGGGCAATTTTGGAGGTAGAAATTAGTCCCAAAGGAGTCAAGGGGAATCTAATTCCCAAGAACAAAGTGGAGAATCAGGTTCTAGAGGAGGCTTTAGAGGAAGGAGACCTAATGGAAGGGGTAGATTTGGTGGACCAGGAAGAGGTCCTAATGTCTTCACAAGAAGGTGCTACAATTGCAACCAAGTGGGACATCCAGCCTTCAAATGTCCTAAAAAGAAAGCCTCAAGCTCTCATGGAGGAGAGAGAAGGAACCAGTTGATCCAAGAGGAAGATTGCCAAAGTGTTAACTCTCCAATTGGAAGTGCAGCCCCAGTCCATGAAGGAGAAAGTTTGATGATGAGGAGAACCATGTTGAAGGTGCCTCAAACACAAGAACCCCCTCAAAGGAAGACATTGTTCAGGACAACATGTGAGGCCTATGGTAATATTTGCAAGGTAATTGTTGATTCAGTTCAACTAAAAATTTGGTTTCTATTGAAATGGTAGACAAGTTGAAATTGAAAATACTTCCTCATGTTAGTCCTTATAAAGTATCATGGTGGAATAAGGGGCAACAAGTTTTGGTAGATGAATAATCTTGGGTAGAATTTGAGATAGGAGAATTTAAGGACAAGATTTTGTGTGATATAATTCCCATGGATGCTTGTCATTTACTATTAGGATGTCCATGGCAATATGATGTTGAATCCCAACATGATGGTAAAACTAATTCCTTCATCATAACCAAGAATGGTAGGAAGTATAGAATGGATCCATTACCAGATGAGAATATAGAGAAGAGTGTTGGGTCAAGTGTCATGATTGTGAGTGGAAAAGAGTTTCTAGACACCCTTAAGGAGGAAGGAATCCAAGGGTATGCTCTGATTTTGAAGCCTAAAAACAACCCTAATTTGCATGATCCTAGTGAGGAAGAGGTTCCTAAGGAGGTGCAGCAATTGTTAGAGAAGTATAAGGGTATCATGGTAGAGGAAATGCCTAATGAGTTGCCACCTATTAGGGACATAAGCCATCAAATTGATTTCATACCAGGGTCTGCTTTGCCAAACAAAGCAGCCTATAAGATGACACCTTCTCATAATGAAGAGATTGCCAAGCAAGTGCAAGAATTGTTGGATAAGGGATTAGTGAGAAAGAGTCTTAGCCCATGTGTTGTCCCAACAGTCCTAGCCCCTAAAAAGGATGGTAAATGGAGGTTGTGTATGGATTCTAGGTCTATTAACAAGATCACCAGAAGATATAGGTTCCCTATGCCAAGGATTGAGGACCTAATGGACTATTTGGGAGGGGCTAGATACTTTTCTAAGATTAATCTTAAGAGTGGGTATCATCAAATGAGGATAAAGCAAGGGGATGAATGGAAGACAACATTCAAAACAAATGAGGGTCTTTATGAGTGGTTGGTGATACCATTTGGTCTATCTAATTCCCCAAGTACTTTTATGCATCTCATGAATGAAGTATTGAAGGATTTCATTGCAAATTTGTTGTGGTGTACCTTGATGACATTCTTGTTTTCAGCAGGACTAAGGAAGAGCATTTGCAACATTTGGATTAGGTTTTGAAGAAGTTACATGATGAACAATTGATGATCAACATGGAAAAGAGTGTCTTCATGAAGGAAGAACTCACCTATCTTGGTTTTGTCATCTCCCAAGGGAATTTGAAGATGGATCCAGCAAAGGTAGAGGCCATTTTGTCATGGCCAACTCCTAAAACAGCAAGTGATGTAAAAAGTTTTCATGGTTTGGCAACATTTTATAGGAAGTTCATAAGGGGTTTTAGTCATATTTGTGCACCAATTTTGGATACCATCAAAGGAGGGCAGAAATGTAAGTTTTCTTGGACAAAGGCAGCCAATGATTCTTTTGAAATTCTAAAACAAAAGGTAGCACAAAAGCCCATTCTTGTTTTGCCCGACTTTAACAAGTTGTTTGTGGTGGAATGTGATGCTAGTAACCTTGCTATAGGGGCTGTTTTGAGCCAAGAGGGCAGACCGGTTGCTTTCTTTAGTGAAAAAATTGAATGATGCTAAGAGAAAGTATTCTACTTATGACTTGGAATTGTATGCAATGGTGCAAGCTTAAAAAAAATGGAGGCACTATCTTTTGCCTAAAGAGTTTATTGTTTATACTGACAACCATGCACTTAGTTTTCTGAATTCACAAGAGAAACTCAACCATAGGCATATGAAATGGGTTGAACAACTCCAAGCATACACTTTTTCCATCAAACACAAGAAGGGGCAGGCCAACAAAGTGGCAGATGCATTGAGTAGAAGGGTATGTATGGTTCAAGAGATTCAGTTGCAAAGTGTGGGGATTGATGCTCTCAAAGATATTTATCAGGATGATGAAGATTTCAAGGAGGTATATGAAGTTTGTTCACAGCTTTCAGACTCTTATCATTCTGATTTTTCTAAGTTTTTGTTGCAACAAGGGTTGTTGTTCAAAGGTAGCCAATTATGTGTTCCTAGGTGTTCCATGAGGGAGAACATCATAAAGGAAAAACATTGTGGTGGACTAGGAGGTCACTTTGGGCTGGATAAAACATTGGACCAGGTGAAGAGGTTTTATTTTTGGCCTAAAATGCAATTGGATATCAGAAAATTTGTTGAATGTTGTATTATTTGTCAAAGAGAAAAAGGAACTTCATCTAATGCTGGTCTATATCAACCACTTCCTATTCCTCATAGGCCATGGGAAAGTATTAGAATGGATTTGTCTTGGGTCTTCCTAGGACTCAAAGAGGTTTTGATAGCATATTTGTTGTGGTGGATAGATTCAGTAAGATGGCTCATTTCTTTCCATGTAAATGCAGTAATGATGCTTCACACATTGTTGGTTTGCTCTTCAAAGAAATTGTTAGAATCCATGGTTTGCCTCTTAACATTGTGACTAAGAGGGATCCAAAGTTTGTAGGCCACTTTTGGCATACTTTGTGGAAGAAGTTGGGCACTTAGTTGTCATTCACTTCAGCCTATCACCCTTAGACTGATGGCCAAACTGAGGTAGTGAATAGGTCTTTGGGAAATCTCCTTAGATGTCTTACAAAGCAGCATGGAGAGGCATGGGATATGATCATCCCTCAAGATTAATTTGCTTACAATGACTCCACCAACAGAAGCATAGGAAGGAGTCCATTTGAGGTTGTCTATGGTGTTCACCCAAGAGGTATTCTTGAATTGAGAGATCTCCATGGATTGGAGAGGAAGAGTGCTCAAGGTGAAGACTTTGCTTTGGCTATGAAGGACATCCATGACAATGTAAGAGAAACTCTTCAAAGGAACAATGAGAAGTACAAGGAGAAAGCCAATGAGAGAAGGAGAGATGTGCAATATAAGGTTGGGGATTTGGTCATGGCACATTTGAAGAAGGAGAGACTTCCAAAGGGGTAGCCAGCCAAACTCCTCATGAAGAAGATAGGTCCATGCCGGAATGTGCACAAGTTTGGGTCCAATGCCTATGAGATTGAGCTTCCTCAAGGCTTGACAATTTCTCCCATCTTCAATGTTGCTGACTTGTTTTCATACAGGGGTGATAATGTTGCAGGTCTTGATGCAGCCCAAGAAGATGAAGATTGGATATAAGATCTACCTCCCATCCAACCATTGAAGTTGGAATGCATTCTTGATACCAAGGTCATCAAAAGGACTAGAAAGAAGACCTACAAATAGTTCCTTGTCAAATGGAGTGGCTTACCGATTGAATATGTCACTTGGATGAGTGAAGAAGACATCTTGAAGCATGATGTCACAGTTGCTGATCTACTTCCTCAAGAGACTTGAGTTCTTTTCCACCCAGGGAGTATGGTGCAGGAGCACCAATGAGACCAAAGGATTTAAATCTTGTCTTCATGTTGTTCATATTGTCTTGTTGATTCCATAAGGTCTTGAAGACCATTTTTCATGTTTGTAATAAGGATTATGATGCCATGTTTGCAATAGGCAGTCATAAGAGTTATACATTGTAAAAGGGAGGCAGACATACATTATCATACATTGTAAGATTTTTGACATGTGTCAAGGGGTGTTAGACCTTGTCAAAGGCTTAATTGCATTGTCAAAGTGTTTGAAGGCATTGTCAAGCCTAAACACAACCAATGCAACTATATAAAACCCTATAATTAGTTATAGTCTCTAAACAAAATAGGCAGTTCAGTGGTTGCAGGATAGTTTATGTCCTCCCACCGACCCAAACTACCCTACAACCTCTTCAAACCTTCAAGGAAGGCTTCATAAAGTCCTGCAGATGTGCATTGTAGAGGAAAAAGTGAATTGGTGGAAGTAATCAATAAGAAAAACTCTAATTTCCTGTAATTTCTAGTATATATGATGTTCTTGTTCGTGGTACTCCTTTGTACGGGGGTGACATAAGGCAAGTGTTGGTGAAATGTTAGAGGTATGAGTTAACTCTCCATTGCAAGTGATTGGAGGTCTTGAAACACAATTGTGTGTGAATTCTCTACACTTTTCTAAAATTTGGTTACTAAAACCTAACTTAGGGTTTCTGACAGAAAATATGATTTTGCACTCCATTCCACTGGTTTAACTAGTTCCTGATCAGTGGAATGGACTTGTTGTTGTCTATTTTAATGTGTTATGACAAGATTTGGGCAGAGGATCTGAGAAGGAGGAGGTTTTGTTGAAGAAACCTAACATCCTCATGTGTTAGGTGTTGTATAGAAGCCTAGAGAGGGAACAACATAAGACCAATCAGTTGCAGTACATTTTGGAGACCCAAAACCCAAAGAACCCTTGGTTTTATCATGCCCTTGAGATCTCCAAATGATTAGTTGAGTTCTGTGAGTCTCTGAAAGGGTGGTTGCTTCACAAAATAGACCTAATTGGGGCTCTAGGCCACTAGGAGGGGTTATAGGTTGGACCATATTGTCCAAAAAAACCCATACCTAATTTGGGATATGTTGTGGGGAGTCCAAATGGGTATCTTAGGATTGTCTAAGATCTAATTTTTTAGGCTTGTATCAAAAGTTATTGCTAATTGTTCTTGTTTCAAGGGCTACAAGGAGTTTAGTGGCCTAAAGAAGGAAGTACCAAAACCAAGTTTGTTTAGCCTTTGCCAATGGTCTGGATGGGTCCCATGGCATGTCAAACCAACCTTTCCATGATGGTTTCAAAGATGTTAACTTTTGTTCCCAGTTTTGCAAGTTGATCCTTGAATTTGGTTTTAGAGTGTGAAGAAAACCTTGTCAATTTGTGGAATTCTCTATTTATCCTAGTGCCTCTACATCAGTTTGGGATACTATTGGCTGAACATAGAGATAGACTCATATCACTTTGTTAAGAAATACAAGTAGTGTCAGATTCATGGTAACCTCATTCATGCACCAGCTCAGGAACTGCGACCTTTAACGACACCTTGGCCCTTTTATTAGTGGGGACTCAACCTTGTGGGAAAAATCCACCCTCCATCATCCAATGGCCACAAGTTCATCATAACCACCACTAAGTATTTTACCAAGTGGATTGAAGCCGTTTCACTCACCAGTGTCATAGGTAAACAAATTGCCTCCTTCATCTTTAATTACCTCATTTGCTGATACAGAATTCCCTCATCCATAGTCACAGATAATGGAAGAACATTAAAAAATGAGGATGTTCAAGAGCTCTATGACAAGTTCCAAATCCAACACCACTTCTCCACCCTATACTACCCACAAGGCAATGGTCAGGCAGAGGCATCAAACAAAACCATCTTAAAAATCATCAAGAAAACTGTCAACGACGTTTGCCGTGATTGGCACATGCAACTAAATCTCGCTCTGTGGGCCTATCAAACCAGCATATGCACTCCCATAGGTGCCATTCCATATGCCCTTGTCTATGGTTTAGAAGACATTTTTCCCATTGAGGTTGAGTTACCATCTTTGAGGGTGTCGTTAAAAGGTTTTATATCTGATGAGGACTATAGAGTTTCCAGACTACAAGAGTTAGAACTGTTGGAGGAGAAATGATAGAATGCTTTCAACCATCTCAAAGCCTACCAACAAAGAATGTCATGAAGCTATAACCACAAAGTCCATCCAAGGGTATTTAATGTTGGTAATCTAGTGCTCAAAGAAAATCGTTGTAATCAATAGGATCAGGAGAAGAAAGGAAAGTTTAAACCCAACTAGCTTGGTCCTTATGTAATCATTATTGCCTATGGATCAGGAGTGTACTAGTTAGCTACATTAGAAGCTGAGTTGTTTGATGACCCAATCAACAGTATGTATCTTCATCGGTTCTATACCTAGAGCACCCCAATGTAAGGGGGCAAAATAGCAAAAAAATAAAAAAATGAAAAATATAGCAAAAAAATCAAAAAATGAAAAATAGCAAAAAAATCAAAAAATATAGAAAAATAGAAAAAAAATCATCCTCTAGTGAAAACCTGGTAAACAGGCACCTTGGATGGATACCATGATGAAAACCTGGTAAGCAAGCATCACGTGGATTTTAATAAGTGTTGCAATAAAAGGAAAGTAGTGAAAACCTAGTAAACAGGCACTCTTTGTAATGAGAACTACTTCCTCCATCTTTGGGAAACCATCACCTTGCACCCATTCTTCCTACTATCATCTGTCGTCTGATCATATCCATTTCACCAAACCATCTAATGATAACCTATCATGGCTTGATACTTTATCAACTTTGTCGCCTTACAACCTAAGGTTTATCCAATATCCTATCCCTAGTTTCAACTGGTCATAGGGTCCATCGTCAGTATCCTATCACCCTGAACTATGTTGCCTCTGTGTCTTCATGTAGGCAAGGCCATCATTGATGGGCCCTTGAGGCTACCCATCTGTTCCATACCTTATCACCCATCCTCTGGTCCACCCGCACCCATAGCATTTTCTATTACCTAGGTCTTAGGTCCATAAAATTTCACCCCAAACTACGTTGCCTCTGCGTCATCATATAGGCAAGGCCATTTATCAATGAGCACCCGAGGCACTAGGTTAGTCCCTTAGGGCCCATTTCTTCATGTCTTTTGTCTATTCTCCCATAATAAATTGATCCTCTACCTAACTAGGGGCAAGTCCTTGACCTAGTTACAGGGTTGGATTCTGCAATGCCACATGTTCTAAGAGGGCACCAATAAGGATTGTGCTACCTTTCACTAGACACACACATGCAACAAAGCACACTTCCAAACATAAATTTTGACTCTAGACATCACAAAACAAAAAAGGGCCTAAACACTCCAAATGTTTTTCTCTAAATTATGGCAAGAAAGACACATCTAATGCAAGAAAGTTTTGTTTTGATTGGTTGTGCCTAAATTTTTAACTTTTATTATCATGTTTCCTACACTACTCAAGGATGCCTAAAAACTAGAGATGCTATAATGGGGGCATTCTTATTTTATTTGTTTGTTGCTTGTGGGTTTATCTTTACTAATATGAAGCCTTGTCTAAAGACATGATCAACATAGTGATCATCGAGGACATCAGAGGTCTAAACATGAAACAGTTGTAATCCTTATCTGTTGACACGTAAGAAATACCTCGGTCATCTAGATTCAATTTTGACTAGATGCTTGTATTAAATTGCTAAATCAAAATCCATGTAAGCAATACTCAGGTCATCATAGTTTAATTATACCTAGATGCTTGTATTTTCTTACAATATTTTAAAGAGAAAAGAAACAAAAAAAAAAATCCCAATGATGAATCAAGCACTTCAAAATACTTGCAATATCAAGATGACAATCCGTACATCCATACATATCAAGTTGCATATCATTCCATTATAAGCATTGCATCCTAAATCAAATTCCAAGTGTTAAAAGATCCAAGTCCTTTCTGACAGTTTATCCAATTGTATCTTCTAGTTATCTATGTAATCCATTCATTCTTGTCCAATCAATCCAAGCAATGATCCAAATGCAAGTCCATTCTTAATCCATGCCAATCGAGTCAAGTCAATCTTGTCAAATTATCCAATCGCAATCAGTGGTCTTGATTCTAATCTTGTCGTAAACCAACTCAATCAATCATAATTATCAATGGGATATATATTTCTTGTGCCTATCATATTGATCTAGGGATATATCATTCCTCGCAATGAAAACCACTATTGTCAATCATTATCAATTAATCATTGGTTTACCGTTGGACAGGGGCAATACCTTGTTTGCTCTTGTATCATTTGTGCATACTTGCTTACTTTCTTGTGTGTGTTATTATTTTATCTTGCATAATGCATCATTTAACTCTTTCATCCATCCCTTATCTTGCATCCTGCATTTTCTTCACCCTAACCTGTTCAACCTTTTTCATCGTGAGATTGTCCATCTCACAGCCTCGAAATTTTCTTCCCATCCAATCTTCTGAGGGGGCATCCTACCGTCGTAATAAACCTGTACTAGGGACAAACTGGGGCATGTATCATTCTTTGAAACAACGTGATAAAACACATTGCATCAAAGAGGGGCAAAATGTATACACCTAAAAATGACATGACTCTAGCTAAATAAATATTTTTAATATTTGTTTCATTCTAAATTCCTCTATCAATAAATAAATATATCAATTTATTTATTTGATTCATATTCCTCCAAAATTAAATAAAATCATTTATTTAATTAAATCATCCAAATTCTTCTAAAATCATTCTAAATTAAATAATACCAAATTATTTAATTAATTCTTCTCATCCTCCATATTTAAATAAATCCAAATATTTATTTAAATTGTCTATTTCCTCCAAAATTGAATTAATACCAAAACTAATTCAATTAATCCATGTGCACATGTAATTAAATATTTTAAATATTTAATTAGCTATTATTCTCTCATTGACATGTCCTATTTCTCCTCCAGTCAGATTAGTTAACTCATTAATCAAATATGTTAACTAATTGGTCATCTAAGTTCACTGTTCAATCATCTCAGTCAACTCACCAATTAGTCCACTCATCTCTCCAATCAACCCAATTAACTGATCAATCATCTTAGTTAACTCCTCAATCTATTCTATTAACTCCTCTGATGCATGAGAGAACATGACACTTGTCCTCTCCCTATTCGCTCACATCCTCTCAAGTTTCCTCAACCGTTGATCTTCTTATTCATTCTACACCATTGATCTTCTCTCTCACAAATCTATAAATACAACCCCTATTCCTCCATTTGAATCATCCAAGCTTTTATAAACTTACTCTGCAAGAATCACAGGATGCCTTTGGCACCAAATCCCCATAGCTTGAGATCACAATTTTCATTGTATTGAAGATCCTCTTCATTGCAAACCTATCAATAGCCATTCTCCATTGTCATCTTGGAAGAAAGCAAGGAATTGTACCTTCTGAGGGCTCTATTCACAAATGAGATCAATTCGAGATAGACGACCAATGGAAGCCACGAAATAAGAAGGTTTTCAAGGTATCGTTTCCTTTATGTTTAATCTTATTTATTTCTAATTTCATTGAGGTTATTGGATTATTGACAGTTTAATACTGTTAACCACATTTTCTGATAACAGTAATCAATTGCAAGCTTTTAGATTACCTTTGACATCATTTCAAGCAAGCATAATCAGACTAAAACTCAGAAATAACAAGCATAGAGATTGTATACGAAGTGTTTGACAATATTCCTTGAGCCTCTAATCAGCAAATTGAGGTCAAAATTGTCAAGGGATATTACAGTGGTATTAGAGCAGTTTCCTGCCAACCTGTTGGGTAAGTTTCAACTGTAGTTTTGAAGTTTAGTTGAACAACATGATTATTTCCAGGAAGCAGTCAAATGCCATGATGAAAGAATTGGAGAAGCTTAGACAAAGTCAGGAAAGGATGGGTGAATTGCTTTCACACCCTACAACCATAGACAGTTTAGCATAGTATATGTCATGCATTTTTAAAGGGTCTACATCACAAAACAAAAAGAAGGATAAACAAGAAGTCTCTATAGGTGAAGTATCTAGAAATATTTACAATGAATTTTTAGTAGCTAGTGACCAGCATACAGCTGATCCTATGGAGAGCAAAAATCAGACTTACATTAAGAAAGATGTTGGGTACAAGACACTTCATGACGACTTCAAAATTGGAGAAGAGCAAGTGATGTTTGAAGATAAACCAGTTGCATTAGAACAACTACATGAAGATAAGGTTTCTTTCGATGCTTCATTAAATAAGTCTAGCATTGCTTCATCCTATCATGGTAAAGAATTAGATTGTGGTTCGATAAATGTTATTCATACATATGAAAGTCTATTGGAGGCCCAAGATAAAAAGGTGGATGTGAAAGTTGATCCTTTACTTAGTGGAGCAGCCACTAGTGTTTTGACTACACATGATGAAGGAGACTTTTTACAATGGCATGATGTCATTACTGATTTGTTTGAGGATAGTAGCATTATGTCCCATCATTCTCATGAGATAGGAGCTTGTGATCATGAGAAATCTAATGTTATGATATCAACCATTAATGGCAGCCCTACACCAATTGGTAGACATGAAGATATTAAGCATAAGAGGACTAATTTTGTATATTTTGGCATCGAAGAGGTAAAGAAGTTTGAAAAGATGAATGAAGAATGGTTGCAAAAAGCCAGAGAGGCTAGATTAGTGGCTGCCAATGCAAGATAGTATCTTCAAGAAGTGAAAGAAAAGGTCAATCTCATCAACATAGCAACACAAAAAAGGATAGATAACATTAGAAGACTCTTTATTCAAAAAGAGGATGAATCTAAAAATTCACTTTGTTCTAATGATGATGATGAGGTTGATAAGTTTGGTCAATTGAAGGACTTGGTAAAGATTCCCAACATGAGGAAACAAGAACAGATTGAGGTTTCTTCATGTGAGGTGGAAGTCATTCATAGCTTGGAGACTCAGTTGATAGTAAAGGAGGATGAGATTATTGCAGCATTATCTCATCATGACAGGATGCACAAACTAATTGAGGATCATCTTTGGGTGGTTTAGTTAGAGAGAAGACAAAAGGGGATTGGAGCAGAGTCTTCTCATGATGACTTGCATGGACAACAGTCAGTTATCCATCATGCTATTATGTATCTGACAAGGTTTGCTACTTCTATGTCACAGAGATTTCATATGGATACATGGTTACATGATGATTATGGGGGCAGTAGGTATGATGGCTTGATTAGTCAGTATGTCCATAGGAATTGGGTAGAGGATAGAGAGAGATGTTGTGTTGCAGATACTTTCATATATTTGTATCACTTCATGATGAATTGATGTGAGGTTTGTTTGCATTGGGATTCGGGCGGTGACAAGTTTGGCACTATGTATTGGATGGGTCCCAATGGAAATCTGCACCACTTCTGGCATGGTGAAGATGAGATCAAAGTTGTGTAGAGGAAGTTAGAGAATATTAGACATGGCAGACTTCCTTTCTAGATTTGGGATCCAGGTGGAGTGAATTTCTAGAGGGTTTTCTTGTGGCAGTTGAGATTGCTTGGGGCAAGCAATTTCAGGGAGGGCGGACTATAATGTCCCCATTTTAGGTAGTTGTGGTTTTTGGGTGGTTTAGCCTATTCTAGGCCCTCATAGGCTAACGTAGGTGGTTAGAGGACCCTGTTGGGTGGATATCAGTGTGGTTTCTTCTCCAAGGTTCAATGAGGTTTAGGCTTGGCCTTTGTAGAGGTTTCAGAACTCAGTTTCTCATACTTAATATTTATTGTAAGTCATTTAGATAGGGTTACTATTTATAGCAGGGCACCTAATTGTGACATGAGGGCAGTGTCAATTCCAGTATTCCATTGGTTTGGTGAAATAAGGAGTTTGCCTAAGTTATAATGTTTAATTATTATTAAAGGTGGCTTTAATAATAATTAATATTTTAATATTATATTATAATGTTATATTTGCACTTTATGACTTGAGGGGTCTTTATTCATTAAAAGGGGGCCATTTTATAATTAATTGTTGAGGCTCCAATATCAAGGAGATTATTTAATATTTCTAAAGTACAAATATTATATCATTTTAAAATAATATTATTATGTTTCTAGAAGATTCTTGGAGATGGATTGAAAAAGTATAAAAGAAGATCAAGCCAAGTTTTATTATCATCTAGGAATTGATATTTGTTTGAAGTGTTTGCTTGGAGAAGGACCTAGCTAGGGTTTCTGCCATTATTGAGCCTTTGGGAATGAAAACTCTCATTGGTTGTGCAATTTTGAGGCTGTGAAACTATCAGCTGAGATTATTACCAAAGTGTGGACTTCATCCAAGAGTCCAATCTATGCTTAAATTGGAGAAGAAATACAAAGAATACAAGGGTTTGATGCATATCAACTTGCAGATTATAAGGGCATTAAGGATTCACTCTAGAACATATTTATTGATGGCTGCTACAGTACCCACTATAGTAACCAGCCATGGAGTTCTCATATTTTCATTAGTGGAGGCTTATGTAGACACCCTTTTATTCTGGGTATTTGAGGGATCAATTCTTCTTGTGAAGACTATCATTTATATACCAGTTTGGAGGTGTTTCAAGGCTACAATTAATTAATTCTGAGGACTACTATACTACAGCAAGGGCACCATTGGCATGACATTTGTGTTTATATCTCATCATTGAAGCATCCTATGGTTCTGGGCATGTTGCATTTTGATCCTTTGATCCTACGGATCATTTCAGGTGCCATAAAGTGGAGTTAAATGGATGCATTTATTTTTAGTACATATTTCTAGGTAAGGGCAGGGGTGGTTACTTCTAGGAGGTGTGACTTCATGCAAGGAAGCTCAATAAAATTGAATAAAAATCACAAATAGATATCATTGCATCTGCTGATCATTCTAGGCTTCATAATCAGGTTCTTTGATGTATTTTGTATTGTTATATCAATTTGCATGAGGCGCTGTTGTAGATGATCATTTTATAATAGATTGGTAATATATTGGGAATTCATTGTAAAGCCAAGAGTCTTGGCATTTGCATAATCAGATAGTAATTAGACAATATATCTCAATAAAGGAGTTATAAGTTGCAGGCCATATATTTGATGTAATGTGCATATTTATATCCTTCATGATTAGCATAATAGTATGCATGCCAAGTGTTTGACAAAATGCCATTTGGCTGTAGGTGCACATTTTTCATATATATTCATTTGAAAAGCCAAAAGAGAATTGCATATGCATTTAGTTCTTTGCTTAAACATAGTAGTAATCAATTGCAAGATTTTAGATTACCTTTGACATCATTTCAAGCAAGCATAATTAGATTGAAACTCAGAAACAACAAGCATAGAGATTGTATGCAAAGTGTTTGACAATATTCCTTGAGCCTCTAATCAGCAAATTGAGGCCAGAATTGTCAAGGGATATTATAGAGGAAGTAGCTAGATATTAAGTAATAACTTAATTAGCCTTGCAAATTATATGATTCAAGAGAAGTAATGACTCAATGGAGTGTGAACATCTTCACAACATTTAAATGGTACCTGATCCAAGGGAATGTTTGTTGCAAGAAAGTAATGAAACCTTCTTCTAACATAGGCTATTGTAACAAATTAAATGTAGTAGTGTCTTATAATGTCAAGGTATGGGACTCATGTTAGTTAGGTCCTTTATGGACACCAAAGAAATGGCTTGCAAGCATAGCTTTATTTTAAGGCATGCATGGCTTCTTCCAATTCTAAATCATGCGTGAGGTAATTTTCCTCATGATCTCTTGGGCTACCTTAAGAAATTTTATGCCTTCACAAATTGTTGAGTGTGTAGGTAATTTGTTGATAGGGACCAAGCATGGTATTATGTAATTGATTTTTGTAATTGTCATCATCCTCCAAAGCACGTAGAACTATGAATATAGAGGAAGAATGTCACAAGAAGACAAATAAAAATTTTGGGTCAATATGGAAGGATGCTAAATCATCCAATGCTTTGCATTATCCCCAAAATGTCAAAAATTTCAAACACAACATAGAGAAGAATGTAGAAACATATAGAGGAATGTCATGACATTTTCATTCTCCTTGTATCCATGTGCCTACAAGGGCATCAAGGGTCCTTTGAGGAGAGCTAAAAAATAGTCAGTCACACCATACTCAAATACAAGGATTGCAAAATACACAAGCACACCATAAATAAAAATAGATGAACGAAGGGACTACACTCAAGGATTGGGCTCCAGTAGGTCATCCACCTCCCAATCTTGCTCATTATATAGGGATGGTGGATAGGCTGCTATAGGGACCACATTGACAGTAGTACTAGGTACTGTTGGTGCCTACATAAACATTCAGGTTTCAAGCATTTAAATCTGCAAGCCCCTTCACAAAAAATCCAAGAAATTTTCTAAGTCTCTCAGCCTTCATATTTTTATGCATGTATCTTTGTATGTATATGGCTGTTTGTATGTACATTTGATGGTGCAAGCATGGATATACATTCGTGGGCCCAAAAAATTAGTCAAATCAGCTTCAAAAAATGAAAAAGTGTTTGTATGCATCTTTGTATGCATATCAGGCTTATATGTGCAATTCTGGACGTGCAGAAGTGGTTGTATGCCGCAGATTCCTAGAATATTCCATGCTTGTATGTGGGGGTTTGCATGTATATTTTGTTTGTATGATCGAATATACAAGGCAGATATGCAAGGTCAACATACAATGGAAAAGATACAAGAGGCCGATGTACAAAGGGTCATCGGCGTGACAATGCACATCGGCGGCTAAGTCCAAGGTTTCTCCAATCGGCCGATGTATATACAAAGACAAGATACATAAGTGAGAGATGCAAAGCCTGGGGCCCACCAGGCACACATACAATGGCAAAGTTGAATAGTCAAAGATAATTTCCTTTGTATCTTGTGTTTTATGTATCTCTTACATACAACTACATGTGCAAGGTGCAATATACATAGCGCACATACAATCTAGACGCGAAGGAGAATTAATTGTGGCATATTTCAAGATGGGGTCCGCGGGTTGTAAGTTACACATTGTATATGCGATATACAACGTGATATGCAAACGAAAGGGGATGCAAGCAGGACCTAAATGCAATTTCAAATTGATTCATGATGTTTTGGGGTCCGTCTTGTATGTTGGTGATTGTATGTATATACAATCACATATACAACCGCAGGTGCAAAAGGAAAATACATTGGCTCGTCGGTATGTATCAGTGGCTCATGCAAATATCATTCTGATAGCCGATGAACATGCAAGTGATAGTGATCCAATCAGTGGCTGCCACGTGTCCAATAGTGGTTGTATGTATATGTATTTGTATATACAAGGATTTGAAGGAAAAATGGGCGAAAAGGGTAAAATGTATGTTCGCAATATGGAAAGTCAACGGGGATAATGCACCTGCATGGCGCAATTTGATTGGCTGATGACTTTTCAACAAGATTTGGAGCCGCAAATCTTAGCGATAGGAAGGAAATTGATGGTCAGTTTCAAATTTTTAGAATGTGAATGAGTTTTCTTTGTATCTGCATCAGTTCAAGCTGGAAACTTCAGAGTGCGAACCATTGCTGCATCCCATGGGTAGGTTGGCCATTAATGGCAAATTTGTGGAAGTATGGGTCTGAATTGACCAGCCAACTACCATATTTGATGAGAAAATCTTCAAGCGGTGGTGCAAATCTTGATTTCACCTGTTTCTTTCCTCATTGTCTCCTGCTGCATTAAATTCTTGGCGCCAATTTCATGGTGCAATGTATTTGGTGGCATTTTGAAATGACCATGTAATTATGGTTGAGTACACATTCTTGGTTTATAAGAGAACTGTGTTACTCATTTTTAGGTTGTTGAAGACTTGGGCAAAATTTTGGGAGGAATAATGAAAACAGAGCCTTTCTGGGCTATTCTGTCTCTTTTGGAGTTTATGAGTTGCATATGAGGTGTATGTTGCACACATGTTTAGTTTCATTGTTGTTTTATATGAAAAATACATTGTTGCATGTATTTAATTGCTTGTCTCCATTTGCTGTATGCATAGTTTCTTCTAAATCTGGTTGCTAAGGGTTTCTCGGATTCTAGAATATAGACTTTCTATATTGCATGCTTGATCTGTGACTTCCATTCAAGGAGTGGATTAAATTGTTTTAGGTTAAGTATGGAGAAGAATGTATGTCAGCAGGTATATTTGTAAGTAGAGGCAGCTAAGTACTCAGTCTTGGGTGGTGTTTGTAAGGCAAATACCATTCTTAGCCCCTTGGAACTTGAATGCCAATGCAAATCATTCATTTGCATACGTCTAGTTGACTCCTTGCCTTGAGATAGGCACTAGTCTACTCCCTGTATAGTAGTTATGATCCAAAACCCTTGTCTTGCATCCAAAACATAAATCCAATCCTTTCATATTTTCAACCTGTTAGTTTGTAGGAGTAGAAATAAGACCCCTGCACATTCTCATCCTCAACCAATTAGATATGTCCAAGAACATTGCCAAACTTGTGATTTATCATGCAAATCTTGGTTCAAACATGAGAGTATTTTGCCTGTTGTTGTAAAGCTAAATCTTTTTGTCATTAGGCGAGTCAAGGTTAAATCTTTAGCTATAGGGATCCCCCCTTGGTGCGGCAGAACTAGAAGTGAAGGGGAGGTAGCTCACGCAACCTCCTGTATTTGTTGGCCGAATCTACCTGTGCATTGGAACTGGCAAACCCTTTGTCGATTCAGAGAGAAAGACCCAATAGGTAAAATGCCTAGCTCATCATGTGAAGGATCAACATCCAAGGGAGGATTCTGGTGTAACTCATTGAAGGTGAGGTCCATCAATTGTGTGAAGATCAAGGATAGAGATTGTAGATCTCTTTCAAAGACTCAAATACATCTACCTTGGGGGAAGGTTGATCTAGGTCACTATAAGAATAGATGAAAATCAGTGGTTTCCCAATGCTAACAGCGGGATCACGAGAATTGGTGGCCATTGGTGGAGTAGAGGTCTCCACAACTTGAATAGATTAAGTAGAAGGAATAGACAGTGGTGAGGGTGACATGCACTTGGGTTTGCAAAAGGGTGGGATGGGATAATGCTCACTCTTGCATTTAGGTAGTGGTGGTGGAATGTCTATTTCTATGGTAGTGGGATGTAGGACACTAGGGAATATCTAGTGTTTGGTATGTTGTAGTGGGAATGGCTTCGAGGTAGTGGTACTAGGTGCAACGTTGATATTTGGTTGAATTGATGGAGAGGTAGGAGTGGGTGATGGAAGAGAGTCACACTAAGGAGAGGGTGTAAGAAGCTGATGTGGTGGGGCCAAGTCTAGGGTCGACTACATAGGAGAGGGAAGGGGTTCCTCCCTGGCTGGACACTCATGAGTTGTAGTATGATAGTGACACTTGTGATCTCTCATACGTTGGTTATTCCTAGAGCATCTCAAAGCATTCGTACGAGGAATTGGGGGGTCTCCCAACATGGGCTCCTTTTCTTCTGTCACTCTAGGAGTGGGTGGAGGAATAGAAGGAGCTACCAAAGGTTGGGGTACTATTAAAGGAGGGTCTCTCAATATGGGTTGCCTTCCTCTAGGCACCGAAGGGGCAGGAGGAACAGAGGACACCACTTAAGATTGAGGGACTGAGGGGGAAGGGTCCCACACCATGGGTTGCTTTCCTCTAGTCTCCAAAGAGGCATGAGGAACAAGAGAAACCATTGAAGGTTAGGAAGGCTTGGTTTATGTAGGTCATGTGCCTCTAGGTCTTGGGTAAAACATTGGAGGTATAAATGCTAGGTGCTCAAGGTTGCGATAGGTTGATCGATTAGAGCTTCTTTCCCTTCTTTACCTATGGGGCAAGAGGAGGGATAAAAGACACTGGTAAAGATCGAGGGACCTCAAGGGGAGTAGCCGGTTGGGTTGACAAGGAGGCACTGATAGATAGCTGAGAAATGTGGTTTACTTGAATTTCTGGTATGATAAAAATAAGAAATCATTACGAGGCTGCAATAGCTCAGTTGGTGTTAGCTAGAAGTAATCCAAGGATAAGTTTTCTCTAAACCCAAGAGGCTTGAACCCACTATGGTAAATAGTGTGCACTTTTCCATCATAGGGAAACTTTAGACACTTGTGGATTATGAAGGGGGCCACTCACATGGAAGAAAGCCACTGATGACCCAACTTCACATGAAATTGATAGGAAATAGGGATGATGGAGAAAGGGACGTCTAGGATTTTTGGTCCTACCCATATGGGAAGGGTGATCAAACCCAAGGTATAATGAGAGGATCCTTCATGTTCTCATATCAAGACTTTTGATCTTGCTCATACTTGTCTTGATAAAGTTCATGTACATACATAAATTCCTCTATAACTACATTTTACATACACATAGGGTCAATTAGCATGCCCTTGGTGGGCTTTCAATTGATGAGTACAGAAATGTATAGAGGTCCATTGTATATGTGCATGGGTGCATTGATGAGAGTGAGGGAGATGATCAGCTCGGTAATGGGTCATGCTTAACTAGGGAAAGGGTGATGGTCCACCATGTTAATCATCTTGGATAGAGAGGTGGTAGGGTCATCAACATGCATGATAGTAGCCATGAGATCAAAGGGAAGTTTAATTAGGTTTGTGGAATGATGAGGCAATAGGTTCATGTAGATTTGGAGGTTTTGGTTAGGTAGAGTGACAAATTTATTCCATTTCTCATTCACGCCAGAGACCTAGATGACATTCTGATCGATGAGGTCTTACACTTAGTGCTTAAGATGCATGCATCTTTTAGTGTCATGTTTGGGTGTTTTGTGGAATTGGTAAAAGGCCTTCAGGTCGAAAGAAGGTGCCAAAGGTTTAGTTGTGTCTATAGGGCGAATGGGTGGAAGCTAGATTAAGTTATTGTTTAACAACTACTACATGATGGTATAAAGGGATTTAGAGAGTGATGTAAAATGTCGAGTCCTTGGCTTGCTTTGCGATGAGAGGGCCATAGCACTTTGAGTTGGTGTCGTGGCCACTACTTGTTGAAGATTATTGGAGGTATTTTTTTATGAAGTTTTTTTTATTGTAGTTTTGAAATAAAGAAGGGGCATCAAACTGCTCAATAGGAGTCTGTGATGAAGAGCCCTCATACTGATTGGCCAACTATTAGTAGTCATGAAGTGTCATGCAAAGATTTGTGAATGAGGAATAACGCATCAACAAAATCTTATCTCTTATCTGAGGCTATCAGTTTCCTATGAAAAAACACTACACATCAGAATCTAGGAGTGAATAAAGTATCTACGAAAAAGGGGCTGAGAGTGGCCAATAAAGTCAGTCACTTTCTCTTGTGCTTCATGGAGACAATGGACAAGATCAATCAGTGTGACCTGTGGTCCAATATTCACTTGGAAGTGTTGGAGAAATTAGTTAAAAAGTTGTTGAAAAGAAGTAATTGATTGATCAAGAAGTGATCAAAACTAGTCTAACACATTATCTTTTAGAGACTATGGGAATATTTTTGCTAGTAGAGCATCTTGGAATATGAAGTCGCTAGACAATGTTGTAAATACAAACACATGGTTTTGTGGATCTCCTTTACCATTGTACTTTTCAAAGCGAGGAGCTTCAAAGTTTTATGGAAGGGGAGAGGCAAGAATGGCTAGGGATAATGGACTCCTTGTGTAATATGATGGGATGTTTGGCTAAGAGGAAGTTGTGGACATGGTAGCTATTTGCTATTGTAATGATTTCACATTCTGAAGGAGATGGGTGATAACAGGATCTGTGGTATGTGTAGATTGGGTTTGGGTAACAAATGGAATGGTGTTTTTAGGTGGTTGAGAAGTTTCATGGTTAGTGAGCTAGGAGAAGTAAATGATAATGAATAATTTAGGGGAATAAACCCATATTGATTAATAGGGTTCCCACTTGTTCTAATAGAACTAGTGTTGGCACTGACCAAGTGAGCAACATTTGTAGAGAGATGAGAAGAAGTGAATGTTGAGCTAGAATAAGTCAGTATTGGCAATGATAATTGAGATTGCACTGTGTTTAAATGTGACTCATTGTTGCCAAGAAATGGGAAGAAAATCAGTCCAGAGATCTAGTCCTCAGTTAAGTCTCTAAAGTAAAGTTTATACCTCAGTCATACAATGAGAGAATCATAGATAAACATTAAGGAAATAAGTTATGTGGTACTATCTAAGTCATGTAAGGCATTCATAAGATACACATACATATATCAAAACCCTTATATCTCTTATATATATATATATATATATATATATATATATATATATATATATATATATATATATATATATATATAAAATCAATGGTTACACATACACTCATACTAATAGGTTTGAGTCTCTGGCTTATACATATCTATCATAGTCTCATTCACTCTCTTACACACTTTTACTTTACATTTCTTGTACATGTATATCCTATATATCCCCAGAGAGGTGTGTCCTTTCCCAAAATACCTCTTTGTGTGTTGGCCCTATCCTTTGTATACCGCTTGCAGTAACCTGCGATAGGTTTTGTGGGGTGCCCTATACTCTACTAACATCATCCCCCCTTTAAAATTGCATCTTTTCCTAAAGACATGTTCTATTTAATTTGAAGGTCAGATGCTTTTGTATACCACTCTAAGGTGGGCCAAATGTGTGTCCCATTATTTCTTTGCTAATGTCAAAATTTTTATTTGTCTCTCTAACTGAATATAAGTATCCTCTGCATCACCGAATGTATTTGGTACTTGTATCTTTTGTGTAGTCTATTTCACCTCAACAAACACTCTATTCAAGGATGCTAGCCTCAGGATTACTACCTCTCTCAGATTCTTGATCTATGCTTTGATTTGTTCCCTTTGATCCTGAAACTTCCAGAGTTGGGTATGCAATGTTTCTACTTGTTCTCTTATGGCACCATTAGTATCTCGTACCAGATCATAAGTACTAGCTACTTATATTATTTATGTCTCTAATGCATCTATCTGATCCTTTATAATCTTAGTGGTAGTAGGCCAATATAAACAAAATTGGTATAGTACCTCTGCCTCTTCCATGCCTTCTTGGATGCTCTTTATTTGGGCTTCTAGTTTATTGTTTGCCTTGGCACATTGTTCGATGCGTCAGCTAGCTTTTTCTTGTTTATTTGCTATGTTATTCTTTCTTTTTCCTTATTCTCCAAGTATTTAGAGTGTGCTTTGAATATTTTGTTGGAAGAATGTCTTTGGGAAGTTATTTTGTCATTGATGTTGCTATTGACAACATGAGCATGGGCACAAGGAACATACAGTTATGCACTGCAATGTTGTCATTGATGTCAACATTGTATTTTGGTATGATGCAGATTAGTTTGGATTCTCTCCTTTGTAATATGGTTTGATCCTTCATAAGGCACTAATTTTTGCAGAAAGTTTTGATCCAAAGTGTGATCGAGTAAGAAAGACCTATTGTGAACTTGGCTAAGTATAAACTCTGTATTTCTAAGTTATAGAGCATCTGATATTTTGGTCTACATTTCTCCACTATTGAAGATTTTACTCTGTGGTTCTAGCATATTGTAGTTGGTTGTCAGGACCTTCTAATTCTAGAATTTTGAATGTTTTTGACATATCGTTTGAAATTTATGAGTAACAAAAGTTTGACTTGATGGAATAAAGGTATTTCTAATTCAGAGTAGGTGTGTAGGAGAGTCCGCATTCCTCCATGGATTAGATTTTGTTTTTACGGTTCTAAGGGGATGTTAACAGAGGTGATTAGAATGATATTTCTAGTGTTCATGTGATTTGGAGGTTTTTGGGTCAGTATGTGGATCCATAGTTAAAGGGTTTTTGTATTAGGTCTTCAGCGGAACCAACCTAATAAGTGTCAAGGTGTGTGGAAGGCAATCAAGCTTGCAGAGTTAAGTGAGCTATTTTAGGTCCACACCGACCTATTTCAATTTGTTTCAAAGTTTGAATCTTGGTACGAAGCGTGTGAGTGAAGTTTTGGGGCAGATAAGTTCTATATGACATGTTTTGCATGTTACATCCAATTAGGATGACTTAATTGATGTTGTGAAAGAAGAAGATATATATGAAGGATTGTGTTCAATGTTTTGTGTAATGACATAGAGAAATGTGATCTATGTGATGCGATAAGTGCTTTTGGATGTGAATTGAATGATTGCAGAGTAGCAAGGTCTGATATTTCAAAATAGTGTGGTGAATACTTTTTAGTATTTTGAACCTCATTGGAACTGTACTTCATGCATGTGTCAGATGCAATTGTAAATAGTTCAATTCTAGCAGTGAGCCATCCATTCTCTTCTACCTCTTTCTTTCAAGATAGTGAGTCCTTTGGCAGCGAGCCACTTGCAGTGATCATTCTTGGACAGTGAGTCCACCAACTGTGTCAACCTTAACTGGTTGCTTTATTATAAAATATTATGAGCTAATCCTCACCGTGGTTTTTCCCATTTTGGGTTTGCCACATAAAAATCCTGGTGTTCATGTGTTATGAATTGTGGCTACATGTTTTATGCCTAATTTCCTATATTACAATTGAATATGCTAAATGGATTAAAATGTTTGATGTGTAAATGGTTTAAGAGAATCCTAATTCACCCCCCTTCTCATTATTTTGGGTGTTCAACAATTGGTATTAGAGCCAAGTCCTTTGGAAGAAGCCTAACCACTCAAGGAAGATCTTGGAGATTGAACACCTGGCTACTAGAAGGTTACATATTCCTCTAGAAGAGATTCCTACTATTAATCTCATTGAATAAGACTGTATGCTTGACAAAATAGGAGAACTCAATGTTACTCTTGAAGATCTTGAAAGAACTAAAGGAGAAAATAGAGATCTGAAAGAAAATGTCAAGGAAGTAAATAAACACATCAGGAAATTGAAAGAGCAAGTCAAGAAGCTCAGAGACAAGCATAAGGAAGTCAGTGAACAATTAGAGAAAGAAAATGGAACTATCACAAATCTAAAAGTGTAGGTTGAAGAAAAGAAAACAATTGAGGAATGTCTTAATGCAGTTGTGGAAAGCAAATCTGAAAAATGTACAAGGCTTGAAGATGAGGTTGTGAATCTGAAATCTGACCTGGAGAAAGCAAGGAGTCATGAAGAAAAACTCAAGATTAGCACTACAAAGCTTGATGAAATGATTAAAAATTAGAAAGGTCCAAATGATAAAGAGGGTTTAGGATTTGAAAAAGGTGAAAGCTTGAAATTAGGTTAGACATCAAATGCTGGAAACAAGAAGAACAATGGTAAGCAGTTATGGAATCAAAGGAATAAAGTTAGAAGACTACCGGTTAGACAATTAAATGCTCAAAGATACCCATCTTTCAATGGTTTCTATCATTCTTACAATAAGTATGGACACAAGGCAATAGTATGTAGAAGCAGAATAAATCAAAATGTTCCATCTTTCTCTGGTCAATGCTTTACTTGCAAGAAAGTTGGTTATAGAGCTAGTGAGTGTAGAAGTCAAATGAGGAAAGGCTATAACAATGATAGAATGGTTTAATCTTTCAATGGCTACTGTTAGACATGCAATAGATTTGGGCATAAAGCTAATCAATGTAGATCTAGAAAGAATGGAAGGAATACTAGTCAGAGGAATGTTGTGTGCTACAAATGCAATTAACCTGGACACATTTCTAAGTTTTGCAGAAATAGAAACATGAAGAAGGATAATCTGGTAGAGAAGAATGAACCAATACAAAAGGTTGATCCGGAAGAAACAAAGAAGGAAATGAATAGGAAATTGGATAAAGAAGGATGTACTAGAGGTTAAGGATATATATGAAGCTACATCTAGTCTATAAGTTTCCTCTAGAAACTAAGTTGAGAGCTTTGGCTTAAGGGGAGCTTTAATGAAAATTTTTCATCCCCTGCCAAAGAAAAGGTGTTGGCACTTCGACATGAAGATATATGGTGTAAGTCAACATGTTTGAACTATTGAAGAAAACTCTAGAATAAAATCTCATAATGCAGAAGATTGCAGAGCACTTGAAGGTGACTGTGTATACAAAGAAAGGTTTGTCAGTTCTATTGTTTGAGGAATTAAATGAGAATTAAGTTAGATCTAAAAAGTTATAAAAGGGATTTTACTTAGCAAAATCATTCCCTAAAGCATTCAAAGAGTAGATCAAGAGTTGAGTTGAGTAGAAGAAGAGATCAAGGTGATTTAGAGTTCATTACATTCAAACCCTAGTTTGGTAAAAGCAAAGAAAAGGTATTTCTCGGTCTCTAGTTTACCCTAGTTTCTTAGATATCTTTGTTTTCAAAATATTTATTAGCATTTTCAATGGCAACTCCAAGGTTTGTTGAGGTAACAAAGAAACTTCCACCTAAATTCAAGAAATTCCCTACAAAAAGTATTGAGGATGATCCGTTGGGAGTATTTTCTTCCATTCCACATGGGGTTTTGCCGACTAAAGACATAAGAACTTATATTCACTAAAAAATGGAAGAGTTTGATCATAGGAAGCTTGGGGATATCTAGGTTAAGGAACTTACAGGAGATGATTTTGCACTTAAACCTAAGTATCAAAACCTAATTGCAAAGAATCTCGATGTTTGGCAATGGTTCCCTAATTTTTCTTTGATGACAAGTGGGTTAGATTAGCAATAAGCAAGTTCCATGACAAGTTTGTTTGGTTTGACGTGCTTGGGATGATTACTAAAGAAGTGATAAAGGAGGTTATTGGTCTGTGTTCCATTAGACCTGTTCTAGTATTGAAGTCAATCAAAAATGAGGTTGTGATGGAGCTAGCAGGTGCAACCTATGACAAAAGAGCCCTCACTATAAACCCTATCTAGAATCTTGTAGTAAGATATGCTTCAATGGTAATTGGTTACAAAATTTACTTTACCAACAGGGAAAATTTAGTGTCTGCCATCACAATTAATGTGGCCTATGAGATGGTAGAGAAAGGTGCAGATTATGATCTATGTGAGCTGTTGAGACAAAACGTTTTGGAAAATCTTGAGAAAACAAAAGAGAAGTATCCATTTAAGTTTGAAACTCTTGCCATCTGCATACTTTTCTATTTTCTGCAAGAGCTTCCCAGAACTAAAAATGTGATATGGATACAAGGAAGGCCTATGGTGCATCAGATTGCTAACTTCATAAGAAGTCTTGGTAATACTAAGGCTCAAGATGATGCCCTTATTGCATTCTTTGCAGTATTTTAGAAAAAGATGTAGACAAGAGAGACAATACTAAGAAAAATGGTTGAAAAATATTAGAATGATATTACCTTTTTGGTTTCTACTAATGAATTCGTAATGAAAGATATTGAGCCAAGGATTGTGTGGATCCCTGCTATGAGATATGAAGTATATGAGCAAGAAATTGATGGTTTAGCTGATGTGCTATTGAAAATCCCTAAGGACACCAGCAAAGCAAGATTTAGTACCTATGAAGATAAATCTATAGAAGTACATATGGAGCAATGCAATCCCTAGATAAAGAAGAAGGTACAAAAAATGGTTGATGAATATGCAAAAAGTATAGGCATATTAAAAGAATAGGTGCAGACCCAGAGCACAAGTCAAGGGAGAAACCAGTGCTGCGGAGAGCTCCGGGAGCTCAAGAAGATTTGATAGAATTGCTACCATCCCTCCTTCCCTCCAAAAGTCCTCCAGGACGGTGCCCTCAACTAATGAGAAGAGAAAAGTTGCTCCATTAAAGGAGAAAACTCATCTAGTAGCCCAAGTTACAAAGGCTGAAAAGAAGAAAGCATCCACTAAAGATGCCCCTACTACCCCTGCCAAGAAAAGAGTTAAGACAAAGGTAGTTAGGAAGAAGGATGTTAGCACAATATAGATGAAGAAGAAGAAGAAGTTGGGTCTAAGCTTATCCAGAAGTGAACAAAAGATGCTTCACAAAGTGAAGCAGCTACAAAGAGAAGAAAGACTCAGACTGTAGAATTTGAGAGTGGAGAAGACACACAGAAGAAGAAAAGAAAAGGTTTGTTGTACATATGCAAGAAAAGAAGAAAGAAGCCACCAAGAAAGTGACACCCAAAAAGAAGAAGACTGAAGCAAGTAGAGAGACGTCTCCAGTTGAAGATAAAGAACAAAGCCAAGAAGAACTGGTAAAACCTAGAACTCCCATGAAATTAGATTCTTTATTCAATAGTATTGTACATCATGATGCTTTGGGAGATACAACTACTTTGTATAATGAGGCTAATGAGGTGGATAAGGCCACCATAGTAGAGGCCATATTGAAATATATAATAATTTTGGAAGTGGCTATGAAGAATATAGAGGATTAAATTCTTATGGAGTTATGGGACATTTTGTTAAAGAGGAGTTAGGAAGCCATTCAACAAGAAGGAAAAATAAAAGAATATGCTCTGTAGGATGTTGGAATTTCATTGTTAGATAAGAACAGAGCTACATTAGCTCAACTTTATTCAAATTAGTTTAGAGTAAAACAAAGGGTAACTACTCTAATGAGTAGAGATGCAAATGATTTTGAGAAATTGAAAAAGGAAACTGTAGAGAAGATTGCTGAGAGAGTTGTGGTCCAGATGTTGCAAGTGAAGAAAAGGTCCAAAACATTGATTCTCAACATGAGCATGACATGGACAATGTACAGAATTAGGACAATGTTGCTCCGGTACTAGAAGTTATAGCTTAGACTTACAAAGAGGTAGAGGAGAACATTGAAGAAGAAGGTACCACCGGCAATGATAGTGGAAAGGAAGATGTATCCATTGATTCTCCATTAACTGAAAATCATACAGATAATGATATTGAGAAAGGAGCTAAGGAAGATGAATCCACTTCTCCTCTGGATAACATGGTGAAAACTTTAGAGGCAGATATTGCAAAGAAAGATAAAGAAATGGACAAGGACAAGGACAAAGAAGAATAGGAAGATAATGAAGAAGAGAAAGATAAGGAAAAAGAGGTTTCTAGAGATTCATAAATAAAAGAAGAAAAATTTATGGAATCTAGTGAAGGTAAATATAAGGAGAAAGCTGTGGAATTAGTGAAGACTTCCGATGATTCCTCTGGTTCCTCTAGAGACTCCCTGAAGAACTTATTAAGTATTCAACTTGACTTTCAACTTGTTGTTTCTTCACAAGTGCTGCATTTGCCACTACAATAGGGAAGCATACTCATGGATAAGATTTCTCCTCTCCAAAAGATACAAGTAGGAGAATTATTCCTTACCTCTGCCAAAAAGGAAGTAATAGAGACACATCAGAAAAGTGGAGATTTAATTGATGAAGCTGTGAAGACATTGCAAGATGCCATACCTGGTGTAGATATTGATACATCTCTTTCAGGTATAGAGAATTTGAAATCTTTAATTGATTCTTTCAAAGAGTATGCCTCCAGACTCAAGGAACAAATAGAAGATGAGGTGGAAAAGAAGCTAGATGAAAAGAGAATGAAGGAGCTTACTAAGAAATGTGCCATTGCAATTAAGAAATTTTAGGAAAAATAGAAAGATGTTCAAGACTATGTAAATGAGGCTAAGACCATTTTCCAAGTTGGCCTAAAGTGGCCCAGAGCCACTCAAAGCATAAGAGAGGAGATGGACTCCATTGAGTCCTAGATCAATAATGCCTCTAGTGCCTATGATCTAGCACTAGACCTTGATGGAAGCACAAGGAATGCAATTGAAGACATTCATAAGAAATACTTTCAACTGCAGGCTCAAAAGTAAAACATTATTTTGTAGTTTGGAGAAATAAGGGATCTGGTAAATCCCAAATTTTTTATTATTTCAAAAGACCTTTTGAGTGCTGATAAAGTATCACATGTAAATCTAATGCCAGGCACTCTAGAAGAAGGTGAAAAGCCCCTAATGGAAATTGAAACAAATTGCAGAATAATTGAAGAAACTAAGAAAGTCTGGGATGAAGGAAAATAGGATTGACAAGCTCAAGTGTAGAAGTTGTAGACACCTTCTTCATTTGGGTGATAAAATTGTTCTCTCTTCATGCATATGTAGTTGTTCTATTTTAAATTTTTTTTGTATATATGCAGATTGTTTAGAATAGTTTCCAGTACAACTCCTTTTTGATTTTTACCTCTGATACATGATTTATGGGGAGTTAAGTCACATTTTCAGTTTGTACATATGCTTCTCCCGGGGAGTCGGTTCAAATCTTTCAAGTTATATGTACCTGAGTATAGATGACAAGGGGAGATCTGGTAAAGACAGTTGATTACACCCTTTGCCCTTGATGTCAAAGGGGGAGAGGTTTTGGAGATAGTTTGGCATGTTGCCATCAATGAAAAAGGGGGAGATTGTTGGAAGAATGTCTTTGGGAAGTTATTTTGTCATTGATGTTGCTACTGACAACATGAGCATGGGCACAAGGAACATACAGTTATGATGCAGATTAGTTTGGATTCTCTACTTTGCAAGATGGTTTGATCCTTCATAAGGCACTATTTTTTGCAGAAGGTTTTGATCCAAAGTGTGATCCTGTAAGAAAGACCTATTGTGAACTTGGCTAAGTATAAACTTTGTATTTCTAAGTTATAGAGCATTTGATATTTTGGTCCACATTTCTCCGCTATTGAAGATTTTGCTATGTGGTTCTAGCATATTGTAGTTGGTTGTACTTCTAAATCTAGAATTTTGCATGTTTTTGACATATGGTTTGAAAGTTATGAGTAATAGAAGTTTAGCTTGACAGAATAAAGGCATTTCTAGTTCAGAGCAGGTGTGTAGGAGAGTCCACATTCCTCCATGGATTGGATTTTTTTATTGCAGTTCTAAGGGGATGTTAACAGATGTGATTAAAATGCAATTTCCATTTTTCATGTGATTTGGAGGTTTTTGGGTCAGTATGTGGATCCACAGTTAAAGGGTTTTTGTATTAGGTCTTCAACAAAACTGACCTAATAAGTGTGAAGGTGTGTGGAGGGCAATCAACCTTGCAGAGTTAAGTGGGAGCTATTTTAGGTCCATTCCAACCTATTTCAATTTGTTTTAGAGTTTGTATTTTGGCACAAAGTGTGTGAGTGAAGTTTTGAGTCCGATAAGTCCTATATGGCATGTTTTGCACATTACATCCAATTAGACTGACTTACTTGATGTTGTGAAAGAAGTGGATATATATGAAGGATTGTGTTTGGTGTTTTGTGTAATGACATAGAGAAATGTGATCTATGTGATGTGATAAGTGCTTTTGGATGTGAATTGAATGAATGTAGAGTAGTGGAGTCTAATATTTTAGAATAGTGTGGTGAACATTGTTTCAATACTTTAAGCCTCATTGGAACTGTACTTCATGCATATGTCAGATGCAATTGTAAACAGTTCAATTATGGTAGTGAGCCACCAACTATATCAACCTTAACTAGTTGCTTTATTATAATATATTGTGACCTAATCCTTACCATGGTTTTTCCAATTTTGGGTTTTCCACGTAAAAATCCTAGTGTTCATGTGTTATGAATTGTGGCTACATGTTTTATGCCTAATTTACTTTATTGCAATTGAATATGCTAAATGAATTAAAATGTTTGATGTGTAAATGGTTTAAGAGAATACTAATTCACCCCCCTCTTAGTATTCTTGGTGTTCAATAGCTTTGCATTAGTTGTTTTAATTGTTGTGTTGGTGGTAGGGTTGTATCCCTTTGAGCCTATGGCATCTCATTCTAAATTATATTCACAGCCTCTAGTACTATTTCACTACCCTGTATGTGTTGTTGGAATATTTTTTCCTTCACTGTGGAGTGGAAGATATCACCAAGTTGTAACTTCTGAATAGGTGATATACCTAACAAGTTTACTTTCCCTATACTATTACTGGTAATTGTAATAGTTGTGGTGTCACCATAGGTTGTATTTGTTTTGCTGCACCAAAAAATCGTTAATGGATTGAGTAGGGGAAGCAGAGGAGGATGCATCCTAAGTATCTTGTTGATTATCCCTTGTATCTAGTGACTCCTCTTCAAGTTGTTAGTCCTCCTGATCTGTATTTGTGTTATGCAAAGGAGAGACCCTTTGTTCTTCATTTTGCGAAGGGGATGTCTCTTGTGCCACATTTTTCTCTACCTCCTTCACATTATCATAAATTTTCTTTGTTATTTTCTTTGTTTCTAGTTGGATCTTTTCTCTATCATCCTGCTCCATATTCATAAGGGTATCAACCCTTTGCTTTGATCTAAACTCAGCCTTTAATTGGGATAATTTGTCCTCCTCTATAGAAATGGAGGTACCAACTCCATCAATAGCCTATTGTCTTAGATCTTCATCTAATTGTAGAAACTTTCCCTTCTTTGCCTCAATGCTTTTGCTAGGCTCTCCAGTAATTTTCCCAAAAGCTCATCCATTATTTTGTTTTTTTTTACATATACCTTATTATAGCTCTTTTAAATTCTGAAAGAATCTCAATTAATTGCACTACCACTTTCTCATCCCAATAGTCTCCAATCTTTGCTAGTTTGGGGTCACCTTCTTTTGTAATATTATCTTCTTTGATTTTAAGAGGTTTATTGTAGTATTGATCCTTTGGTTTAGTTAATATCTCTAGCTCTCTTTCTCCTTCTTGGACATCTATTTCTAGATCCCCAGTATCCTCATCATCCTTTTTGGTAGTATTATAGAATTTTGGACCCATATTTATTGATTGTTGGTCTATCCATTCCACTAGTTTCCATATCCCTTCAGTTCTTGGTGGTGCTGTATTTTTCTCTAGTTCTTCTTTGTCTTCCCCTGTTACTTGTTGAAAAATTATTTCCTTTATTTTTAGGAGTTCATTATGTATAGTTTTTACTAGATTGTAGAAATAAAATGTATGTATAAAGTCATCTTGTAAGTTTCCCCCCATTACTGGTTTATTTTCTTCTTTCTTGGTTAATATACCAAGATTGGGCTATTAGTGACAATGTCTAGTAGGATAGTGTTGGAGTACAAGACCACCAAGAGAGCAGGGTGAATTAGTGGTCTATAAACCTTAAAAACTTTTTTGCACCTTTTAAACCACAGGATAGAGAATGAGAGAGACTTCAAAGATTAATCAAACACATATGCACAAGTATGATGATGAACAGTATGAACAAAACCTTAAGAACAAAACATTAGGGCACACACATAGAGATAATTAACACAAACCACAACACATGTTTTGATGAGTGGAAAACCCTTAAAAAGGGATGAAAACCCACTCTTGAAATCCTTCACTTTGTTATGCCTCACTGACAAAACCAACAACCTTCACTAGGTACAATTAGTGTCTCACTGACACAGCCTCACTGGCAGATCAATAGTATCTCACTGGCAGATCAATAGTGTCTCACTGACACAGCCTCATTGGAAGATTAATAGTGTCTCACTGACACAGCCTCACTAGAAAAATGTGAACATAAGAGAGAAAACTTAATTCAGGGGGTTACCCTGATTCACTACAATACACCAAATGACTTAATCTTCATCAACACATATACAAGTTCACTTGACAATGATTACATAACAAAGAAAACTTCAATATCCCCTGCAAAACATGTTAATCTTATCTGCAAACAAATTCAATACCATATATCTCCTTTTGTCTCCAACCAACACATCCTTTAAGCATAACACATACATAAGGAGTCTTCACTATAGAACCCAAAACATTTCACAATCTCAATGAAAATCATCTCTAGGCAGCTTTTATGAATTCTCTTGGCCCTAGTGGTTCAATGAGAAATCTATTGCATGGTAGTTAGTATTACTTCTTTGAAACCAACTGTCAATTTAATTAAAAGAAGGTATCTGATGAAGTTTGAAGGCTATTCAAATGTCGATCATTCAATCCTTTGCTCACACCAGTGTATGTTTCAAACACAACCCTCGATCATTACTCGGGCATCTTTTTCATAAGACATAACGAGGATGGTTGGTTCCACTAGGTCAAGGTGCTAGTGAATACATGGAAGCGACCCCCATTAGATGTCACTTAAGTGACTCTTTAACTTCCCAATAACCGGTCAACCTAAAAAAAATAAAGTGCACACTGCTAAACATGGATATTTTGTGCCTTTACAGAACTTGAGGATCTTAGGGTTTGTGTCTTTAAACCCTAACAAAGTGAATCAATTCTTTTCATATAGCATCAATACATTCAACTTGCAACTTCTCTAAATTAACATCAAAGATAGTAGAATCCAACTTCTAAAGAGCATCATGAGATAGACAATAACATCCTTTGTATTGTTAAAGCATTTAGTTCCCGTTTCAACAAATCAGTTGAGGTCTTGAACATGATTAATGATCAAGACATGAACATATCATGAAACACTCTGACCTCTATGAACCTCCCTGTTAGTATTAAAATCTATGGATGAACTTTGCAAAAAATTGCATCAACTTGTGCTTCACTTCAACCTTGTCAATATTCTCCTAATCTAACCTATGAACTTTGCAATTCAACCACATGAAGCAATGACATCTTGTGTTCACCATTGATCTCCTGATAATGTGTTTAACCCACTTAAAGTATGATGACAAGCAACTCCCCATGAAGCATGCAAGATGTACCATTGAACAAGGTCTTCAAGATCACATATAGACAAAAGTAAACATATCACATCTTATGACCTGTGATCTTTTGATGATCTTTGAAGCATGAATAAGGTGCATTCAACAACATCTAACAACATCACTTCAACTTGCATCACCATCAACATGAGATCACCTAACATCATCTAGCAACATGAATGATATATCATGACATCAATATCATAATTTTGACATAGGATGGATCAAAATTGGCATAAGACTCCTTTGTGTATTATCCCTAAATAAGCAAGCATCTTATCAATCAACATCAATAGCATCAAGGACATACTTTTGCTACTTTTGACATCAATGACAAACATCATGCCAAAGCCAACAAACTCCCCCTTTGGCATTGATGTCAAACTAACATTGTACTTCCTCTTTTCCATCTTCTCCCCCTTTTGATAACAATGACAAAGAACACTAACTTCCCTTGAAGTGAACTGATTGAAGAAACATCAAAACACAAATAGAGTGTCCATTCTAGGATTTTGCAAATGAGCTCTTCATAGAAATAGTAACAATCAAAGTTTCTACACAATGTCAACATAGGCACTCTTATAACCAACTAACTTACTCCCCCTATCATCAAGATACTATTATCTGATTCAACAAACCTCTTCCTTTGATATGGAAGAAAGCATTGTCTTAAGATGGATATAAGGAAAAAACCAGTCACCTTGACCAAATAACCAATATCAAGCAAAAAAACTATTGTCCCAAATTGCAATATAGACATACCACACCATTGAATCATTACACAATCATAGAGAATTCATAAAATTAGCAAAGTCATGTACACTATTACAGGTTGTAACTCTTGAACCAGTGATCCTCTCCTTCTAACTATAGTGACTCAAGTCTTTTGTACCCTTCGTGAAGTGACTACTTCTTACCATAGTCACATCAAAAAGATCATAAATTTATTGTAATCTTAGATTTGCACTTTTTTATTTTTGGTCATGATTGAACTCGCTCATTGTCATCTTATATTTGCATTGCAAAATAACTATTATAGCAAGAGACCATAATTTCCAACTTAAAAACATCTGTCAACAATACATATAATGCTCATGCCAAAAACCACTGTCTAATGAAGATGAAGTGAAGGACCATCTTACCACTGCATTATCAGAGAGAATCATCACTGCACATTGTAATATTAGAAAACACAGTTACCAAAACATGGTTATCATACCACAGTGATGTCACTATTTATTCAAACTAATTTTATTCGATGATTGCATTGTGAAAAGGCTAATAAACTACTGCAACTCATTATTATTAAATTGAAGAGCTTTAAGACTACTAAAATTGTTCTATCTCTTTTGAAAACTTTTCTTGAAGACAACATTATCTTGATGATAGGAACATCTCCTGAAGCACCTCTTTAAGCATCAAACTTGAAGCACATGAAAAATTTAATGAAGTCAGAGGTTTGTTAGAGGTCTATAAACTAAAACATGTCATGATGATCAACATCAATTTCCTTTTACAAACACTACTCACTTCAATATTAAGTTAGCACACCATGCTCTACTCATAGTACTCTACATGCACATAAATAAAGATCACACACACAAAAACTTTGCAGCATAAGTCTACTATAGAGTCTGAGAAGGTCTGTCTGAGATAGAGGTGTAACTCCAAGTTGTTCTGCTTCAACATGATGTTACTCCACACATACATTAACCCATCAATAAAAGTATGCAACACCACTACAAGAGAACCATCAAGTCTACTGCAATCTACAACTATCAACAAACAAAGGTATACAACCATTACTACAACAATCAACAAAGGTTTGCAACCACCATACATGACTCACATCATGAAACTTTGCACCATAAATAGATAAAGGTTTGTAGCTCTACATACAACATAGTTGGTCATCATAAAACAAATACATCATCCAATGAAATAATCATTGAAAACACTCTACCAATCATCCACAAAAGGCATGAGGAAGCACTGCACCATTGTCAAGAACATTGTCAACTAAGAATAACAAGGAAGATTGATCACTTGACAAAAACAAATGTCATGTTATACTGTTAAAATCCTGTCATAGCATAAACCACTGTACTATACAAAACACTGTCCACTCAACAACATGTCACTTCAATACTGCAAACCACATAAGATATGCTCTGCCACTATCAAGGAAAAAGTAAATTTCATATCAAGATCATTGGCAAACCTCACCAATTACAAAGGCACTGTCCTAATCAAACCTCAAACCACTGTCTAGTTCTAAGGCATTTATCTTAAGGAACCATCATTAAGGAGACTTTGGGCATCATGCACACCAAGTGGAATGAAGAACAAACAAGATATGATATCTTGCTGTTAACACCAACACTGACACTAGTTTACTGCTTTGAGACCTTCACTATTCAAGTTCATACCATGTTTATGAAGATGAAAAACAAACATGATGACAAATGAGCAAACCAATTAATTTGATCTACAAGAGTAGCATAAGCACTATCTTCTTCAATTATCAAAAAGCATTGCAAGAACCAATCCTTGGACTACCAAAGATACCATTGCAAAATTCTCACTTCATGTAAAATATGTGATCATCACTGTAAGCTTGCACACTATCCTAAATGTTGTCAAATAGTCCTACAGTTTGTATTACCAAGTACAAGAATGCTCTCAAAGATTAAAAAAATTGCTTTAAACCTTTGCAAATGAACACATCAAGCCACCTTTGTAGAAACACTTACTTAACTTGTTTCTTGAGTGCTATACTATTTTGATTTTCTACTTGGGGATGAAAGAAAAGACATTGAGCATATCCTCCTAACTTCATATCACTTCTCAAGCAACTAGTGAAGTGTCTTGTGCAATAGGCACAACGTTAGGATCCTTCTTGCCTTGATTTTGTTTTCTTTTCCATATTTTCATAGGCTCCTTCTTTTGCTTATTTGACATGTTTGACTTATTAATGTGATCAGGTAGTTTCTCTGGGTTTCTTCTACAATAATGTGTTGTATGTCCAAGATTTTTACGCCTATAGCATATGATACTGCTATCTAGACCAAAGAGATGATAATTTATTGATATTCCAAGAGTACTTCCATGCACCACACAATTTCTTGCTATATAACCAACTTTATTACAGTTATAACACAGATTGTTATAGTCTTGATTTGACAAACTATATGAATTCTTATCCTTATTCCATCCAAAACCTTCTCTTGAATGAGTTCTACAGTCTCCAGCTCTATGACCATAAACATGACAAGAATAGCAATAACCATGAAACTGAGAGTAGTTCTACCTTATTGAATGGTATTGCCTGAGAAGTGGAGGTCTTGAGAACCTATTTTTCCTTCTACCTTCATCAACACATTTATCTTATGTCCAGCCTGCAGGAGCAGCAACACGATGACCCAAATCTATCATCTTCCTTGGTGTATTCTTGACATTAGAAGTCTATCATTCTTCATATCCTAGGCTTGTAGTGTCCTTATAATTCTTTTTCTTCCTCAACAAGTCATTTAATCATTTAGTACTCTTTTCAAACTGTAGATTCTTGTCCAACTTAGAAGATGCCTTTTCCAATTCCTTTCTCAAAGAAACTATTTCTAACTCTAGTTTTAGGTATTCGTTAGTTTTGACTTCAAGATTAGATTTTGTAAAATCAATTACCCTTTTGGCTTCTTCTATTTCTATATTTAGACTAGTAATAAGTTTGTTTAACTCTTCAAGTTCTAAAGAAACTTTTATAAAATTTGAACATACCTTGTCCTTGAAGTCTTTTTCTTGTTGAAGTTGGTCTTCTAGTCTCCGATTCTCTTTTCTGAGTTGCTTGATTGTATCTAGAGCACACAAGAGTTCACCTTCTAAATCAACCTCACACTCTTGTTCATAGTCATCTTCACCCACAAAGAGGTCTCCTTCTTCGTCATCAATCTCAACAACAAAATCATCTTCTCTTCCATCACACTTTGTATCAACATTCAGGGGTGACTCATGCAACAACTCATTACTTGACTTGACTGGGACTTGTTTTACATCCTTTTGCTTGACATCTTTCCTTCCTCTATTTCTTCTACACTTTCCCATGGTACTCCACTATCAAGACCTACCCAAGCCTGTTAGACTTAAACAGGGAACCTTGCTCTGATACCACTTGTTGGAGTATAGGACCACTGAGAGGGGGGAGGTGAATTAGTGGTCTACAAACCTTAAAAACTTTTTGTACCTTTTAAACCACAGGATAGAGAATGAGAGGGACTTCAAAGATTATTCAAACACATATGCATAAGTATGATGATGAACAGTATGAACAAGACCTTAAGAACAAAATATTAGGGCACACACATAGAGACAATTAACACAAACCATAACACATGTTTTGATGAGTGGAAAACTCTTAAAAAGGGATGAAAACCACTCTTAAAATCCTTCACTTTATTATGCCTCACTGGCAAAACCAACAACCTTCAATAGGTACAATTAGTGTCTCACTGACATAGCCTCATTGGTAGATCAATAGTTTCTCACTGACATAGCCTCACTGGTAGATCAATAGTGTGTCACTGACACAACCTCACTAGAAGATCAATAGTGTCTCACTGACACAACCTCACTAGAAAAATGTGAACATAAGAGAGAAAACTTAATTTAGGGGGTTACCCTAATTCGCTACAATACACCAAATGACTTAATCTTCATCAACACATATACAAGTTCACTTGACAATGATTACATAACAAAGAAAACTTCAATATCCCCTACAAAACATGTCGATCTTCTCCGCAAACAAATTCAACACCTTATATTTCCTTTTGTCTCCAACCAACACATCCTTCAAGCATAACAAGTACAAATGGAGTCTTCACTACAAAACCCAAAACATTCACCATCTCAATGAAAAACATCTCTCAGAAGCTTTTATGAATTCTCCTGGCCCTCTTGGTTTGGTGAGAAATCTGTTGCATGGCAGTTAGTATTAATTCTTTGAAACCAACCGTCAATTTAAATAAAAGAAGGTATCTAATGAAGTTTGAAAGCTATTCAAATGTTGACCGTTCGATCCTTTACTCACACCCTTGTATGTTTTAAACACAACCCATGATCATTCCTCAGGCACCTTTTTCATAAGACATAACCAAGATGGCCGGTTCCACTAGGTCAAGGGGCTGATGGATACATGGAAGCGACCCCCATAAGATGTCACTTAAGTGACTTTAACTTCCCAATAACCCATCAACCTCAAAAAAAATAAAGTGCACACTACTAAATATGGGTATTTTGTGCCTTTACATAACTTGAGGATCTTAGGGTTTGTGTCTTTAAACCCTAACAAAGTGAAACAATTATTTTCATATAGCATCGATACATTCAACTTGCAACTTCTCTAAATTGACATCAAAGACAATAGAATCCAACCTCTAAAGAGCATCATGAGATGGACAATAACATCATTTGTATTGTTAAAGCACTTAGATCCTATTTCAACAAATTAGCTGAGGTCTTGAACATGATCAATGATCAAGACATGAACATATCATGAAACACTCTGACCTCTATGAACCTCCCTATTAGTATTAACATCTGTGGATGAACTTTACAAAAACGTGCATCAACTTATGCTTCACTTCAACCTTGTCAATATTCTCCTAATCTAACCAATGAACTTTGCAATTCAACCACATGAAGCAATGACATATTGTGTTCACCATTGACCTCTTGATAATGTGTTCAACCCACTTGAAGTATGATGACAAGAAACTCCCCATGAAGCATGCAAGATGTACCACTGAACAAGGTCTTCAAGATCACATATAGACAAAAATAAACATATCACATCTTATGACCAATGATCTTCTGATGATCTTTGAAGTTGTGATCTTTTGATGATCTTTGAAGCATGAACAAGGTGCATTCAACATCTAACATCACTTCAACTTGCATCACCATCAACCAGAGATCACTTAACATCATTTAGCAACATGAATGATATATGATGACATCAATATCATACTCTTGACATAGGATGGATCAACATTGGCATAAGACTCATTTGTGTATTATCCCTAAATAAGAGACCATCTTATAAATCAACATCAATAGCATAAAGGACATACTTTTTCTACTTTTGACATCAATGAAAAACATCATGCCAAAGCCAACAAATTTTAGAACTTTTTCCCTTCTTTGCCTGAATGCTTTTGCTAGGCTCTCCAGTATTTTTTCCAAAAGCTCATCCATTGTTTTGTTTGTTTTTATCATATACCTTATTATAGCTCTTTAAAATTTAGAAAGAATCTCAATTACTTGCACTATCACTTTCTTATCCCAATAGTCTCCAATCTTTGCTAGTTTGGGGTCACCTTCTTTTGTAATATTCTCTTCTCTGATTTTAAGAGGTTTATTGTAGTATTGATCCTTTGGTTTAGTTAATATCTCTAGCTCTCTTTCTCCTTCTTGGACATCTATTTCTAGATCCTCAGTATCCTTATCACCTAGTTTGGTAGTCTTAAAGAATTTTGGACCCATATTTATTGATTGTTAGTCTATCCATTCCACTAGTTTCCATATCCCTTCAGTTCTTGGTGGTGGTGTATTTTTATCTAGCTCTTCTTTCTCTTCCCCCGTTAATTGTTGAAAAATTATTTTCTTTATTTTTAGGAGTGCATTATGTATAGATTTTATTGGACCGTAGAAATAAAATGTATGTATAAATTCATCTTGTAAGTTTTCTCCCATTACTGGTTTCTTTTCTTCTTTCTTGGTTGATATACAAAGTTTGGGCTATTGGTGACAATGTCTAGTAGGATAGATGGGTGTATATAAACTTGATGCTTTTTCTTTCTACCTTCCCATGCTATTATACAAGTAGTTAAATGTTCTTGCAGTGGATTTTGTCCTTTATACTTGGGTATATCTATATATTCTCCTTGCTCTGGTAAATATCTTACACTGATAAGAAGCTTGAATGTGGACCAATCTTTTATTGAATCTTTATGAGTTGACCACCAATTTGTTGCATTGCATACTAATGTATGTTGTACTGCCTCTATTCTTCTTTGTTCTTCTAAAAACATTATCTCCATCTCATTCAAGTATACTTGTAGGTCTTTCACAGTTGAAAACTTGGGTAGTTTGATGTGGGAAATTCCTCTCATAATATGATTAATATGGGGAGATATCTTAGATTTCTTTGTATTTTGGTCTTCATTGATAGCACATACCTTCTGTGGTGGGTTTTTATTTGATGTGGAGGATTGCGGTATGTTTTCCTTACTAATTTGAACCATACATATCCTCTTGAATCATGTCTTTCTCTGGGTTTTGAGCTCCGATTCATTTTGATCCATGCTTTTAGAACTTCTTCACTATCAGTGAAGTCACTATAATTCTCTGCCTCTATTTCTCCTCCTCAATTTGGCTCTTCTTCTGTTTCATTTTTTTCCAATCTTGATATTGAGTAAATATTCTTAGGGTAGTTATCATTTCCTTCCGCATAACTGGATTCTTCTATATAGGCCTCTTCCATAGGTAGTCCTAAAGGTACATATATACTTTTATTATTATTAGCAAAATATAATTCTTCTTTGCGGGTGTCCACTATGCCATTTGCATCCAAAAACCACCTCAATCCTAGTAGTGCATTGAATGAATCTCCTTGTTCTTTCATGACGACAACCACAAAGTCTATGACCTATTTTATACCCATCAAGTTTACATCTACTTGTTTCTAATTTCTAATAGTTGACATGTTATATCCATCTGCCAAAGTAATATTGTAGGGGGTTTGAGATAATCTAGGTCTTCCTAGTTATTCCTAGAGTTTCTTAGTGATCATATTTATATCCGCACCCAAGTCTCATAAATTTTTTGACCTTTTTGTGATTTATATGAGCATCCACCAGTAGTGGTTTTGTCTTCCACTGTCTATCATGTCTTCCCAATTATTGGATTTGATTTCTTGGTATTTTCTCCTTGTTCTAGTATTTTGCAAATTATTTAAATTTCTCCATAAAATTATGTTGTTGCATCAGTGATGTGAATTGTTTGAGTGCCACAATCTCTTCTTCTTCTTTGAAGAATCGGTTATCTTGTTTCTGTCTCTCTTGATCTTGTGTCACAATTTGTTTTGTTTTTTGCACTATATAATCAAGTTGTCTCTTATCCAGAAAGAATATATCTTCCTCCTCACTTTCTTCTCTCTGTTTTAGTAGTATCATGTTCTCTAGTATTTGTACCTTCTCTTTTGACTATTGCAACTTTTTATTTTCCTTTATTTTTATCCATTTTATTTTTTTCATACTTAACTCCTTTTCTTTGGTTTTCTTCTTCTAAAGTTTCTAATGAGGATATATTTGTGTTGCCATCTTTGTCTCTCTGGAAAGTCCTTAGGAACTGACCTTCTTCTTTAGGGACTTTTCAGATTACTCTGGCCCCTTTTTCTTTCTCTAAGTCATCATTTTTTTCTTGTTGCAATGCATTTTGAAAGTATTGATGTGCTTTATCACATGTGAAAAGGTCATGTTCTATGTTATTACAAAATGTGCATTCTCTCCTTCTTTCTCCTCGGCATTCATTAGCAAAATACCTCGATTTTCCGTATTTATAGCAAGTAGCTTCAACTCTCCTTCTACCTCTACCATGGCCTCGTCCTCCTGTATAGCCTCCAAATTGGTCTCTATCATCATTACTATAGTTATTTCCATATGGTGCATTAGGGTTTGTATTTTTAATAGTGTTCATGTTTCTTTGATTTCTCCATGAAGGTTGCTTACTCCATCCTTAAAGTTTGTATTTTGAATAGTGAACAACCTTATCAGGGTGATCAACTTAACTATTATGGGTGGAAAAAATTAGTGAATGGGTTAAACAGGGTTTAAGATTAATTAAACAATGATTTATTTAATTAATCTAGGTCTAGGGGTTAGGTAAACTAGGATAGCTAATTAAATATTGGCTATTTAATCAACTAGGCTAGGTGTAGGCTGATTAGTAGGGTAGATTAATTAAATAAGTGTAATTTGTCTAATTAATAAAGTTTAGGAAAGTGGACAAATTAATCAAATAGATATTTTTCTTATTTTATTAATTAATTGGGATGATGTTAGTAAGGTATGATGCTGAATTGATTTAATTAATTCAGTTTTAAGGGTAAATTGATGAAGAATGTATGGATGATCTAGGGGTAAGTTAGGCTAATTAATTAAATAAAAATTTAATTAATTAAACGGATGGGAAATTAGTTATGTGGATGATGGTCTAAGGGTGGTTAAAGGGTTAAGACATTTTTAGGTGTCTACATTTGCCCCTCTTTGATGTGGCGTTGTGATCTAGTAGGGAAATGGCATCAAGTCAAAGAATTTTTCCCCAATTTCTAAGGAGTGAAATGAATGAGGGATGCCCCCTCAAGAGATTAGGTGAAAAAATTAATTTTTTCAGATGAACTCTCAAAGTGAGGAAATAGTGGCGAAAACAAGGTAAAGGATGAAAAATTAGGTGGATAGGAAGAAAAATGGATGAAAAAGGTTACATTTTGTGACTTGGGGAGAGAAAAAGGTGCATGGGGGTATGACATGGTGGCTATATATAGCAAGTGTGGGCCCAAAGTGCCACATTTAAACACTCTAAGCTTATTAGATGAGAGAAGAGGAGAAGGAGACACGACGTAACCTACGTTCTCGTGATTCTGACACCAATCTGAGAGGTTGCATGACTACGGTCAAATGACAGAGGTAGATCCATAAGTATGTCATTCAACCCTTCTTTTGTGATTTCAGGTTTTGGGCTAGTTTACAAGCTCAGGAAATGGGTAGTTAGGTAGATTGGCGCCATTGCACATCCGCGTAGTTCCATTAGGAAGTAGATTAGTGTGATCCTCTGGATCAGCGCCAGGGGTAAAAGGAGATTTTTGGATGTTTTAGTGCCATTTGTCCATGGTTTAGCGCTAAGCTCTCATTTATTGCCATGGGCAAAAATGCACTTTCAGATGGTTTAGTGTCATCTGTCCATGGTTTAGCACTAAGCTCTCATTTAGTGCCAAAGTTGGGGTTTTCTTAGTTTAACGCTATATACTAGCGCTTTAGTGCCAAGATCTCATTTAGTGCCATAAGGGTGGGATTTAGTACAGTCCTCTAGATTAGCACCAGGAAAATTGGGGTTTTTAGGTCAAATGGTAGTTTAGCGCCATGTGGTTATGGTTTAGAGCTAAGCTCTCATTTAGTGCAATAAGGTTAGGAATTAGTGCTATCTCTTAAAGTAGCACTATATTATGAAAGTGTACTGTGATCCTCTGAATCAGTGCTATATGGCCAAGGATTAGTGCCACGTTCTAAATTGGTACCATAAGGTTGTGAATTAGCACCATAGCACTATTTTGAGAAAAAGAGCTAATTTTTGGATGCAGATTACAGGCTGGATCTTGCAATCATGAGAGCGCTAGGTTCCATCAATGATGGCATTGAGACCGTAGTTTGATCAGGTAGATCTAGCCTGATTAGGGAGGATAGGGCTTTAGATGATCTCTGAGATGCCCTGAATATGAGCTCATAGGGTGATGATGTCGACCCTAGTGAAGAGGTGGAGGACCAAGACATGCTCCTTTTTACTTCCTACGGGTGAGATCACGATCACCCTAGAGGACGTATAGAGGATCCTTAGGATCCACATACATGGAGAGTGTGTGATATATGATGTGCAGTCAAGATTAGCGGCTTTGGATAGAGTATTTGTGCCTATCCATCCAGTATATACCAATGATCGATGGTAGATGAGATATACACAGACTCGAGTGACTGGGTGGATTCTTCCACATTATATGTGTGTGCAATGATTGGAGGGATATTGATTCTAGATCGGTGATTGCAAGATTTTTTAGTTGGCTAGGAGAGGGTGATTGAGGCTATGATCACTCAAGATGTGGTGTTTGCATGGGGACCATGTCTATTAGCCTAGTTGTATCACAAGATGCATCTAGTAGTCTATCATTTGGATAGGAGTCTGAGGGTTGGAGCAACACTATTCCATGTGTGGGCATGGGAGCATATAAGGATTACGAGGCCTACTTCAGCTTATCATAGGGGATAGTTTGAGGCGTTTATGTTTCTATATAGGCCACCTATTGTGCATACACACATGGGACAATTGCGATACTGGCGGTGACAACTTGATGACCTGGATACAATCATTTGGCATTCGTATATAGGTGTGGAGGCATGGGTTGATGATGATATACATATGCTCTTTAGATTCTAGCCTCAATATCTAATGGGATGAGGAGACCACACCATCGATAGATACATTCCATCACAAGTGATGCGATAGTCTGGGTAGGTTTAGGATTTGCCCCAGGTGATGGCAATTTTTGCTCAGACACATCAGGATATACCAGGATGGTCCACATAAGTTTAGCCATAGGTGGCTTTATTAGATTGGTGATGCAGAGCATGGAGGATTCAATCAAACAAACACAAACTCTTCTTCAATACAACTTGGTTACAAGGCCTACAAATGCACTAAAAGTGGTTTCATGACACCAAAATCTCACTGAACCTTTACCACACCTTGAACATTCCAAATATGATAGGATTAAACCAACAAATTGGTTTCCCAAACCTAATGTCTTCAAACAATGGTGGTTCCACACAAGAGGCAAACCTTCCTACTAGCTTTCAAGAAATGAATAGTCCTTTGTAACTTTTGAATAAGACCTGATATCCTAACTATAAAAACATATTTGAGTACCCATTTGGCCACTTTAAAACATATATTGAAATGGATATAGGTTGCTTTGGAAAGTATTTCTCAAAATTTGACTAACCTACTGTCAAGAGGCCTAATTAGCCCTATTTTACAAAGCAAGTCTATAAGATTCAAAATCCATAACACAAAACTCAACTCCAAGGTGCTCCATACATTTCATGGGGTTTAATTCCACCAATTTTATTGATTGGGACAATACCCATATCATCTTTTATCAAAACCCTACCTCAACCTATTCAAACAAGCTAAAAACATAAGAAAATCAGGCTAGGGCTACTTGGAATTCACCCAAAACTCCATTTCCTGCAATACCCACTTTCAAAATCTGAAAGAACATGTTAAAACCTTTTATTTCACCAATTTTTAGAATTTTTCAATAGTGGAAAGTGCTTCAAATCACGTTTTTACCATTCAAGCCCACAAACCCTAGGTTAACAGACAGTTTTTAGTAAAATTTCCATAACTTTCTCAAAACATGATAACAATTGATGAAACCAATGCCAAATGAAATATGATTTAGAGCCCTATCAAACCCAATTGATTTCATGTCATTATCAGGTGGTACTAGCCTCTAGAACAATGAAAAAATAGTCAAAATTCAGAAAAAACTAAGTTTTCTTGCATTATTTGATCTCCAAATGTCTTCCCAACCACTCCATCACCTTACAACAATGAATTTAGGATATTTATGCCTTTTCAAACTTGTCCCAACATTTACAAACCAAATTTTCAGCTACTAACCATTCATCTTCCACCCTATGACAAAATTGCTAAATTGCACTTGACAACTTTTTGACAATTTTTACAATATTTGACACATGACTCCAAAATGACTCCCTAAGACTCAAAATAGACTTATACAAGTCCAACATGGTCCAAATGACCTTATTACATGGTTAAAACACCCCCCCAAAAAATTTTACAAAATGGCCTCATGGAGGCATAAAGTCCATTAGGTGCTCCTGCACCAAACTCCCGACCAAAAGAAAATCCAAGCCCTCTTGGATTGAGGGTAGTAACAGGTCTTCATCCTTTGAATGCTCCCCCTTGATGTCCTCTATGCTCTACCTCTTGTCCTCTTTGAAACAGCTCCAATTGGTCTTCATTTTCACTTTTGGTTTCAACTTGTTAAAGCAAACTAGCCTTCTAACTATCTTGTCACTTTGAATCTAATCCTTCATGCTTTGATGTATCCCAATCTTTGTCTCAGCACCTTGCTTCTCTTCAATGACCTGTTTCATCTTGACTTTTGGTTTGTTTATTCTCAAAATTACTATCACAACAAGATGTCTTCCTTGTTCTTTTTCCTTTGCCATGTAGTCATGATCTTTGCATCTTTGTTTTTCTCTCCCATCTGATATTCTGCCCCTCTATATGCTGCTTTCTCAAGGCTACCATCTCTGATATGAAAGAAATAGAAAAACTACTATCCTCCTTTGCAAATAATGAAGGAAACATTACGTCACCATACCTTTGCAATATCATTTCATCCTTCACCTCTGATGTCTTCATGCCTTCAAACTCTGATATGGTTGCAACCTCTAAGTGCTCTTCTTCTTCTTCTTCCTCTATTATTTTCACTTGTCTTCTTCTTTGAACAATCTTCTTAATGGGCCATACAACTTTCTTCTTCATTGTCAAGTGCCAACTTTGTGCTTGTTTGAGCAATTGCTTCCATGCCTGATCCATTCTTTCTCTCCTCTCTTTCAATTATTCCATAGCCTGCCTCAATTCTTTTATCTCTTGGTCAATTTCCATTTGTTTTGGCTTTTCTTTTTCCTTCTTCATATCTTTTTCCTCTTTTTTCTTTTCTTGTTTCTTCTTTTGTGAACCCCCACCCTGCAAGTACCTTCTCAACAAATCCATCTTCCCTTCAAGCAAGTCCCTTTAACCTTGCTTGCTCTTGTCTTTGCCTCACCTAGGTCTCTTCTCTTTTCTTCTACCTAGTCGTTTGGCAACCAAGTTCTCTCTTCAACCTACACAAACACAAACACACAAACACCAAACTCTCTTGCCTAGAGCTTCTGAGCTCTGATACCAATTGATGTAGAGCATGGAGGATTCAATCAAACAAACACAAACTCTTCTTCAATACAACTTGGTTATAAGGCCTACAAATGCACTAAAAATGGTTTCATGACACCAAACTCCCACTGAACCTTTACCACACCTTGAACATTCCAAATATGATAGAATTAAACCAACAAAATGGTTTCCCAAACCTAATGTCTTCAAACAATGGTGGTTCCACACAAGAGGCAAACCTTCCTACTAGCTTTTAAGAAATGAATAGTCCTTTGTAACTTTTTAATAAGACATGATATCTTGACTATAAAGACATATTTGAATACCCATTTGGCCACTTTAAAACATATCTTGAAATGGGTATAGGTTGCTTTGGAAAGTATTGCTCAAAATTTGACTGTCCTGTTGTCCAAGAGGCTTAATTAGCCCTATTTTGCAAAGCAAGTCTATAAGATTCAAAACCCACAACACAAAAATCAACTCCAGGGTGCTCCATACATTGCATGGGGTCTAAATCCACCAATGTTTTTGATTGGGACAATACCCATATCACCTTTTATCAAAACCCTACCTCAACCTATTCAAACAAGCCAAAAACATAAGAAAATCAAGCTAGGGCTGCTTGGAATTCACCCAAAACTCCATTTCTTGCAATACCCACTATCAAAATCTGAAAGAACATGTTAAAACCTTTCATTCCACCAATTTTCAAAAATTTTCAATGGTGGCAAGTGCTTCAAATCATGTTTTTACCATTCCAGCCCACAAACCCTAGGTTAACAGGTAGTTTTAGTAAAATCTCCATAACTTTCTCAAAACATGATACAAATTGATGAAACCAACACCAAATGAACAAATATTTAGATAACTATCAAACCCAATTGGTTTCACATCATTATCAAGCTGTACAGGGTTGTACTACCCTCTGGAATAGCAAAAAATAGTCAAAATTTAGAAAAAAACTAAGTTTTCTTGCATTATTTGATCTCCAAATGTCTTCCCAACCACTCCACCACCTTAGAATGATGGATTCAGGCTATTTATGCCTTTTCAAACTTGTCCCAACATTTACAAATCAACTTTTCAACTACTAACCATTCATCTTCTACCCTATGACAAAATTGCTAAATTGCACTTGACAACTTTTTGACAATTTGACAATTTTTACAATATTTGACACATGACTCCAAAATGACTCCCTAAGACTCAAAATAGACTCATACAAGTCCAACATGGTCTAGATGACCTTATCACATGGTTAAAACACCCAACAAAAGCAAAATTTTCAAAATGGCCTCATGGAGGCATAAAGTCCATTAGGTGCTCCTACACCAATTGGACAGGACTGTAGCCAGTGCAGTGGGATTGGGATAGTGAGATAGTGGATGTGTGGATGACCTTGGCCTATGAATAATGGTGGCAATAGACAAGTCTTGTTCATTTGATGGATTTGATGGCGAAGCCTAATTTGACGGTGGAGGTAGAGGAGGAGGGAGGGGAGGGAGATGAGGTTATGGTTAAGTATGTTATGGAGGAGGTATTGATTGAGGAGGGAGATGGTATCAATGTGTTGGCTGCAGAAGCTACAGGATAGGTAGGAGGAAGAAGGTAGGCACTTGGTGGACAGGGTCCTGCCATTCAAACATAGGTATAGGTAGGCCAGCTACTAGAAGGGTAGGTACCAATAGCATAGGTAGAGGTTTAGGGTCAGATGAGATAGGTGCCAATAGCTTAGGTGCTAGTATGGGCACCCTTATAGGCACCACTACAAGTAGGCACATCAGGTGTTAATACATTAGGTGTGAGGCCATTGGGGATAGGACTTGACCCCATTGTTCATGCTAGCTGATGCCGGCCTCATCCCTGAGGAGATGAGGAGGAGGATGCAGCGATGCTATGTGCTCAGGTGGCCAACCTGGAGGATCACGTGGCAAGACAATGGCAGGATCTGGCGTAGGTTACTATAGAGCGGGATAGTGCCTTAGAGTAGTTGTAGAGGTTATAGGGAGCACATGCCTTGTTGGATGGACTTAGTGGTGGTGATGGGGATCCCCAGATCCAGATCTTATAGGCCCAAATAGGGCACCTCCAGGGGCAAGTGTAGGCATAGCTGGCACAGGTGACTAGTGAGTGGGATGTAGAGACTATATTGAGGCAGGGAGCTAGGGTTAGGCTACAGAGAGACAAGAGCAGGGTGCAGCAGGATGAGGCATAGATAGCCTAGATGTAGTAGGAGATTACATGTATGAAGGGTGTCATAGCTGGCACCAACATGGCTCAGATGTGCGGGGATTACTCATCCTCTCAGCAACAGATACAACAGTTGCAGTAGAAACTATCAGACCAATAGGCTAGAGCTGAGTATTATTATGGGGCATACTGCATTGTAGTTCCTGAGGGCAGAGAGTCCCTAGTTATAGTTAATGGAGTAGATTAGGGATATTGGGCTCACAGAGATCTAGATGGTCTCAAAAGTCTGTACAGTAGCCACCACCTCAGCAGTAGCCTATGGGGCAACCACCACCCAGATCACATAGATCTCCTCTAGGTTCTCCTACTGAATCTACTAGGGGATCATCAACCAATGGTTCTTGACTATATGTATATGCCTTTGATCTTTATATTTTGATATACTTCAGCCTTCGAGGCATTTTTGTATCATGACATTTATTTATTTTTTAGCGATACATGTATAATTTTTGGTGGCAATATATATGGTTATGTTGGTGATTATGGATGGTTATGGATGTTGTGATTATGATTATGCTTATGATTATGATGTTGTTTATGTATTGATGTATGGATTATGGGTTTTATGCATATGTATGATTTTATGGATTTATGCATTGATGTATGATTATGGATGGATATATGTATGTTATGATGTTGATGTATGGTATGCACATGTATTATGATGTGGATTATATGCATGTGATATGGATGGATAGATGTTTATGTTAATGTAATGTAATGGAATGGAAATATATGCTTAGATTAATAAAAATATATTATGCAATGGATAATGAAATAGAAAATATATGCTCAGATTAATAAACATATATTATGCAATCAGTAATGAAATGGAAAATATATGCTTAGATTGATGAACATATATTATGCAAATGGATGATGAAATGGAAAATAGATGCTCAAATTAATAAACATATATTATGAAATGGAAAATATATGCTTAGATTAATAAACATATATTATGCAAATGGATGATAAAAATGGAAAACATATATTATGCAATGGTAAATTATATGTAATGGTTAATGATGTGTAAAGGTAAATGATATGCAATGGTCAATGATTTGCAACGATTAATGATGTGTAATGGTAATATGGTAGAATGATGTGATGTTATGGATATTTGTTATAATACATTGTAGTGTTTAGAGCCATGGGAGATAGGGTTAGAGGGTTTGGGGAAGGGTTGGGATAGGTTCAGGGATGGTTAGGGTAGGTTTAGAGATGGTTGGGATAGGTTTAGGGATGGTTAGGATAGGTGTGGATAGGTTTATACTACGTCACTAGATGCCACATTGTTAGAGGGGTTTTTTTATGGGATGAGGGATAGAAGCTTGTTAGGGTGGTTGATGAGATTGGGTTGGTTAAATGCAAAGCCTAGATATTGATTTGATGGATGTGGGATGAGGGATATATGGGTTAGGATAAGCATTTTTGTTTACATTTTGAGAGCATTCCTAGATTTATTATAGCAAAAGGGGATATTTTCACCAAAGTATGAAGGACCAAGGTGATGATATATATCTGTTTGTGCATGGACTAGACTTGCAAACAATATGATGACCCCATGCATGCCTAAGGTAGTATAATTCTACCTAGATGAGGGAAGGGGACTCATAGCATAAGTCCTTAGTACATAAAAGGTATGATTGACCTTAGATGCAAAAGGGGAACAATATGCTAGAATTGACCCTACATCTTCAAGATATGAATATCATACTTGGAGTAATGAGACCAACCCAAAAGCACAACATACAAAACAATGACCATGCCCCATTCTAGGTGTTTTTTATGACATACCATGATATAGTGAGATCAAGGTAGCTTTGGAATGATCCCTAAAATGAGACCAAATATAAAAATCAATAATAAAAAAATACCAATGAACCATACAAATAGCCATTGTATCTCTTGCCAAGATAAGTGTTGATTGGATGATGGATTCTACCTATTGTAGGAATGATATATCCATTAAGGTGAGAATTGGTTAGATGATGTTGGATAAAATTTGAAGGATAAGCAAAAAGATAGTAGGTCATATGTCATGATTGTAGTTGGTTTTGTTGAGTGATGATTTTTGTGTGAGATATGATGTGTTTAAGAGTATGCTTAGCCAGTGTATTGTTCTTGGATTTAGTAAGCTTAGGAAATAGGGACCATCCAAGTGGGTTGGATGGGTGCATCTTTTGTACCTACATATTGGATACTTCATATTCTAGACTACCTACATACCCTGTATCCATCGGATCAAGGCGCTTTAAGATGCGGGTGATGATGAATATGTAGTTATGGTTTGTAGTGATGATGTAGGGATGGTTCCGTGTGTATGATGATATGTCTAGTGAGTTAGATGGTTGTAATGGTTGGTATTGCTTTTAGGGTTTTGTAATTTTTTTGATTTTTTTTGGGTTCTTGGATTTTCTATTATTTTTAGATTTTGTGGTTTTTATTTTTTTTGGATTTTTTTTTTTTTGTGATGTTTTTAGATTTTTCAAATTTTAAGTTGTATAGGGAGGGCATACAAGGGTCCTCTTTTTGGGAAGCTACCTTGGGTAGGTTGATGAAGGAATAGGGGATGGTATGGGGTTGAATGTTTTAGAATTCCAAGCCATGGGATGGAGGTGATATGGAGTGATGTAATGGATATGAGGACTTATTAGATGGTAGGACTGGCCACTACACATGGTTCTTGAGATAGGTTCTCACCATGGTACTTATCCAAGGTGTCACCAAAGTGATTTTCACCATTGGACGACTTTATTGCACTCAGGTTTGCCTTTTTTTTTTTTCTTTTTTTTTTGTATTTTTGAATTTTGGATTTTGACTTGGGATACTTGATGGGCTAGGCATAGAACCGTTTTAGGTTCATGATGTTCATCTGCTCATCTAGAGGCTACCCCTTAGGTGTTGTAAGTTGATAAGCTCTTGATCCATAGCTAGCTGTAATGACATAAGGTCCTAACCAATTAGGCTCAAACTTTCCTTTCTTATGACACTCTTGTAGGTTCCTCTGATTTTCCATAAGGACAAGGTCACCTATCTCAAACTAGCAATTCTAAATATTTTTGTCGTAGCTTTTGCATAGGTGATTCTGATAGGCCTAGAGATGATTTAGAGCACTCAAACACTTTTCATCCAGTAGTTCTAGCTCATTTAGTCATCCAACTCAATACTCCTCCTTAGTAATGATATTTTACAATGAAATTCTGAGAAAAGGGAGCTCAACCTCTATAGGCAAAATGGCTTTGGAACCAAATATTAAAGAGTACGAAGTGGCTCCTATGGGGGTACGAATGCTTGTGTGGTAGGCCCATAGAGTGGAATTAAGATGAAGGTGCCAGTCACGACCAACTTCATTAACAATCTTTTTCAGGATGCATAAGAAGGTTTTGTTGGAAGCTTCAGCCCAACCATTACCTTGAGGGTAATATGGTGTAGAGAAGTGGTGTTGGATGTGGAATTTTTTACAAAGGGTGTGAACTTCTTGGTTCTTGAATGGTTTCCCATTGTTAGTGATGATGGAAAGGGGGATGCCATAATGGCATATTATGTAGTGGATGATAAATTTTGTGATTTGGATTCCAGTGGTGTAAGTGAGTGGAATGGTTTCTACCCACTTGGTGAAATATTCGGTAGTGGTGATGATGAATTTATGGCCATTGGATGATGGTGGGTGAATTTTGCCTATGAGATCAAGCCCCCATTGTGAAAAGGGCCAAGGAGTTGTGATCAGTTGCAGTTCTTGTGATGGTGCATAAATAAGATCACCATGTTGCTGACATGGTAGACATTTCTTTACAAACTGATGAGCATCTTGTTCCATAGTGGGCTAGTAGTATCCTATCCTTAGAATCTTCTTTGCTAGAGTAGGTCCACTAGTGTATGCCCCACAAATACCTTAGTGTACCTCTTGTAAGGCACTTTAGCTCTCCTGGAATCGAGTCATCATAAAAGAGTACCATCAAGACATATTCGGTAAAGGGTATCACTTATGATGGTGAAACGAGAGGATCTGTAGATGAAGGTTTTTTGTTGGGCAGATGTTAAGTTTGGTGGGATGATGTTTTCATGGAGGTACATGTAGGTCTCTTGGTACGATGGAGATACGTGACCAACAATGTAGCACACTAACTCAAATTGTGGGACGTCATAGGCCGGCATTGGAATCTCTTCAATCAGGAACTCACATTTTTTGTTATCCTTTTTCATGTCAACCAAAGATCCTATAGTAGCCATGGCATCTTCTGCTTTGTTATTCAACCTTGGTATTTGTTCAAAATGGATGTCATGAAAGTAATCTTTGAAATCATCAACCATTCTTTTATATTGTAGGATCTTGTCATCCTTTGTCTTGTATTCATTGTTGACTTGCCTGATAACTAGCTAGGAATTACCATAAATTGTAAGCTTTTTGATCTTTTATTGGATGGCCATGCAAAGTCCTATGATAAGGGCCTCGCATTCTGCTACATTGTTTGTGCATGGAAATGTTATTTTGTAGGACTTTGGAATAGTGTCTCCTTGAGGGGTAACAAACAAAATGCCTACCCCCAAGCCATGATGTGTGTAGGATCCATCATAATACATTTTTCATGTATCTGTCGTTGGTGCTACTATCGGTATTCACTCATCTAGGAATTCTGAAAGTAATGGTTGTTCTGTCAAGATAGGTGCATCAGCCAATTGATCAACAATCACTTGTCGTTTAATAGCCTTTCACTCTATGTACTCAATGTTGAACTCACTTAAGATCATGACCCACTTAGCCATTCATCCTGTGAGAGTTGCTCTAGTCAATAGACATTTTAGCAGATCAATTTTGGCAATGAGCTTTGTCTTGTGATTGGGCATATAGTTGTTATGTAGGAAAATAGGGAATGATGATGAGGTTGATAGTGTGATTAGATCCTCCTTTCACATATAACATTCAAGGACATTAAACAGAGTCAAGTCAAAAAAATTTTAAGAGGACTTAGCTACAGGTTTGGTGTCACTTGGAATGATAAGGAAATTTAGAATTTTTTGATTAATTTTTTAAACCCTAATCCGATTATGCATTAAACCCTAATTACATGAAATCGTAAATAAATAGTTGAAACACAACAAATGCTTGCATAGGAAGGCACTAAATGTAGATTAGAAACATACTAGGATTCAAATTTCAGAAAGCAAAAACTTCTAAGACACTAGGGCAGGCACCTATGTCTAATGTGACACTTTTTCTGAGGGCTTGGAACTAAAATATGCTTTAGACTGTATCCTACTTAGAGATTTCTGAAGATGCAAAATTGGAGGACACTAGGGTGGGTGCTTGTGTCCAATTAGGGATATTTTCTGCTGTTTTCTTTATATCTAGAATCTTCATCCTCTGCTATGATCTCCTGCAAACGCTCTCCACAAGATCCTACACCTATAACTAGCAATCACAAGAGAGGGGTTGGGGGTTGTGGTGTTTTGGAGCTTGCCTCAGTCAAGCCCTAGAATGGCATTCAAGCCTTCCAACATTGTTGTTAGATAGAGTGTGTATCCTTGGTGGACAGAGGCAAAAGAAAATGATATGATAAATTGACTAAAACACAAAGTAGATGTCACCTCGGAGGAGAAGCTCTCACGGGGAGATGAAGATCTTTCATGCAATGAGGAGATGGATTGATGAAGACAAATCTACAACAAACAAGTACGAACACAACACAATACTGCTCTGCAACACAATGAAATTCTTGAATATCCTTAGCTCAAGATCAGAAGTTTGTATTATTCATCTAGGTGTAAAATAAAGTCCTAAACATGTTTATATATGCATTCTCTCTAAACATTCGTAATTCAAATTGAATAGGCTGACAAAGAGAAACCTTTTAATGGTCTTATTACCGACATTTAAAATTTGGGTCCTGACAAAATAGGTCTAGACTAGGGTGTGGGCCCTTAAGTCTAAGGGCCTATTTTGGGACTTGATTAAGCTTAAGAGTGGCCCCTAAGCCCCATTTGACATGGGTTTTGGGGGTTTTCACTTTAGGATTCATTTTTAACATGCATGATTAAATCTAAGGGACATAGGAGCTAAACTTAGGAGGTAAAAGTCCTAGGGGACATTTTATGATATAACATTTAGCCCCCACTTTAATGTATGTAAGATCTTACAACCTATACATGCATTAAAGTATGGTTGAAAACACATCAAACATGCTAGGCACTTGAAGCTAAGGCATACACAAAGATTGAGGAACTATTTCTAGCCCCTAGTCTTAGGTAAGCACTAGAAGACACATTGTAGATACGCAAAACACAATGAAGATAGTATGAAGCATGTAAGACATGGAGAAGACAATACCGAAGACACATAAAAAATGATGAATACATGAGAACAGTCATGCAAAACATGATGAATATATTGATATAGCATTTTTCATAACATTTTCATATGTAAATGAAATCCTACAAAGCATGTAAAAGAAAACCCAAAATGTAGGAGGAGCTCATCGCTACACCCTTGATACTACACCTAGGGGGAAAACATGCCATACAAAACCCGAATGTGGGAGGAACTCATTGCTACACCCTTGAAATGACACACGGAGGAAAACATGCCATACAAAACCTGAGTGTGGAGGAGCTCATCGCTACATCCTTGAAACCACACATGGGGGAAAACATTGCATACAAAACCTAAGTGTGGGGGGAGCTCATCTCTACACCCTTGAAACCACACATGGGGGAAAACACACAGAAGACACATGGAATACATGAGTGCCATATAGCATGCCATAGACATACTATACATCTTAAACACAAAAAAAATAGGTGATGGAAGGAGCTTACTGCTAAGTCCCACCATCTCAAACACACTGCAGACACACTTGACGATTGGGCTTATGCCATAATAATTACCAAAAACATGCTTCAAGGAGGGTAGCTCAAGATCCAACCCCACCTCCTGATGAGGACTTTTTATAAAAGGATGTGAACTAGCTCAAGAGATACACCATCCCACCTTGCGATGAGGGCTTTTGTATAAAAAGATATGCACTAGCTCAAGAGATACATTATCCCGCCTCACAAAGAGGGAATTTTGATTGCAATTGATATAAGGATGTGTACTCGCACCAAAGATACAACATCCCACCTCACAGAGAGGGCTTACAAAAATGCTTCATTAGTACCAAAATCATCAAATAGATATAAATATATATTCCCCCACCTTAAGGTAGTTGATGTCATGTACCAATATCAAGCACATTAAGGTAGAGAGAGGACACATAAGGAAATAAGAGCTTTTGCAAAGCCCATGCCCCCAAGGTGACATGTGCTTATGATCACCAAATGTTCCCACAAACACATTGATAAGATATGCTAAGATAAACAACAAGATCGAATCATGGAAGCTATGCATGAAAGAAGTCACATCAAGGACCAAGGCTATACTCATGAGTTTGAAGCTGAGTATAACCATTGGGCTATATTGCAGGTACCTTGGAACTGAGTGTAGCAACAAGGTGAGATACCATTCAAGTGTACAAAAGAAAATTGAATGGATTGTAAAATGTTAGTCACAAGAAATGCCATAAGATGATACATCACATGGAGTGATTCTACTAGTCAAGAGTTAGATATATATAGATCAACCCCATCTTCATATATGGACTAGGTCCATTTTTGCTTACTCACTGAAGGGATGCACAGTCCCTATCAGTATTTGTTTGTTTTCATCATCTACCAACTAGGTAGAATCACTGAAGAAGGTAAACAATAAAAATGAGAGAGAGGAGAACAAGTGCCTTAGGAACACTGCATAGGAGGATGCCCCAAAAACACCCTCCACAATACTATGCCCCTAAGGCATGACACACAAAAATAAAATAGAGGAGAGGCAAGATAGAAGAATGGTCACAACAGAGGTGGTCTCCTAGTATCCTTGACCTTACAAGAGTATCAAGGGTCATCCAAGGAGACCTAAACAACACATAACACATCACAGGGGAACACAACACGTATATATATATATATATATATATATATATATATATATATATATATATATATATATATATATATATTTGTATTTTATCTAAGAGGAGTCTAAACTTGTGAGCATCTTAGAAAGGTGCTCAATCAAGTTTTGTAAAAAGTGTGAGTAGTTTGTACCTGATTGATTCTTATTTCTGAGAGGATCATGCGATGCTTGTTTCTCAAATCCTTGTATATTTGAAATCTTTTGTTTCTTGTGAGGAGGGGAATTAGTATTATTTCCCACTGATGATAGCCACCTTGTTATTTTCTGGTCTTTTTCTTTCTTATTTTGATGAATACACCTTTCGAGATGGAATGGATTACTTTCCACCATGGTAACCATTTCTTGCATCATAATATCTTGTCGTGATTGTTCAATTTGCCTATCCGGTGCATTTCGGTTGACTCCTAATCCTTGAAGGGATAACGGTGGAGGAACCTCAACATAGATACCTTTTCCTCATGGATGAGACAAGTCTTTGATCTTCTCCTTATCCACTTCTATCATGCCAACTATTTCATCATAATCTAGATAGTCATCTTCTTGCTTAATTGTGTTTTGTTCTACCATATTGTTCTTCCTATGCCTCGGAAATGGACTAGTGAAAATCTACAAATTTTGATTCAGAGGGGTAACCAACTTATTTCCATTTTTATTCACTCCAGTTACTTGTATTAAATTGGAATCGATGAGGTCTTGAACTTCATGGTTTAGACGCATACATCATTCAGTGTCATGTCCTATCAATTGGTGATAGTGATAGAAAGCATTAGCATCAAAATTAGGTCCTTGTATCCTACTACTATCAAGTGGTTTCACATGAGGAATCTTCAAAAGATTGTTTCTTATTGCTTGATTCATGATTGATTGAAGAGATTTAGATAATGGAGTAAACTATTGATATTGTTGTTGTTTAAATTGAAAAGGTGCCCATTTAGGATTACTAATAACAGACACTTGTGATTGAAAATTGTTTGAATGTTGTCCATTGATCTTGATGAAACTCTTGTTATTCCTCTTTAAGTTATTTTGTGATGGTCCAGCCATGGATTGACCAACTTGAGTTGATGAGTTTTGACTTTCATATTGACTAGACGAAAGCTGGTAATCACGAAGGGTTGTGCATTAATGTTGAAAAGAGCTATAGTTCATCAAGAGAATTTTATTATGGATGTTAGGTTGTAAATTCATAATGAATACCTTCTTGAGATCTTCATCTTTAATTGGATATTGTATTTGTGAGATGAGACCTTGATATCGACTGATGAATTCCATCAATTTCTCTTTTGAACCTTATTTACAATGAACGAAGTCAATCAAGGAGACCATAGCTCCAGTGTTTTCTTAGAAATGTTATAAGAATTGATCAACTAGTTGTGAGAAAGAGTTTGTTGAGTTCGGAGGTAAAGAGCAAAACCATTCTAAAGTGGTATCTTTGAGAGATCACGGGAAAAGTTTTGGTAACAAGTCCTCTTCAAAGAAGAAATCACTACACATCACTATGAATGCTACCACATGAGTATTAGGATCACCTTTACCACCATAATTTTCAAAGCGAAGAGTCTAAAATTTTTTGGGCATACGAGTTCTCAGGATTGCATAAGATAAAGGATTACGAGCATAATATGTTGGTAAAGTAGGTTGGGAAGGATTAGTCAAGTTTGTCACCTTCTATTGTAAAGAAGTCATGCTTTTCAAGAGTTTATTTAAAAGGGTATCATTAGGAGATGTGGTCATGAAATTTTGAGGTGATTGGTTGTAAGTGGTAATCAAAGGAGGTTGAGAATAATTGTAAGTGAGAGGTGGTTGAGAATAGGTGGAATGGAGAAGTGGTTGAGAGTGATTATTCATATAAGAAGTCACCCTAGGTGCTAGGTTTTGATAATTGGATCCCACAACCTTATAATTCTATGAATTAATACCATTAGATACTCCAATACTAGTGGTAGCATTTCTACAAGCTTGTGCATTAGTAGTGAGAATTGATGATGTAAAAGTATACATTTCGGTAGTCGGTATAGGTGCCGATACTTGTGTATAAGTCGGTGATAACATATTGTTGATAACATTTGCACATTTAGTCACAGACATAACATTATGATTCACTATATGTGCTAAGCCATGGAGCATGTTAACACCATCTTGTCCTTCTTTTAACAACTCTCTTAGATTATGAACAACATGCATAGCTTATTCTGCTATCCTTTCTTTTTCCACAAATGCTTGAAAATCCGCTAGTTTTTTTATCAAGTTTGCTTATTTGTTCATCAGGTACATGTGTTATTAAATCAATAGGATCTTCAAAGTCATGAAATGTTTGTTCTTCCATTGTAGTTGTAGGAGGTATGATATATTGCAAAGTTTGTGTTTCTCCTTTTGTAAAGTAGGTGTTTAATGGATTTTCTGATGTTGGTACACTGTTGCTATCGGGTGATCCCACACTACTGGGTTACACTTTTTGGCCAAACTTGACATTGAAATGAACATTTTGAACTAAATCTTCACTTTCAGACACCTATAGCTATTAAACCATGAGGAATTTGAAGATGATGCAAACTAGTGATTTGTGAAATTTTGTCTATAGATTCTAAATATATATATTTTTAATTTTTGGAATCAAATTGCATGTCTTTTTCCATCTCCTTCGATAACTAGTTTTTAATAGTAAACACCATTTTTATAGAGTGATGTGTATTGTGTAAAACATAACTTTTTTCTATGAAGGATAAAATTCTATTTATTTAGAATTTAGATTTTTAACTACAATATCTAGAGGATGCATTTGGTTTCATATTTTTTTATTGAATATTATTTTTTTAATTAATTTTTTAAGTCAAACCAATTACAATTTATACATAGGTGTACTATAAAAAGCATAAATTTTTTTGTATGTATCATAATTCAATTTTTGTTTTTTTGTTGAAATAAGGATATCAATACCTAGAGGACATGTAATTTTTAGAATTTTTTTTCCTATATTTTCCTATTTTTCCGTATATATGAAACAAAGACCTTGATGTTCATTGAAAAACCTACTTTCATAAGAAATAAAAAATGAATATAATAATCAAATTAAACATATTTAAAATTATACTTTTTGGGAAGCTTGTAATAAGGAAATACATGCTTACAAAACATAAATTTTAAATGAATTCATTTGATCCACCAAAAGGTAAATCAAAAGTGGCTTTTTATTAGCATTTTGATAGGTGTAGAGGAGAGTCCATTATAGGTATAGTTTAAAACTAGCAGGGTTCTATCCAAGGGGGTTTGATCAAACCCTCTTCAATTAAAATCCTTTAAATGGAACCTTTCAAGGCTTAAATCATTATATTTTCTAAAAATATGTGATTTCAATAAAAAATAGGATGTCCCATAAACTGTAACCCATTATTGTGGCAGCACCCTATCGGGAGCACTAGAACCTATTAATCTAAGACTTCTCCTTAAAGGGATGTTTCTATTAGGGAATCAGGTTATACAACTCATGCAAAAGGATACAAAACTCAATGCACAAACTAATAGAACAAACCAAAGGAGTAAGATATACTTGTTGAAATACATAATGTGTAATTTAACAAATATGCCAATTTTTAATCTAGAGCTTTAAATGATGCCAAATTTTCAAATGATCAATGAATATATGCTTGAAAATTAATTCAAGATATGAAATGAAAGATATTTATGATAAATGCAATGAAACAAAGAAAAACTATGCTTGCTCATGCACCTAAAATGCTCAATTTTTTCACTTTTTTCAATATAAATGCACAAAAAATGTTATAAAATTATGTCCAATGATAGATGGATGAGATCTAATATGATTTAATATGTAAAATAACTTAGATCATATTTAAAAAATAATGCCAACATGATACAATGCTCAATACAAAGTCAAAATTAAGACAAGATGAATGAATATGCTTGTTTTTGTTGAAATACACAATGTGTAAATGCAAAATTTAAAATCTAAATGCAATAACACACCATGATGAAACACTACAGTCCAAAATTAGATTTGAAATAGTGTTAGAATGAGTAATAAAATATGAAAAAATATTTTAATTACAAACCCTAGCTTTTGAAAATACTAGGTTATATGAAAAATGTAAAATTTCAAGCAAAACCCTAGCAAATGAGATATGAAAATGCAAGGTAAATGGTCATGAAAATATGAAGTGCTGTAATTTATCTCAGATCTGATGTAAATATTATAAAATTAAATGTTTTCAATGATATGCAAGAAAATAGTGCAAACTATGTCTTAATGTAAGCCAAAAATACCTATTTTTTCAAAATTTTCATTTTTTTATGCAAGATTTTTTAATGTATGAAGATGAAAATGGAATGTATGAATGCAAATCTGATTACAACACTTAGAAAGCTGCAAATTCAGAAAAAAACATGGGTTCACCAAAATATTATGTAGGAAAAGAGGGAATGATAATGAGGTTGATAGTGTGATTAGATATTCCTTTCACATATAACATTCAAGGACATTAAACCGAGTCAATTCACAAATTTCGCAAGAAGAATTAGCTATATGTTTGGTGTCACTTGGAATGATAAGAAAATTTGGAATTTGTTGATTAATTTGTTAAACCCTAATCTGATAATGCCTTAAACCCTAATTACATGAAATCGTAAACAAACAAATGAAACACGACAAATGCTTGCATAGGAAGACACTAAATGCAGATTAGAAACATACTAGGATTTGGATTCTAGAAAGAGGAAACTTTGGGGACACTGGGACTGGTGCCTATGTCCAATGTGACACTTTTTCTAATGCTTGTAACCAAAATATGTTTCAGACTGTAACCTGCTCAGAGATTTCTAAAGATGCAAAATTGGAGGACACTGGGGTGGGCACCTGTGTCCAATTAGAGATATTTTCTATTGTTTTCTTCAAATCTAGAATCTTTATCCTCTCTTCTGATCCCCTAGAACTCCTCTCTAGAAGATCCTACACTTGTAACCTACAATCACAAGAGAGGGGTTGGGGGTTGTGGTGTTTAGGAGCTTGCCTCGGTCAAGCCCTAGAATGGCATTCAAGCCTTCCAACACATTGTTAGATAGAGTGCATGTCCTTGGTGGACAAAGGAAAAAGCAAATGATATGATAAATTGATTGAAACACAAAGTAGATGTCACCTCGGAGGTGAAGCTCTCACAGGGAGATGAAGATATTTCACGCCATGAGGAGATGGATTGATGAAGACAAATCTGCAACAAACAAGTACAAACACAACACAATACTACTTTGCAACATAATGAAAGTCTTGAATATCCTTAGCACAAGATCACAAGTTTGTATTATCCATCTAGGTGTAAAATGAAGTCCTAAACATGTTTATATATGCATTCCCGCTAAAAATTTGTAATTCAAATTGATAGGCTGACAATGGGAAACCTTTTAATGGTCACTTTACTGACATTTAAATTTTAAGTCCTAACAAAATAGGTCTTGACTAGGGCGTGGGTGTCCAAGTCTAAGGGCCTATTTTGGGACTTTATTAAGCTTAAGAGTGGCCCCTAAGCCCCATTTGATATGGGTTTCGAGGGATTTTGCTTTGGGGTTCATTTTTAACATGCATGATTAAATCTAAGGGACCTAGGAGCTAAATTTAGGAGGTAAAAGTCCTAGGGGGATATTTTATGACATAAAAATAGTGTCTTAACTTTTGTGATGTGAAGACAATGGAAAGGCATGCTCATTCAATAGGAGAATGATTTAGCTCATAGGTCACCAAAGTGTGGCTGATATAATATATGGTTCTCTCTTTTCCTTGTTCAGCATGTTATGCTAGCAAAGCCCTTATTGTTGTTTCTGTTGTTGAGATGTATAGGAGGAGGGGTTGTGCTTTCTTTGATGGAATAAGGATGGGTGGTGTAGAAAGATACTCCTTTATCTATTCAAAGGCCTTTTGACACTTTTCATCCCATATAAATGCTATGTTTTTTTAAGAAGATGCTAGAACGGTTGACAGTTATCTGCAATTTGTGCTATGAAGCAGTGGATGGATTGAAGCTTCCCTTGGAGGCTACAAAGTTGTTTGAATGTTTTAGGTGGAGGCATATCCACTATAGCCTTAACCTTAGTAGGGTTGAATTCTATCCCTTTTATTGAAACAATGTCCCCTAGGAGCTTTCCAGAGGTGACTCCAAAGACACGTTTCTTAGGATTTAGTTGCACCTTGTATTGTTCTAATCTATTGAAGATTTTTGCCAACACATTCAAATGGTCTTCTCTAGTCTTTGATTTTCCCAGCAAATCATCTACATAATCTTCCATTATGCTATGGAAAAGGTCATGGAAGATAACTATCATGGCTCTTTGATATGTGGCTCCTATGTTTTTCAACCCAAAGGGCATCACAACCCAGCAGTAGGTTCCTGATGGACATATGAAAGAAGTCTTGTGCTGGTCTTCCTTTTCTATCCTGATTTGATTATAATTAGAAAATCCATCCATTAAGGACAACATTTCATGTCCTCCAGTAAGATCCACAATGATATCTATGTTGGGTAGCAGAAAGTCATCTTTAGGGCATGCCTTGTTAAGATCTAGGAAGTCTATGCAATAGCAGATGCCCCAAGTTACTTTCGCTATGGGTACAATGTTTGATATGCATTCAGGATAATCTATAGGATGAATGAATCCCACATCTAGAATCTTTTTGAGTTCTGCCTTGATGAGGAGTGCCACTTGTGGATTCATTTTTCTTAGCTTCTATTTTATTGGTTTTGCATCAGGATGTACATCAAGATGATGGACAAATAGGGCAGGATCCAATCCCATCATATCAGCATATGTCCATGCAAAGTTATGACTGCTTTGTTTGAAGAAAGCCAAGAAGGCTTCTTGTTCCATTGCTGTGAGGGATTCTGCTCAAAATGTGATCTTGGGTGCTTCTTTTATTCCAAGGTTCATTTCCTATGATGCTTCTACTAGGATCGGTAACCTTTCTTGATAGATCTCTAGTACATCAGGGAGATCCATTCTCTCATCCCCTAGCACCTTGGGGAGGTTTTGACTAGGGGATACACCATTTATTTTGATTTTTTTGTGATTCAAAAGTGCCACAAGGTTGTTTTCACTAGGGGATGTTATTTTTATTTTCATATTTTTGTTACTAAGAGATTGGATTGTCTCCCCAAAGTATGCAGAGGTGTTTAGTTCCATGATATAGCTGGCCTTGTGATCTCCAAGGGGAAAGTGGTCTCTAACCCCCATCATTTTGGCTATAGCTTCGTCATTTTGTGCGACATCAAGGATGGGAGGTCCTTGTTGATCCCAATCTATGAGTTGGGGGTAAACGAGAGGTAAGTCATTGGATGTTGATGGAATGGTTTTTAGGGTGTGGATGGTGCATATGGATGATTCAAAAAGCTTAACAAAATTGGTGAAAGAGTCTTGATGGTCCTCTTCATTGACGTTGTCAATCATAGGGAAAGACCTAGCATCCCCACTTAAGATACATTTGAGCTCAGTGGTGGTAGACTCTTGTTTTTTGTACCCTAGCCCACGAAGATAAGGATTCCCTATTGCTTGGATGGGTTCAATAATTCCTTGCTCATGAAGGCCTATGCCACCTTGTCCTTTGTAACCCATGTATTTGACAATATTGAGACCTCTTCCATAGATATCGGTTGGGAGGATAGGAGCTTCTTGTTGTTCATATTCATCTTTGTGTAACAAAGAAGGTATGTCTTTGAGGACATCTTGTTCAAGAATGTGCTTTTTTTGGAAGGTCAGTGTTGGATTGCATTCGATGATTACCATGGAGACCTCATCTTCTTTAGGGTCACCAAATGTCTTGGGGGATGGTGGTAATAGGCCCACACAAAATGTGCCATGTAGGACATACCACATCCCATGTGACTTATCTTGATCTTGACCTTGGGAGGAGTGGATGTTTGTGATGTGGATGTGATATTGGAAGGGTCAATATATGAGATGGAGGATTCTGGGTTGGTGGTAGATGCTTTGGTGGCATTGTTGTAAGGATAAAAAGTTTGATCATGTCCTTCCTGTTGAAATGCGCAAGACAACTAAGAGGGGGTGGTTGGATCAGTTGTAACCAAAACTTTAAAACCATCAACACATCAACTACTTAATCACTAATATTGTAATTTAACAATGAAAGCATAGAATAAAAAATTTAAACACATCCACACATTCAACACATAAGACACTAGATTTTTATGTGGAAAACCCAATAAGGGAAAAATCACGGTGAGTGTTAGTTCACAATATAAATTATATATCAAAATTTACAACAAGGCTCACTGCCTTAAGGCTGACTACCCAAAATGCTCACTACAAAAGAAGTGGCTCACTACCAAGAGAAGGGGCTCACTACCAAAAGTTGGTGAACTGAGATAGTAGCATCTACACTATGCCAAGGTTCAGTTCCATTGAAGCACAATAAATCTCCTCTACTCTACTCTACTTTTTCACTTCACACTTATCCTCACATCTTCACAACATCATCACTTATTCACAACTTCATTACATGTATTTATACATTCATCAACCTTGGAATGGACATCAAGGTCAGCATGACAATCACCAACCATTAGAACAATCTCCAAGGTTGGAAAACATACATACATTAGAATAGGTCTGGACCTAAACAAATTTGTGAAGGAAAAGAATGAATGCGGACCACACGATGCCTTAGCTGGGACTTAAATGCAATATTCCATGCTACAACATGCTATCACAAACTCCAAAGCATAATTTCAAGTAGTGAAAACAACCAAGTAGGCCAAAACTGGTGTTAACACTAAGACCTTTAGGGACATGCTTTATCCATGATCCAAATTACACTTTGTGGACCAATCATAAAGTAGGAACATGATATAGAGACATCCAAAAGCATTTTACAATCACCAAGAACTTCCTCACAACCCCCAAACACTCTATCCAGAAGATTCTTCAAACCGGAGAACTTGAACATTACTGTCAACCACTGTCATAAAGAAAAGATCACTTGCAGAGCACCAAATCATGAACCACTTGAACTGAAGGCACATAACATCATCTCAAACTTAATCTTAGAACCACAGACTATAAAACTTAAATGCAGAGAAATGCAGAGAAGAATACAGTCTCCCTTTCACCATTGAATGCTCAGAAAAAATAATTTTTACTCTGGTGAACAGAACTCACTCAAATCTTCACACTGAAGGCTCAAAATTGAAACATAGCAACTACAGACATCCCTTAATAAATTTCAAACCATAGACAAAGATATTCAATCTACAAGATATGAGGAGCAAAATACTACATTGTTCATCTCAGGCACTTGCTCAAACTCTTCTAAATAATTTCCTTAGATGCCGACCTTAGGTGTTGACATCAATGACAACACTTACTGCTCATACTTGGAAAAATCTCCCCCTTTGTCATTAATGGAAACACATGATGTGAAAAACCATCAAGACAAGCCAAATTACTTTGCTTCTTTGCTCTCCCTTACTTTATGCTTTCTCTAGTTGTAACTTTCTCCTTAAGTTTTTCACATGAACTTCTCTCCCCCTTTGACATCAATGGCAAATGGTGCCAAATATTTTCTCCCTTTATGTATCAAGGCTCAATTTAGATCTTATTAATACTGCACTACTCCCCCTTGTCAGCAACACTGCAACACTTACTGCTCTTTATGAGGAACTCATATCATCACCATCTACCTACTCCCCCTAAGAGGTAGCCTTCAAAACATCAATCTAGATCAAAGAATAAGACATTGGTCACCACTAGACTGATGCACTTCCCATGCATCTTAGTTTAGAGTAGGAGGGGTAATAACCCCTAACTTTTCCCTAAGATATTCAAAAGTATCCTTAGGTAGAGGCTTAGTGAAAATATCTTCAATTTGATCCTTTTTAGACACATATTCCATCTTCATTTTCTATTACCTTTTCTCTCAAAAAGTGATGATTTGTTCTTGACTGCATCACTAGATTCTTTGAAATGTTTATAACACTTGTATTGTCACAAAAGATTGAAATTAGTTCTTCATACACAACTCTTATATCCTTCAATGTTTGCTTCATCCATAGCACTTGAGTACAACAACATGTTGCAGCAATATATTTTGCTTTTGTAGTAGACAATGAAATTGATTCTTGCTTCTTGCTTAACCATAAAACCAATCTATTACCCAAGAGGAAAGCACCTCCAATTGTACTTTTTATGTCATCAGCATCTCCAGCCCAATCTGCATCTGTATAAGCACTAAGAGTGAAATCAATATCTTTGGGATACCATAATCCATAGTCTGAAGTGCCTTTTGAATACCTCATGATCCTCTTTACTACCATCACATGTGACTCTCTAGGATCTTCATGAAATCTTGCAACAAGACAAACTGCATGCATTATATCTGGTCTTGTATGGGTTAGATAAAGTAGTCCTCTAATCATAGACCTATACTTTTTCTAATCAGTCTTATGTGATTCATCATTCTTACTTAGCTTGCAACCAGTTACCATAGGAGTACATATTGGCTTAGAATCCTCCATTCCAAACTTCTTCAATAATTCTTTCACATACTTGGACTGAGAAATAAAAATTCCTCTTTCTGTTTGTGTAATCTGTAGTCCTAGAAAGAAATTCATTTCACCAAACATAGACATCTCAAACTCCTTTTGCATTTCCTCTACAAATTTCTTACACATTCCTTCATTACCTCCAAAGATAATTGTTGATGGTGGTTTTAGCATGCAGCAACACAGGTGTGATTGTTGGTTTCACACCTCTCTTGAAAAGTATCCTACCCTAGGTAAGACTACTCCAAGGATAATACAGCTAGGTCTTAGCTTGCTTGGAATCTCTCAATTGGTATGTTCTAGCTATGCCTATAAGGGGTCTTACATACAATCTATAGATCTTCAAGTTGGACTAGCAAATACATATAAACCCTTCAAGATTTCAGTTGATAAACAATGTAAAATGCTGCTAGAATTCCTAATCTAACCAAGGTTTTTTAAAGAAAATGCAAAAGGTATAGGATTTTAGAGGAATCCTAAGTGACATTCACAATGCATAGATTTTACTTTAAGTAGACAAATGCTCTGAAACTTAACCAGCTTTCTGAGTTACCAAACTAAAATGGGTGTTACAGTACTATAGAAAATGGTGCTATCTTCAATGGAAATCTAGAGATTTTCAGATTACATTCATTCATCAAATACCCAATGACTCACAATTTAACTCCTGAAATGCAATTGAACTAAGCACAACTGATAAGTCCAGACTAACTTTACACAGCTATCTACCATCAGAAAATAACCAAAAGTATGGACTAGGGCATTCATCAAATACTTTCAGCAAACCATAAACATTATAAAGCACAACTAACTAACAATGGGAGAGCAAGAAGTGAACCATGAAAACCAAAATGAGCCAACACAAGATACAAATTCTCAAGATAATTGTAGAAATTTACTTTGCATTACTTCAATTGGCAGAGTGTCAACAATTCGGTATCATAATATCTATTACAAATGAGAGAAAAGGATGGCCCTTTTATAGACAAGGCACCATACCAAGTTTTTCAATGGACTGTGGAGATTAACTCAGCACCAATGGTCCAGATTACATGGCATTTAATGAGATACATCAATTTGTTACATTTTTGGATTTGCCTTTGTCTTATAGGAAAAAGATAAAATAAAGCTTGCAAATACATTGAACCTAGACAAAATGGATACCCATTTGGTTGTACATGATGAAAAGTCAATTGTTAATGCCTAATAAAGCCAAAATAGAGTCACATGACACTTGAAAACTTGAGCTGATGTGGATTCACAGGATTCCAAGTGTTGACTGGATCAAAAAGGAGTATTTGGTGAAGGTATATGCAACTAGATGCTTGCTGGATTGATTCTTGATGACTGGACTACTGGGATAGATGTACACGTGTCTTGGTGATCCAATCCAAGGTCATTTGAGTGGCATTTTTGGGAAAATATCAAAAATATAATTTTTGGTATTTTCTACATCGCAGTAAATTACATTTTCGGAGGCCTTCGGAGCAGAATGGGGGATCAAAACTTCTTGGTTGCTTGGTAGTAAGCCTTAGCAACTAGGTAGCTCAAACTAGATAATTATTTTATCTTTCCAACAAGTCCAAGAAGTTTAAATTCTGATAAATTAGCTAGGAGTTATGACCCCTAGATTGGATCACTTGGACATTGTATTGGATCTGCAGGAACAATAGTGATTTGGCATGATCTTCTATGTCTTTCAGCTCTTGAGACTCATCTTTATCATCTTGGACATTATACTGACTTCCTTTTGCATGTGCAACAACAATTTGGTTGATAGAATGTCAATTCTGCATCTCTAGATCAGCAGGGTACCTCTATATGTTCATCCTTCCAAGACAGCTCCAGTTAGCTCCTTTGTGCTCTTAGACCTACAATTCATGATGCAAAGCATCAATTTCATCTTAACAAGTCATTTTTCATCAATTTGGATCAAAACATGTCCATTTACAGTCATGGATCAGTCAAAAACAACCCATTGTCAATGTTGTTTCCTTATAGACAACTTCATAAATCTAGTGATTTTTTCATAATTTTCTGCATTTTTTACCATTTTCAAGTACCCATTTGGCCAATATATTGATCTAGGAAGTTTTTTACAGTTATTAGGATCTATTTGCAGACTTTAATTTCATGTTTTTCTAGCTTTTTTTGCAAAAAGCGGGATTTTTGGGGGTCACGGACTTTTCATGTGTAGTGGCATTAATTATCGTAAAACATGCCAAAAATCCACACAAACTTGGTAGAATGTTCATCATGATGTGATAAATAGATATGCAATTCAAATCCATCAAGAAAAATCCAATTTACTCCTTGAAAAACTCAATTTTTGGCCCAAAATACCAAAAAGCACGGGTTTTGGGTGTCACGGACTAAAAGTCGGTGAAGGTCAAATTTAGTGCAGGTCCGTGAGGTGTAATTCTAGCACAAAATGGTTTTGGCACTGATTTGGGGTCCAACCGACCTTAGTGCAGATTTTAGGTCCGACCCTCTAAAGTCAGTGAAGGCAGTTTTCAGCACAGGTCCGTGAGGTCTATTTTTAGCGCTAACTTCATTGGCAGAGATTTTCAATGCAACCGTCTAGCGCGAATTTGTCTATCTACCGACCAAGTGTAGTGAAGGCAAATATTAACACAAGTTGGTTGAAGGCTGTTTTAGTGCTTTTCTTTGAAATTGTCTCGGCAAGGATTTTTGGTCCGACTGACTTAGTAGTAGCTTGGAGGGAGGTCGGTCGGAGGTGAATTTAGCGCAAAAGTTGGTAGAAGGCATTTTTAGTGCTTTTTGCAGCAGGAGGTGTTTTTAGCGCCAGATTTTGAATTGGCCAAGGTGAAAGTATATTTAAAAATATATTTATACTTTAAATATTTTTAAATATATTTTTAGGATGTTTGAGATAGGTTCTAGATCCGTAGGATTTCATATGCAGATTCTAGAATTTTGAGGTTCCACCAGATTTTAGACTGTCATTTTTAAGGATTTTCAGGGTTCCAGACTTAGCCAAATCAAGGCTTCAAGACCATGCGTCGAAATGAAAGTACATGAACCCCTTAGTGAACTCTTGTGGAATTTGACATGATTTTGCAACTCTGAGATCTAGAAACTAGGAATTTCAACATAACACATCCTACAGTAGAATTTCAAGGCCAATATCCAGTGACAGGATTTTTGAGCAGAGTGCCGTAATACCCCATTTTAGCACAAAAGGCAACAAATGGCAGTCTTTTAAGCACAAGACCACTCAAGACACTTCCAAATCAATCATGCATAATATCAAATGACTCCAAACATGCAAAATACTCAAATCTGGAACAAATTCTGCACTCTAAGCACAAATTCACTTTCTCATCGTCATAAGCAAGAGAGGTCGAGACTCCAACCCAAAGCAAAAGAGGGGGTCTCCATTTGGCAAAATGGGGCATGTGTGCAAGGCACAACAATAATATCATCAACAAAGACTACAACAATTAGAATCTACTCATCATTAATTTTAAAATAGAGATTACTGTTTGTAGTACCTTTACTGAACCCTAATTGCAACAAATACTTATCTATCCTTGCATACCATGCTCTAGGGGCTTTCATAAGTCTATACAAGGCTTTCTTTAATCTACATACCATGTCACTTCAGTTTGATGACTAAAATCCTTCATATTATTCTATGTAAACCTCTTCTTCCAGTTCTCATTTCAAGAATACAGACTTTACATCCATCTGGTACACTTTGAAATCCTTGCGTGATGTAAATACCAAAAACATTCTTATTGCTTCAATCCTTACCACAGGAGCATAAGTCTCCTCAAAATATATACCTTCAACCTGAGAGTGTCCTTTGCATACTAGTCTTGCTTTGTTTCTTACCACTTCTCCACTTTCATTCATCTTGTTTCTGAAAACCCATTTAGTTCCAATCACATTCTTATCAGTAGATCTAGGAGCCAATTCCCAAGTTTGATTCTTCTCTATCTACATCAGCTCTTCTTCCATAGTTTTTACCCAATTCTTATCTTTGTAGGATTCACTTATAGTTTTAGGTTTAATATTTGAAAGTAAATAGTAGTTCACATGTACTTCTGCTGCTCTTTTCCTTGTCAATACCCCTTTACTTTTGTCACCAATAATTTGATCTTTAGAATGATTAATCTTCACATACTTGGGAGTCTTAACAACACTTTATGGAGCCTTTTCTTCTTCAACTTGACTATCCTTTTGTTCAACTATTTCTTCATTTACTGTAATAGCAGGTTCATCTAATTCATAGCCACTTAGATCTGATATTCTTTCCCTGTCTTCATAAACCTTCACATTAGTACTCTCAATGATCCTTCTCAATCTCTTATTGTAGTACCGATAGGCCTTAATCTTAGTAGAGTATCCAAGAAAAATTTCTTCATGACATCTAGCATCAAACTTACCTAACTCTTCATCTCTTCTAATATAACATTTGCTTCCAGAAACTTTGAAATATTTCACTATAGGAACTCTTCCATACCACAATTCATAAGGGGTTTTAGTACCATTACCTTTGACTTGAACTCTATTTTGAATGTAGACAACAATATGTATAGCTTCTCTCCAATACAATTCTGGTAGGTTTGCCTCTTTCATCATTGAACTAGAAGCCTCTTGAACTATCCTATTATTTTTTTCAACAACTCCATTCTACTGAGGAGTTTGGGAGCAGACAACTATCTCTTTATCCCATGATCTTCACAGAAAATATTAAATTCATTTGATGTGAACTCACCTCCTCTATCAAACCTTAAGCACTTGATCCTCAAATCTAACTCATTCTCAACCATCACCTTAAAAAATTTGAACTTAACTAGGGCTTCTGATTTATCTTTTAAGAAAGCAACCCAAGTCATTATGGAATAATCATCAATAAGCAACATAAAGTACTTGTCACCTTGCAAGCTTCTTATTCTTGTAGGACCACACAAATCTGTATGTACCAGCTCAAGCAATCTAGCAGAAAATTGTTCTTTCCTTTTGAAACTTGTCCTTGTCTGTTTCCCCAATTAACATTCCTTGGAAATAGTATTAGCAGGCTTCACAAGCTTTGGCAAATCTCTCATATCTTGTACTAAACTTATCTTCACCAAGTTGTCAAAATTGATATGACACATCCAACTCTCATCTGTCTGAGCCAACAAACAACAATCATCAGTTCCTCTCAAATGATAAACATTATCTCTAGTCTTCTTACCAGTAGCAATCATTGTTCCAGAGCTTTCCATGATCTTGCATCCATTATCCTTGAATCTCAAATCATACCATTTGTCACACATCTGACCAACACTTATAATATTATGCTTTAAACTTGTCAGTATAGAACATCATCTGTATTGTTCTTTCCATCAAAATAAATAGATCCTCTTCCACAGATCTTACTAACTGCATCATCTCCAAACCTAACCAGTCCTCCATCATACTTTTGCAAACTTACAAACTTACTTTTATCACTAGTCATGTGATGTGAACATCCACTGTCAATAATCCATTCATCCTTATCTTTCTCAACCTGACAAACAGAAAAAGTACTCTCTTCCACTAGTTTTTCTTCTTTCACACAACTAGCAGGATTAGTAGATATAGGTTCTTCCTTGATAGCAATAAACAAGCATTCATTTGGACTAGTATCATCAGACTCATCATCCGTTACACCATCATCATCAAGATCTCTAACATAATAGCATTTCTTTGTGATCCTAGGTCTACATTCAAATTTCTTCTTGCCTCTTTCAATTCTCTTTAGACATCTTGAAGCATAGTGACCAAACTTACAACAAGAAAAGCATTTGAATGGTAATTTACCTTTGAACTTACTGGTACCTCTTTGCATTCTATCCACAAAGTTGGCTTCAATCTCATCAAGGTCATCATCTGGTTCCACAACATACTTCTCAGATCTTGAGTCTTCTCTAAAGTACTAGCTTTGAAAGCAGTCTTAGTCTTTGGCACATCATTGAACTCTCTCATCTCAAATGCAGTAAAGTTTCCAAGCAATTGATCCTTTGTAATCTTGTTCACACTCATAAGTTCTTCAATTGCAGACACCTTGTGACTATAGGATTTAGGCAATGAGCTTAGAATCTTTAGAACAACCTCATCCTCATTAATAGTTCCTCCAAGACCTTTGATTCCATTGACAATTTCATCAACTTTTTGCATGTAGATTGTTATGTTCTCATCTTCAATCATCTTCAGAGCTTCATTGCACCTTTAGGTTTTGTAATTTGGCACACTTTATAGAATATTCTCCTTCATATAAATTTTTCAACTTAGTCCATATCTCATAAACAGTCTCCAGATCCATAACCTTCACTAACTTAGTGTTAGATAAGGCATTTAAAAGAGCATCTCTAGCTTTTCCATTTAACTCATACTATTTGACTTCATCTTCAGAAGATGGACCATTTGGAGGAAGAGTATACTTTGTATCTACCATCTTCCAGACACTATAACCAAGAGAAATGAGATGACTTTTCATCCATACCTTCCAGAGAGCATAATCCATTCCATCAAACTGCAGAGACTCCTTCTTGTGCACCATCCCAGATCTACCTCGAGCTGTTAGGCCTTTTTTTGAGGAACCCTTGATCTAATACCAATTGTTGAAATGTGTAAGACAACTAAGAGGGAGGGTGAATTAGTTGTAACCAAAACTTTAAAACCATCAACACATCAACTACTTAATAATTGATATTGTAATTTAACCATGAAAGTATGGAATTAGAAACTTAAACACATCCACACTTTCAACACATAAGACACTAGGTTTTTATGTGGAAAATCAAATAAGGGAAAAACCATGGTGAGTGTTAGCTCACAATATAAATGATATATCAAAATTTACAACAAGGATCACTGCCTTAGGGCTCATTACCCAGAATGCTCACTACAAATGGAGTGGCTTACTGCCAAGAGAAGGTGCTCACTTTCAAAGGGGATCACTACCAAAAGTTGGTGAAATGAGATAGTGGCATCTACATTATGCCAAGGTTCAGTTCCATTCAAGCACAATAAATCTCCTCTGCTCTACTCTACTTTTTCACTTCACACTTATCCTCACATCTTTACATCATCATCACTTATTTACAACTTCATTACATGCATTTATATAGTTTATCAACCTTGGAATGTACATCAAGGTTGGAATTACAATCATCAACCATTGGAACAATCTCCAAGGTTGGAAAACATACATACATTAGAATAGGTCTAGACCTAAACAGATTTGTGAAGGAAAAGATCTACGCTACAACATGCTATCACAAACTCCAAATCATAATCACAAGTAGTGAAAACAACCAAGTCGGCCAAAATTGGTGTTAACACTAAGACCTTTAGGAAAATGCCTTATCCATAATCCAAATTACACTTTGCGGACAAATCATAAAGTTGGAACACAATCTAGAGACATCCACAAGCATGTTACAATCACTAGGAACTTCTACACAACCCCCAAACACTCTATCCAGAAGATTCTTCAAACTAGAACACTTCAACATTATTGTCAACCATTGTCATAAAGAAAAGATTGTTTGCGGAGCACCAAATCATGAACCACTTGAATTGAAGGCACATAACATCATCCCAAACTGAATCTCAGAACCACAGACTATAAAACTTAAATGCAAATAAATGCAGAGTAGAATACATTCTCCCTTTCACCATTGAATACTTAGAAAAATATTTTTTACTCTCGTGAATAGAACTCACTCAAATCTTCACACCAGAGGCTCAAACTTGAAACATAGCAACTACAGACATCCCTTATCATAAATTTCAAACTACAGACAAAGATATTCAATCTACAAGATATGTGGAGCAAAATACTACACTGTTCTTCTTAGACACTTACTCAAACTCTTCCAAATAATTTCCTTAGATGCTGACCTTAGGTGTAGACATCAATGATGACACTTACTGCTTATACTTGCAACACTTCCAAGAAGCTATAGTATTGGAAAGGATAGGGATCGACATAGATAGTGACTTTCATGCTGTTATGTGGGAATTTTAGGCATTGATGAAAAGTGGATGGAATGGATTGCATGGCATGAGTCCATGGTCAGCCAAGGAGAATGTTGTATGGGAGGTCTAGATCAAGAACTTGACATTTGGTCTCTAAAATATTTTGTCCTACTTTAATGGGAAGTTTAATGGTGCCCTCAGAGAATATTTTTGTATCATCATATCCTTTTATAGTTATACATTCACTAGAGTCCACAACCACATCGGAGTATCCTAAGTGTTTTAATGGTTTTAGAGTACAAAGATTTAGGCCGGAGCCACCATCTATTAAGACTCGTTTGATGGTATGTTTATGGATCAGGACTTCAATATGGAGGGCTTCATTATGTGAGGCATTAGATGCGGGTAGGCCTTTCTCTAAGAAGGTGAGATGATGGGGTGAGGCGATGTGTCCTACCATGGCTTGGAATTGATCAACATTTAAGTTGGTAGGGACTTGGGTTTCCATCAAGGCTTTTTCAAAGACATCCTTGTGGAGAGGGGATGTACGAAGCAATCCAAGGATGGAAATTTGAGTGAGAGTCTTTCTGAGGTGATCTAGGAGGTTATACTTGTGGGTGAATGGAGGATTAGTAGGTGTGGATGTAGATGGTTGATCATTGGTGGGGGCTCCATAGATAGAAATGCGGCCACGATGAGTGGTAACAACTCATTTGGGCGTCTTGGCTCTAATGGTGATGGTATTGATATGGTTGGAATAATCTTCTATTCGACTCACAATAGAGTCAAAGGAAGAGGGAGGTGGCATAATGTTATAGGTTTGATTGGAAGATGAGGCTTTTCCCTTGTTATGATCTCGAATTGGATCCTTATATTCCCCTAAATTAGCATTAGGTGATTGCTTTAGAGGTTTTTCTATGTTATATCACCTCTATCTACAAGATCTTGGATGCAATGTTTCAACCTCATACAATTAGATGTTTTATGCCCTTTCACACAATGATATTGTTGCAAGCATGTGCCTAATCAATGTTGTCATTGATGTCAAGATATCCTTGTTGTCATTGGTGTCAACTATATCGTGTTCTATTAATTGTTTAGAAAAATTGTATGTTGAGGATATTGAGAAAATTAGCCTCTCCAGAAGAAACTAGTGAGCTACAGAGAAGTGCAGTACAGATAGTGAGTTGTATGCTGAAGAACAGTCTGGTAAACTACTCTGCATTTATTTCTGTTTGAAGATCATGGTCTGCGGATTGGAAGTAAGTTAGAGGTATGTCTGAGGATGCTACATTCTAGGTTTGAGCCATCTGCAATAAGATCTAAGTGAGTTGTGTTCACCAGAGTGAAACCTATTTTTTCTGTAAGTTCAATTGGGACAGGAAGAAAGTATTCTGCTCTGCATTCCTCTGCAATAAAGTATTTGGCTCTAGGGTTCTAAAGGGAAGTATGGGATGATGATAAGTGCCTACAGTTGCAATGGTTCGTGGTTTGGTGGTCTGCAAGTTATCTTTCTTTTATTACAGTTGAAGATAGTGAAGTTCATGTGTTCTGGTGAGAAGATTCCTATGGATAAAGTGATTGAGGTTTGTGCGGTTGCTCTTGATTATTATCACATACTTGTGGATGTCTCCTAATCATGTTCCTATTTGGACTTTGGTCCATGTTAAGAAATTGAGATGGTGTGTGAAGATTGTTCCTAGATAATGTAGCATGTAACCAGTCTTGGCCGACCTGGTTGATCCTAGTGATTGCAAAGATCTCTAAAAGATTGAGGAAGCATGTTGTGGCATGGAAGATCATGCTTGAGTCCCAGCTAAGGCATGGTGTGATCTGCATTTCATTCCATTTGCATAATGTTGCAATAGGTCAAGACCTATTTTGTAAATGTTTGTAATACCGACCTTAGAGATTGTTCCAATGGTTGATGATTGCGATGTCGACCTTGATGATCATTCCAAGGTTGATGTAGTGTATAAATACCTATAGATGAGTCATGGAAAAGGTGTCCTTGAGTGAAAATGAGTATATATTAAGAAAGGTCCAAAAGGCAGAGCAGCGAAGAGGTAGAGGAAAGAAGAGGAAGAGCAGAGCAGAGGAAGGGCAGAGCAAGGGAATCATTATGCTTCAAGTTGCAAATATAGAAAGATGTTGATCTTTGGAGTAAGTCTGGAAATAAGCCACCAGTAGGGTTTAATGGCCCTCAGGGTTTAACAACCCTTATTGTTATCTTGCTAGGTTTAGGGTTGAGGTAGTGAGTCTCGTAGACCTTGTTGTTCTTCATGGAAGTAGGCCAGTATGTTTAGGCCCGTGAAGTGACCAATCTTGAACATCATTATTTCAAGATTGCAATATATATTGAGAGTTAATCCTCTCTATGGTTTTTTCCCACCTTGGGGTTTTCCACGTAAATCTAGTGTCTCTTGTGTTTGATGTTGTATCTTTCTGATTTCATGTACTCATTGTTAAATCATAATAATTGTGGATAAGTGCTGAATGTTTAATTAGAGGAAGTGTTTAAGTTTTTGTGACAATTGATTCACGCCCCCTCTTAGTTGTCTGTTGCATATAAAAAATTGGTATCAGAACCAAGTTTCTTTGAAGAAAGTTTAACAGCTTGAGGAAGATCCAAAATGTCTTACAAGAAGGAAGTGCCTCATTTTGATGGAATGAATTATGTTCTCTAGAAGGCTCGGATGAAAAGCCATCTTCTTTCTCTTGGTTACAAAGTTTGGAAAGCTACAGAAATAGAATACGCCATGCCTCAAAATGGTCTGAAGACTAAAGATGAAATCAAAGAATATGAGATAGATATTAAGGCAAAGGATGCTCTGCTAAGCTCATTAACTGAATCAATATTGATGAAAGTGGTGGATCTTGAAACTACAAATAAGGTATGGGAAAAGTTGAAAAATTTGTATGAAGGAGATGAATCTATGAAGGAAGCCAAGTTACAAATTGTGAAAGTGAAATATGAAATCTTGAAGATAAACAATGATGAAAACATATCAGCTTTTATGCAAAGAGTTGATGAACTTGTTACAGGGATAAAAGCCATAGGCTGAACTCTCAAAGAAAAAACAATTGTTATGAAAATACTCAGATCTCTGCCTAAGTCCTACTATCACAAGGTAGCCATGATTGAAGAATTCATGCAAGTAAAAATGGTTAACAGGGATCAGCTGCTTGGTAAACTTACTGCTTTTGAAATGAGGGAGTTAGATGATACTTTGCCGAAAGTTGAGATGACCTTCAAAGCCAGTACTCTTGGAAGTACTTCCAGATTAGAAAAGTACAAGGTAGAATCCGATGATGAGTTAGATGAAGTTGAATCCAACTTTGTGCACAGACTTCAAAGAGGATCCAGTAAATATAAAGGAAAATTACCTTTCAAATGTTTTTCCTGTGGTAATTAAGGTCATTTTGCTTCTAGATGTCCTGAAAGAATCAAAAGAAATAGAAGAAGATACAAAAATAGGCTTAGGACCCAAAAGAAGTGTTATTATGTTGAAGATTTTGGTGATGATGGAGTATCAGATAATGATGAACAAGATAATGCTAGTTCCTCTGTAAATGAATGCTTGTTCATTGCTATTAAGGAAGATCTTGTGTCTACTAATTCTTCTAGCTGTATGAAGGAAGAAAAACTAGTGGAAAGTGCTTTGGCTGCTCAGGTCATTAAGGACAAGGATGAATGGGTTATTGATAGTGGTTTCTCTCACCACATGACTAGTGACAAAAGTAAGTTTGTGAGTTTGGAAAGATATGATGGTGGACTGATTAGGTTTGGAGATGATATAGCTAGTAGGATTTGTTTGAAAGGATCTATTTCTTTTGATGGAAAGCATAATACTGAAGACCTCTTGTATGTGAAAGGATTAAAGCACAATCTTCTAAGTGTGGGTTAGATGTGTGACAAGGGCAATGACTTAAGCTTCAAGGACAATGGATGCAAGATTAGGAAAAGCTCTGGAACAGTCATTGCAACTGGTAAGAAGACCAGAGGTAATATCTATCACTTGAAAGGAACCGAGAACTATTGCTTGTTGACTCAGACTGATGAGAGTTGGTTATGGCATGGAAGGTTGTGTCACATAAATTTTGATAATATTATGAAGATAAGTACTGCACAGATTGTTAGAGATTTGCCTAAGCTTGTGAAGCTTGCTAATCTGGTTTGCAAGGAGTGTCAATTTGGGAAATAGACAAGAACAAGTTTCAAAAGCAAGGATCAATTAGTTGGAGGACTACTTGAGCTAGTGCATACAAATTTGTGTGGACCTACTAGAGTAAGAAGTTTGCAAGGAGATAGGTATTTCATGCTACTCATTGATGATTATTCTAGAATGACTTGGGTCACCTTTTTGAAGGAGAAAGATGAAGCTCTAGATAAATTCAAGGCATTTAAGGCAATGGTTGAAAATGAAATGGATTTGAAAATCAAATGCTTGAGGTTAGATAGAGGAGGAGAGTTCACATCAAATGAATTCAATTTCTTTTGTGAAGATCATGGAATAAAGAGACAGCTATCTACACCCAGAACTTCACAACAAAATGGAGTTATTGAAAGGAAAAATAGAACAGTTCAAGAAGCTGCTAGAACCATGATGAAGGAAGCTCATCTTTCGAAAGCATATTGGAGAGAGGCAATTCACACCGTAGTATATATCCTAAATAGAGTTCAAGTAAAAGGTAATAGTTCAAAAACTCGCTATGAATTGTGGCATGGTAGAGTTCCTACTGTGAAATATTTCAAAGTTTTTGGTAGCATATGTTATATCAAAAGAGAAGAAGATTTAGGTAAGTTTGATGCTAGATGTAATGAAGGAATCTTCAGTGGTTACTCCACCAAGAGTAAGGCCTACCAGTGCTATAATAAGAGGCTGAATAAGATCATTGAAAGTGCAAATGTTAGAGTTGATGAATGTAAGGAAAGGTGTTCATAATCAAGTGTATATGAGTCAGATGATCTAGATGTCTCAAATGTGGTACAACATGAAGACAACACAGATGAAGAAGAATAAGCCCCGGTAAGTGCTACCAAAACCCCAAGATATGTAAGAATTAGTCATTCTGAAAATCAAATTATAGGAGATAAGAGCAAAGGGAACTTAACCAGAAGAAAAGCTATAGAGGAACAACTAAACTTCTGTCTAATTTCTAAGATTGAACCTAAAACTATGAATGAGGCTTGCAAAGATGAGAATTGGATAAAGGCTATGAAGAGGAATTGATGCAGATAGAGAAGAATCAAACTTGGGATCTTGTTCCTAGACCAACAGAGAAGAATGTAATTGGTACAAAGTGGGTCTTCAGAAACAAAATGAATGAGAATGGTGAAGTGCTAAGAAATGAAGCAAGGTTGGTATGCAAAGGATATGCTCAAGTTGACGGAATAGACTTTGAAGAAACTTTTACTCCAGTAGCAAGGATTGAAGCAATAAGGATGTTTCTAGCTTTTGTGGCCTACAAAGATTTCAAAGTTTATCAAATGGATGTGAAGTCTGCCTTCTTAAATGGAGAGTTGGAAGAGGAAGTCTATATTGAACAACCAAAAAGATTTCAGTCATCAAAACAAGGGGACATGGTATACAGATTGAAGAGAGCATTGTATGGATTAAAACAAGCTCTTAGGGCATGGTATGCATAGTTGGACAGGTACCTGATACAGATAGGGTTTAGTAAAGGTACTACAGATAGTAATCTCTACTTCAAGATCAATGATGAACAAACCCTGATTGTTACAATTTTTGTTGATAATATTATTTTTGGAGGCAATGAAGGTATGTTCTCAGTCTTTGCTGGAAAAATGCAAAGTGAATTTGAAATGTCTATGTTTGGAGAGATGAACTTCTTTTTAGGTCTGCAAATAAGTCAATTAGATAAAGGTATCTTCATTTCTCAGTCTAAGTATGTGAAATATTTGTTAAATAAATTTGGGATGGAAGATTCTAAACTAGTATGCACACCTATGATAACTGGTTGTAAGTTGAACAAAGATGATAACTCACCCATGGCAGACCAGAAAAAGTATAGATCTATGATTGGAGGATTACTTTATTTGACTCAAACCAGACCTGACATAATGCATGCAGTGTGTCTTGTGGCAAGATTTTAGGTAGAACCCAAGGAATCACATGTGATGACAGTCAAGAGAATTCTGAGATATTTAAAAGGCACAATATATTATGGCTTGTGGTACCCTAAGGACTGTGACTTTACTCTCAGTGCATATACTGATGTAGATTAGGTTGGAGATGTGGATGACAAAAAAAGTACAAGTGAAAGTGCATTCTTCTTGGGAAAAAGATTAGTATCTTGGCTGAGCAAGAAACAAGATTCAATATCCTTGTCTACTACAGAGGCAGAATATATTGCAATAGCGTGCAGTTATACTTAAGTGTTATGGATGAAGCAGAATTTAAAGGACATCAAAGTTGTGTATGAAGATCCCATTGCAATATTTTGTGATAACACAAGTGCCATTAACATATCAAAGAATCTAGTAATGCATTCAAGGACAAAGCACATATCCATTAGGTATCATTTTCTGAGAGAAAAGGTGACAGAGAATGAAGTGAAGTTGGAGTATGTTTCTACCAAGGATCAGATTGCAGACATTTTTACCAAGCCTCTACCAAAGGATACTTTTGAGTATCTTAGAAGAAAGTTAGGGGGTATCACCTTGCTTGCTCTAAACTAAGATGCATAATAGTGCATCAGTCTGGAGAGGTACTCAGAGGTCCAGATTGATGTTTTTTAGGGCTACTTCTTAGGGGGAGTAATCAAAGAGTTCAGAAGAGAGATTAGATCAAAGCAGATGAGTGTAAGTATGTGCCCTTTGCCATTAGGGTCAATGGGGGAGAGAAGACATATGAAAAACTTAGAGTGCAGATGTGTAAGAGAAAGGGGGATAATTTTGGAGAAGAAAGAGTGCAGGTGTGTAAAGAGAAAGGGGGAGAATCTTGTCTTGATGGCTGTTGCAATTTTTCACATCATATGTTGCCATCAATGACAAAGGGGGAGATTGTTGTAAGTATGTGCCTAATCAGTGTTGTCATTGATGTCAACATATTTTTCATTGGTGTCAATTGTATCTTGTTCTATTACTTGTTTAGAAGACTTGTATGTTGAGGATATTGAGAAAATTAGCCCCTTTGGAAGAAACTAGTGAGCTACAGAGAAGTGTAGTACAGATAGTGAGTTGTATGCTGAAGAACAGTCCAGTAAACTACTCTGCATTTATTTCTGCTTGAAGATCGTGGTTTACGGATTGGAAGTAAGTTAGAGGTATGTCTGAGGATTCTACATTCTGGGTTTGAGCCATCCACAAGAAGATCTGAGTGAGTTGTGTTCACTAGAGTGAAACCTACTTTTTCAATAAGTTCAGTTGGGATAGGAAGAAAGTATTATGCTCTGTATTCCTTCGCAATAAAGTATTTGGCTCTACAGTTCTAGAGGGAAGTCTGGGATGATGATAAGTGCCTACAGCTGCAATGGTTCATGGTTTGGTGGTTCGCAAGCCATCTTTCTTTTATGATAGTTGAAGACAGTGAAGTTCATGTGTTCCTGAGAGGAAATTCCTATGGATAAAGTGATTGAGGTTCGTGCAGTTACTCCTGATGATTATAACATGCTTGTGGATGTCTCCTAATCATGTTCCTATCTAGACTTTGGTCTACATTAAGAAATTGAGATGGTGTGTGAAGATTGTTCCCAGATAATGTAGCGTGTAACCAGTCTTGGCCGACCTGGTTGATCCCAGTGATTACGAAGATCTCTAGAAGATTAAGGAAGCATGTTGTGGCATAGAATATCATGTTTGAGTCCCAGCTAAGGCATGGCATGATCCACGTTTCATTCCCTTTGTATAATGTTGCAATAGGTCAGGACCTATTTTGTAAATATTTGTAATACCGACCTTGGAGATTGTTCCAATGGTTGATGATTGTGATGCTGACCTTGATGATCATTCTAAGGTTGATGTAGTGTATAAATACTTGTAGCTGAGTCATGGAAAAGGTGTCCTTGAGTGAAAATGAGAATATATTAAGAAAGGTCCAAAAGGTAGAGCATAGAAGAGGTAGAGGAAAGAAGAGGAAGAGCATAGTAGAGGAAGGGCAGAGCAAGGGAATCATTATGCTTCAAGTTGAAAATAGAAAGGTGTTTATCATGGGAGTAGGTCTCGCAGTAAGCCACCAGTAGGGTTTAACAACCCTTATTGTAATCTTGCCAGGTTTAGGGTTGAGGCAGTGAGTCTCGTAGACCTTGTTGTTCTTCATGGCAGTAAGCTAGTATGTTTAGGCCCATGGAGTGACCAAGTGTGAACATCATTATTTCAAAATTGCAATATATATTGAGAGTGAATCCTCTTCATGGTTTTTCCCCACCATGGGGTTTTCCACGTAAATCTAGTGTCTCTTGTGTTTGATGTTGTATCTTTCTGATTTCATGCACTCATTGTTAAATCATAATAAGTGTGGATAAGTGATAAATGTTTAATTACAGAAAGTGTTTAAGTTTTTGTGACAATTGATTCACCCCCCCAATTAGTTGTCTGACACATATCAACAAGTATTCACAATAGGCATTTTAATTGAACCAAGAGTGTTTAAATTAATTTTCATCATAAGGGAGAATAGGGGGTAATGTTATCAAATCCACCTTTACAAGATTGTTCAAGACATTTTCAATGGGTTCCCCTAAAGGTGTGAATCTCCTCTTCGGGTTATTATTTTGTCTTGGTAGTCCCTTAGGAACATTTACATTTTTTTTGCTTATGGATGTACTTGGTGGAGTTGAATTTTGTACATTCTAGATGGCCTTCACATCAATGACACTATCATTGACGGTGTTTTTTTTTTACCCCAAAAGCGGGGTTTGTCATTGGATTGGGTGTTATTGTTTGTGTTGGAGGTGTTGGTGGTGGTGGTGTTGTTGTTGTTGTTGTTATTGTTGTAAATTTTGATAGCCCCCTTTGCGACAAGGGATCTTTCTATGGTTGTCCCTTTATCTATGACTTCCACAAAGGTTGACGTGCATTGGAATTGCAAGTGGAAGCCCATTTCTTGGTTAAGGTTAGTCACAAACATGGTGACTAATTGTTTTTCAGGTATTGGCCTAGGGAATTTGTTTTCTAAGCTTGTCCACCTTTGTAAAAATGCAGAAAAGGATTCCCCATTCTTTTTTTTTGGTGTTGCAAAGGTTGGTAATGAATATTTCATGCTCAAAGTTATAGGAGAAATGATTTACAAATTTCTCCGCAAGCTCATGGAATGTTTTGATACTGAGGGAAAGATGAGCAAACCATTCAATGGCTTGTGTACCTAGGCTTCTAGGAAAAAGTCTCATCAAATATGTGTCATCCTATGAGACCTCTAGGAAAGCAATGTAAAACTCTTTAAGATGTTCCCTAGGGTCCCCTTTCCCTTTATATTTATCAAATTTTAGTGTTTCAAAATTTTTAGGGAAGGGTGGCATGTGGATGGTTCTATCGAATGGGTATTGGGAAAATATCCTCAAAGGAATATTGCTTTCTATTGTGTCCATGTTGCATATCATCAACCTTTTGAATCAAGGTTTGCACAATGCTAGATAAATCTTGGGTAGGTGGTGGTTGGGGTATGTTGGTTTGGATGAAGTGTTGGAGAAAGCTGGGAATTTGTTGATGTTGGGGTGGTGTTTTATTTTAGATGATTTGATTTGGTGGGTTTTGATTTTGTTCGAAAGCAAGTAGTTTTTGGAGGATATGTGGCAGAATTTGATGATTTTGATTTGGGTTTTGTTGTAAGGTTTTGATGGAAGATGTAATGGGTGGTTGGGAAATTGGAGGTTGTACGTATGTGAAATTGGATGAAGGATTGTTGCATGGATTATTGTTAGGGATGTTGGACGTATTCCAAGGTGGTTGGGAGAATAATCGTGTCATGAAATCTATGATATTGGCATCATATTGGGGTACACTTGTGGATGCACTAGTGTACATGGTGTGGTGGGGAATGTTGAGGGTGATTTGGCAAGTAGAGGTAGTGATGGTAGATGTTTATATGGACATGGGATTTGATGTGGTTGATGCATTGGTGGGAGTTATCAAAGTTTGGGATGTGTTTGTGACATTGTTGGATGAGGATGGTTGTGATGAGGTGGGTATGGCGGCACCATTTTGAATGAGGAATTCAAGATATTTTTTGGGATCCAACTTTAGGACTCTATCTAATGTGTCCATGGCATTTGAATCTTGCATGAATTCTGGGACATTTTGATCCACATTATTGATGTTTGATGGTGGTCCAAGTTGTTGGGTTGTGAAAGGATTTATCATAGTATTGGTATCAAGGGATGATTATTGTTAAATGATAGGGACATTGTTTTGATCGTTGTTAGGCATCCCAAAGGTGGCTCTAGAGGATTCCATTTCATTGTTTTTCCTAGCTTGGGACCTTGTCAAAGGCATGTAATGGATTGGGTATGAATTGGTTGGATTGTTGAAAGGTTGACAAAGGTTGAGACCTTAGTGATGATGGATCGATAGGTTTGACTTTGGTGTAAAAGTGGATGAAGGTTAGACATTAGAGATTGATTTTCAAAATATTGGACCCAAAGGATGAATAATTGAAAAGGAGAATTGAAAAATGGGGGATAAGGGATGGATGGAGGGGATTATGACTATAGAAATTTGGGAATGATTTTGGGATCAAAGGTGTATGAGTGATTTGGTAACCTAAGAGATTCTTGGATCAAAGGTAAATGGATATGAGAGTGAATAAAATTTGGGGATGACTTTGGGATGAATGTGAAATGGATGATGATTTGGAAATGGATGACCAAGGTATACTTAAGATAATTTGGATGACAATCAACCAAGGAGACCCTAGATGATTTGGATAGATGGGATTGGATGATTAAGGATGTTGGATAAACTTGATGATGTTTGGAAAAGGATATTCAAATCAAAGGAGGGCTCAAATAAATCTATATCTTTGGATTGTAAAAGGATGCCCCTTCTTACCCAAGGTAGACTAATGCCCTTAAGAAAAAAGGGAAGGAGATTATTTTACTTGAGGGTAGACTAATTACCACCATGCAAAATGGGATACCTTAGAATATACCAACTTAGGAGTTGTCTAGGCTCCTCAATCAATTATTGTAAGGGTTGATAAAAGTCTAATTTATAAAGGAACTTAAGGTAGACAAAGTCTTAAGTACCCTATAAATTAGAGGATGATGAGATCTAGACTTAATTCCTTGCACAAATTTGATTTGAGGTATGCTTTTGGATGTTGGTTCAATTTTTGGATTTGAATGATTGATGTTGATGATAGGTTTGGATAGATTTGGTTTTGGATGTTGATGTTGGATTTTGGATAATGTGGATAGGGTTTGGATAATATGGATTTGATATTTGGAATGGACTTGGCAAGGATAATGTTGGTTGATATTTGGAAATTAAGTTGATTGGACTTGGGATAAGGTTGGGATGATTTGGACTTGGATGAATTTTGGGATTTTATGGAAATGGATGTGCAAAGGTCAAAAAGTGAAAATCAAGATACTCTTCTAAGGTCAAATGGATAATGGAGGATAATGAATTTGGATTAGGGTTTTGGATGAAGGGACTCTTGGATTAGGATGGAAATAAAGTGAAGGGTTGGGGATAATATTTGATTGATGAAGAAAGACAATATCAAAATGATGTTTGTTTAAGGTCAAATGGGATGAGAAAATGGAATTGGATAAGGGTTAAACTATGTTGGAAATGAAAATATCGACAAAGGTTGGACTCAACAATTGATTTTGTATTTAGAATGAATGAGCTATGGTCAAGGGTCCAATAATTAAAATGATTTTTCTCTAAGGTCTAAATGAAATGATGTGGATAGACTTGGACAAAGGTTGTGGATGGAAATATGGTCAAAGGTTGGGCTTAAAATGGAGGATTTTGATTTTTGGTGATTTTGACAAGGTGACTAGGTGCTAAGGTTGGATAAAGCTCAAAGATTTGGGGATAGATCAGGGAGCACGTGTGGGATATGGCTATAAAATGGTGCTACTCCAAAAAATTATGGCGCTACAATAGTGGGAATTGGTGTTGAGATAGATGATGCTACAAGATGAATTTATAGCACTAAACAGAGAGTGTATGGCACTAAACAATGGACAGTCTTGAGATTTTGACTAGGGTTTTTGATCAATTTTTGGATTTTTGATCCTTTGGCTCAAATTTTGGATTTCAAGAGGTCAAATTTTGGATTTCAAATGGTTCAAGTATTTGATTTCAAAAGGTTCAAATGATTTTTGGACAAAGTTGATAAGGTTTCTTGGCAAGTGCATGTAAATCAAACAAGAGAACACAATGGATTTTGACTCAAGGTGGACTTTGGATAAATTGGCTTGTACGGGTTTAAACAAGAAGACACACCAAGCATGTGAACAATCCTAACATTAGTCAAGTGGGAGTATGATACCTTGTAGATCTCACAAAGTCGTTGTGGGTCAATCCCAACTCAAGTGAACTAGGATTCCCACCACCACTAATACCTTTGGTACTATAATGTCAGAAAATGTCCCCTTGGGGGCTTTTCCCTCATAAGGTTTAGCTCCCAGGTCTTTAGCATGCATTTAGGACATCTTAGTTCATATTTTGGTATCCCGATGGAATGAGGCCTAGGTTTCATGACAAATTGGACCTAGGAGGACCCCTTGAGCTGTACCCTACCCAAAATAGGGGGAGGACTTGGTCACCCGTGCCCTAGTCCTGCCCTATTTTGGGGTAGCCCTAATTTCTAGGTGTCCGTTTATGATAGTTATTTGGGTCCTTTGCTGACATGGTAAGTTTGAATTATGAAAATCTTGGCGGGAGTGTTTGTAGTTGCATATAAAAGCATGTTTAGGCATTTATTTGTAAACTAGAATTCAATTAGATGGCAATTGTGATGTTCAAGTGTTCTCAAGGTGATTCAAGGCTTTCATTGTGTTGCAAGAGCAAACTTGTGTGTTTTATGTGTTTGTTTACAGATTTGAGCATCAATTTCATCATGGAATGAAGAGCATCCTCCCATGATATCTTTCACTACAAGGTGACATAATATTGTGTTTTCATCATTGATTCCTTTGGTTTTTGCCTCTACCTCACAAGGGCACACACTCTTTATCTGACAACGATGTTCAGAGACTTAAGTGTCCTCCGGGGCTTGACTGAGGCAAGCCTCTAAACACCACAACCTCCAAACCAAGTCTTATGATTGTAGGTTATAGGTGTCGTATTTGGGAAAAGTGGAGTTGCAGGAAGGATTGGTAGGTATCAAGGATTCAGGATCTAAAGAAAAGCAGGACACGAGAGCATTTCTAGGACTTGGGTGCTTTCTCTAGTGTCCTCTATAATTGAGTTTCAAGATATAGAAGTTACAGGGCTGATTAGTGTCGGAAGGAGGTTCGGATCCCGTGAAGAAATTGGTACCTTGGACTTGGGCACCTGCTCCAGTGTCCCTGATGTTCCGCTTCAGAATCCTGAAAATAGGTACTCTGTGATTTGGTATTTTATTCCCATTTGTAAGAGCATTTTCCATTATTCATCAATTTGTTGCTGTATTTACATAATTAGGGTTTTAATGGTCAATTGAGCATAGGAGAAAGAAAATTGATAATTAAATTCCCTAATCCAAGTTTCCCTACATCTCATAGTGACCTAGGGTATGATAGTTCTCGCCACTCGACCCTAGATCCTTGAATGTTAAGTGGAAAGGTAGATTTAAACATCAAAACTCTAAAACAATTACAAATCCAATTTTCCACCTAAACATTTTGGTGAACTCATGTTTTTGGAATTAAATTGCAAATTGCTGAGTGTGTGTCTTAAGATTTGGATTGATTGTATTAATTCATTTTATTGCATTGAGAAAAATTTAAAAAAATTGCATTGTTTGGCTTACTAAATTGCGTCAATTCTTCCTAAATTTCACTAATTCATGAATTTTGCATCAAATTTGATATCAAATACAAAAAAATCCAAAAATTCAGAAATTTGCATTGCATTTTCATTATTTATTTGCTAGGGTTTTGTGGAAATTTTGACAATTTTATATAACCTAGTAATTCCAAAATCTAGGGTTAGTAGGCAAAATATTTTCTAAGATTTTTATACTGATTTTAGAGGCTCATTAAAATTAACATTTGTCTGTAGTCTTTCATTTTAGTGTAAATTTGCATTTAGATTTAAAATATTTGCAATTTTGCATAGAAAATTTCAACAAAAACTAGCAATTTTGATGCATTTTCATTAAATTTGCATGGGGATTTTGCATGTTCAAGCTTGAAAATTATTTTCAGATCTGAGATTATTTAATTTTCATCATAAATCATACTTCAAAATATTCACATAGCATTTTGTCCCAAGATCTCAAACTAGGGCTTCAAAAACAACGATTTTCACTAAATTTGGCCTTATCAGCTCTATAAACTTGCACCATAGGCATGTTGTGAAAAGTATTTTTGCATTAATTTTCTGTTATCAGGGTAATCATTTTCTATCCCTCCTAAAAATCTTCACAACACCCTTTTATTAGGCTCTTGTAGTGAAAATTCAGTGAAAATTTACATATTTTGACTATTTTTGCCCTAGGGTTTGACCTAGTTTACACTCCAAGCATGTTGTGATCAAGTTTATGGATTGAGGCGACTGATATGATTGATATTATTTTCTATACCTCCTTATATTCATTACAATGCCCCTTTTTCTAGGTCTTGAAGTGTATTATGGATTGAGGCGACTTATGGATTTTTTTTGGGGATTGTATTAACTCTCATTTGAGTGTATCTAGAAGGAATCTCATAGAGCTGGAAGCATTTTACAATCATTTTTCTGATTTTTTGGTTCCATACCCTAGTTTTAAGGGTATTTGTGCAAAACAATGGATTTATTTTCCTTTTCATCTATGTCATAGGTCTAAAATGGATGAAATGAGATTATGTTGGCATGTTTTCAACTGGGTTTGGTCTGCAAGAGCAGGGGACAAGTGTGAAGTGGAGTTTGAAGGCATGAAGGCCTAATTTCTTCATGCATTTGGTAATTGACATAGGTAGTTATTGGTTAGACAAGAAACCCATACTTGAAAATCCTAAAACCCATAAAATTGGTTGAGTTGGGATGTGTACAAACTCACTAAAGTGGATTTTTGGTTGTGTGCTTGATATTTTTTGTACTCCCTTTGTAAAATAGGGCTAATTGCCCTCTTGAACAGTAGAGACAGTCTAATTTTGAGGTGTATGTTAAAAAAAAACCTACCTTGCATGTTTAGTATGTTATGTAACTCTATAATGGATACTTGAAAAGGTATTTTTTTTGTGGGTTTGTCATGTCTTTTGAAATCTATGCTTCAAAAACCTCACTAACAGGACTACAAGGAAATAGGTCAGCCTATGAAGGAAGTGGTACAAGGAGGTACCTTCTAAGAATTTTGATGGTTTTGTGAGCTTGGGATAGTCAATCCTAGAAGAACTAGGGTCCCTAGAAAGTTTGGGAAGGTTCCCATGTATATGAACCCAAAAATGGGGTTATTGTGTAGTGTTGAAGCAATGGACAGTGAGGGGACAGTCATGTCTTGTTTGAAGTCAAGCGTTGTAGCTTGGTCCACTAGGGCCTAGAAGATGTGTTTGCCCTACCATCCCCTATATCCTCTTCCTCCATTAATGTTTGTTGTGACCCGTTAGTGGTCTTAATGGTGTAAGCTCTACATCAAATTGGTATCAGAGCATAGTTAGTAGGTCTATTAAAGAGACAGTTTGTCAAAGATGCCTCCAAGATGAAGAAAAATCACTCAAGAGATGAATGAGCTGAAGGAGAAACATGCTATAGATTTGAGGGAGCTGAAGGAAAGAATGGCTACCCTAGAACAAAATCAAAGAAGAGGAGTTGCTCTAGGTGATGACAATGAGTCTGAGGAAGAAGAGGAAGTTGAGTATGAAGATGTGGAAGAAGAGTTGGACCTTGAGGATCAGAGGATGGTAAATTTGCTGAAAGTGGTGAAAGAAGACAAGCACAAGATAAATATAGATGTGCCAAAGGATGGAGGAATCCTTAGTGATCAAGAGTTGTTAGACTAGATTGCAGCATTGGACAGTCATTTTGAGTGTGAAGAAGTTCCTAAGGATCAGAAAGTGAAGATTGCAAAGACCTAACTCACAAGTCATGCTTTGTTATGGTGGGATTATCAGTAGACAGAGAGGAGAGAGCAAGGAATGGCAAAGATTGTTTCATGGGACAAGATGGTAGCAAAAATCACAGGTAAATTCTTGCCTAAAGATTATGAAGTTCAAATGTTTAAGAAGCTTCAAGGTTTAAGACGAAAGGAAATGGATGTTAAGACATACACTGAAGAGTTTTATAAGATGAGTATAAGGTCTGGTCAAAATGGAAGTGAAGTGCAAAAATTTGCTAGGTATATTGGTGATTTGAGGTTTAACATGCAGGATGAACTAGTGTTGGCAAATCCAAGGAATGTTGAAGAATGTTATCAGATGGCAGTAAGAGTGGAAGAGAAGCTAAAGAGAAGAGAAGACAAAATAGCCAGAGGTAGAGGCAGCACCTCTAGAGGCAGAGGATGCTTTCAGAATACAAATCAAGTCAATGAGATTCAAGAGGAGATGAACAAGGCACAAGGACAAAGTGCTGATTTCAGAGGCAGAGGTTCTAGAGGTAGATTTGGTGGTGGAAGGAGTGCAAATACTTTTATGGGTAAGTTAATTGTCAAGAGTTTGGGCACCCAACATACAAGTGTCTTGAGAAGTAAAATTTTACAAGTGATGGTAAAAGGAAGAATGAGATGAGGACTCAGTTAGTCCAAGAAGAAGAATGTGGTGGTTCTATTCCCACTAGTTGTGTTGGTGAGGTAGGAGAAACATTGGTGCTGAGAGAAAGAGCACTATTGAAGACCTCCAAGGAGAAGGAGCTGATTCAGAGGAAAGCACTATTTAGGACAACTTGCAAGTGCAAGGACAAGGTATGTAAAGTGATAGTGGATTAAGGATGTATTGATAATATGGTGTCTAGCGAGATGGTAGACAAACTAAGGTTGAAAAGAGTACCTAGGGACACACCTTACAAAGTCTCTTGGGTAAGTGATCATCAGTCCATTTTAGTGAGTGAGCAAGCATTAGTAGAGTTCAAGATTGGAGCATACGAGGATAGGGTATTTTGTGACATCCTACCCATGGATTGTTGTCATGTGATACTTGGAAGATGCTGGTAGCTTGATAGGTCTATAATTTATGATGGGAAAGCTAACACCTACACCATTAGGAGGGATGAGAAGACTTTTATGTTGATTCCATTGCAGGAAGAAGTCAAAGAGTAGTCAAGGACAGCAAAGATGATAATGTTTGGCAAGAAGGAGCCAGTGATGTTTGAAGAGAGTGAAAACAAGGAGTGTGCAGCCTTTTCAAGGCATAAAGTTGCTGAAACAACAAAGAGCATGTGTGAAGCTAATTTGTAGCTAGTTATAAAGAGGAATGTCTTCATGTGGAAGAGGAAGGTGAGTGAAAATGTGAAGTGTAAGAGTGGAAAACCTGTGGAAATGTAAGAAGTGAGTGAAGGGATCTTAGTAGGGACAATCATGTGCCCTGTAGTGTTGAGTAGAGAGAAGAGGTAGTCAAGTGAATCTGATGCAACAGTTTACAAGGATAATAGGACAGTAAACAAATTGGGCAAAGGCCTGACAGAGGTTACAAAAGGTAATGTGACAATGAACAGTGGAAAGAATGGAGACAAATAGTGGTGTAAACAAGAACTTGAGAAGACGAGTGAAAAGATAGTTAAGAGAAGCATGGATGTTGATGAAAGTGACAAGGTCAGAGGACCAAGAATGGGATAGTTTACAAAGAGTGCACATGGTCAAGAAGCAAGTAATGTTGGCAAGCATGTCAAGGATAGTGAGAATCAAGCACAAAATGGAGGACAATTTTCAAGATTCTTTCCAAGGGACTTGGAAAAAGTTACAAGTTAGGGTGTATGGTGCAGTGCACCTAGGACATTTTTATGTCATTTATTTGAAAATTCTAGTTGTTGGAGACTAAATGGAGTTTTAAAATATTGTAATAAAGCCTTTGAGAGGCATGATGTTGTAATCGGGGCCTATTATAGGTGTCTTTCTTTAGTAAGTCTTGTTGTGTGGTTACACAACACGCCCCATTTTGACTTGACAAAACAGGGACCCAACGTTTTGCTTGGCTTGTTCTTGTGTTTCCTACTTTTCAGCAGTCCGGTAAAAGTAAGTCATGTAGATGACCCTACTAAGGGGGGTGGATATAGATCATCATGATGAGGTCAGTTTTTCAAAGTTAGTATTTCATATCACTAACCTCATTTTTAGAAAGAGCACAAAATTCCATGCAGGTTTGCCTTTTAGATCACCCTAAAATTTATTAAGGGGAGAAAGTTATAGTGAGTCAAAGTCTTGGTCAAACCTGATATTCCTAGGGGGGTCATATTCCTAAACATCAGTCATCTTACGAAGATCACCCCGATGCCATTTTATCACCCGATAATCATTCGGTCCGCGAAGCTCTGGATGTCAATTTTAAGAGATGGTGATATTTTCCCATCAAATGTCTTCATATATGTTGCAGGCGTCATATTTACAAATATCACCTGATCTTACAAATATCACCCTATCTCAAAACATCACCCTAGTGCCAATATGACGATGACGTCACCCGATCCGATGAACAAAAAAAATCACCCTGATGGTGATGTCATCAAACTTTTACCTCGCGCAGGTATATTTCTGAATATCACCCCATCTGATAAACATGATGATGACATCATGATGACATCAACCCAATCTTTCGAGAGTAGGTCACCTTAGTTTGAGGGTTCATATTTCTCAACATGACCTAATATTCCAAACATGACTCGATATTCTCAACATGACCCGATATTTTAAATATCACCTGATTTCTCAACTTCTATTTTTCCCGCTCAAAGGTGGAGGGTCATGATACACAGCGGGGATCATATTTCCAAATATCACCTGATATTTCAAATATCACCCAATCTTCTGAAGATCACCCTCTTCTCTTGCCTCAAAACATTTAATGCAATAAATGCAGTAGGTGGATTCCTGCCTATTGTGAATGCGATACAAACACCTGGCAACATCCATGAATTTTGTGCAGAAGATCAATGGATTTAAGTGATTTAACCTAATTTTTCCCTAATCTACCATATGAATGGGTTTAAAAGTGAATTTCCAAGATCATTTTACATTCACCTTGCGATAAACAAGAATTTACATAGCACACATTCAAACCCTCGTACGAGCTACCTGTGAAAAAACTAACGGCTTGCAGTAGAATAGGACACGTGATTATCACTGATATCTGAGTCCCTTTCCCATAATCATCACCTTAATCAAGGAGATAAGCATTATCATGTAAGTAAATGAAAACCCTCCTATTGTTGTTTTCTGCATATCCAGGTAGTATGTTTTTCTAGTGGTTTGAAGCTGTAATTATGCATACCATGATGAAATAGAGATTAATAAGTATAATATGCATGATGCCGTCAAAGTATAATGTTGTGTACATGCATGTGAATATTATGGTAAGGCCAGTCATGTTTATTGCAAGAATCCATGGCAGACGTCAGGAGGAACAAGTTTGAGTCAGAATTTACTAAACCTATGTTTGCTAGTCCTGAAGGAGTGCAGTTTAAGTATGGGACCATCAAAGATACTCATCAAGGAAATACAGATTTGGAAGCATGGTCATCTAAGATGCATGATGATAAAGAGAATACTTTCCTAGATGTTGTATTTATATCAGGGATGTGGCATGCGGCTAGATTTCCCTATTCCATGGAGACTCTAGAATTGATAATAGAATGTGCCAGAAATTACAACCCATAGACAAGGAGAGTGGAAAAATATGGCAGGGTTTATGCAGATTTGTCTATCAAAGGGATTACATCTACTTTCAATCTCCCAGTTGGAAGGAAAGTAGTTAGTATGGATCTGAAAAAGCTGGAGCTTGAATATGAAAATAATAAAAAGACTGCAAGGAAGAGGATATATTAGTGGAGATCTAAGAATAGTACTTATACTGCCTCTGCTAAATTACTAGTGCATTTGTATAAATTTGATTTTGATGATGAATATCAATATATGATTGCCCTGTTCAGTAGGATGATAGGCCAGCCTACTATTGGAAGTTTTAAGGATTGGATGTATGGAGTCATCATGATGTGTCTTTATACAGATAAAAAGCCATTATGGGCTAAGATCATAAGTGATGCCTTAGATGAGCAAATGACGAAGTTAGGACGCCTGGAATGTTTATTTTTCATGACTTCATATGTTGTTTATTCATGTGCTTATAAAGGAACATTTGATGCATTGACCACAGTTGGAAAAATTGGTGGCAGCATTAATGATGCCCATATATGGGACCAGCATCCTCAGTTGTAGAGAACAAATTATCTCCAGGATTACAAATTGGTGAATGATGCATTTTCTATGCATTCGGTCAGAACAATGGAAGAAGATAGAACCAAAAGGCTGAGCATGGAAGCTCAGGAGATTATATACAAGCATGGTGCCTAGTTCATCCAGTTTGCCACATTCTCCTATATCAGAATAGAGGGTTTTGAAAGGCAGCCACTCATGTTACCCAGATACCACACAAATGCAGTTGTATTAATGGAATTTGTAAGGCAAATATCCACAATACTGGATGCATACAAAGAAAACAATAAAATACCTCCAATATTGTTCCCAATAACTATGGGCTGGTATATATGCCCAGACTCAGATAATATAAACAAGGCCATAGCAGGTTTGAACCTGATGAACTTACAACTGTTTCCATTGGCCAGGTCATATGATCCTTATGGAAGGATGCAGAAGATCATGGGGAAGCGCATACACCAAAGGCACCTTGAAGATTTCTGGATAGATTGTGAGGATGAGGCTGAGGTAAGGAGAAGAAAGTATCAATGACTTACTCTCAATCAAATCAAGACATTTGATTGCATTCCTGTACCTGCACAATTAAAGCAAGATGATGGCAGGATCATGTTAGATGAGTATGAAGAAAAGAAGATATACAATGACACCATATCAACCCCTAATCTAACATATCCTGAAGACATCTCAATAGATCAATTTACAGGTAGGGTGTTGCATTTGACCCAAGCATGGGTAAATGAGCAAATAAATGCACTGAAGAAGAAGGGTGTGGCTATCACCATTGATAATAAGAAGAAAAGACAAGACATTCCTGATGATGAATATGATGATTTTCTGGTAGAGAAAAGGAAATCTAATGGTGAGAGATTGCCTACCCACAAACAAGAGAAAAGACCCTCAAAAGGAAAGAAGACTACTGAAGAGTCAAGGGGGGTGATAATAGAAAAAAATGGTAATAACAGATGTAGGTGCATCTGCATCAAGACAGGCCTCAGCATCATCTAAACTACCTCCCATGGATAAACCAAGGACAAGAAGGATTCAGAGGCATGTGGAAGAAAGTTCTGAAGAGCATGATGAAGGCCAAACTTCACAAAAGAATGTAGAAGAATATATTCCCCTTGAGGAGGAGGAGCCAGTGCATAGAGAACCTGCAGGAGATGACCCTCTAGCGGTCAGCAGGAAAAGGAAGGCGCCCCTAGTAATATCAGCTCCTAAAAGACAGAGAACACATATGAGGGGTGAGATCAGAAATGACCCCATAGTATTAAGGGGGGTTGGTAGTGAAGTGTTTAGGAAAGAATTACAGCATGAAGTGCCACTTCCTACCATCATTTAGTTCAAAACTGAGAAGGTTGAGGAACAAATGAAACAAGCCTCAAGAGCAGTTCAAGGTGGTCCTGTATCACTGGAAGAGACTGTAGACCTATCAGATGATGAGGTAGTACAGAATGTAGCCTCTCAGCATATGGAGACCCTTGTTTCTAGCACGCACACGAACCCGCATGGAACCCCATCAGCTCAGATGGTGGTATTAGAAGAGTTGACACAAGTGGAGGAAGAAAAAGAAAAGATCCCATAAAGGATTGCTCAACAAATAGGGCTTGATGAGTTAGTTGATCAAGTGACTAGCCCTGCCATGGTAGACCTAGCATATAGGGAGGATGTGATACATCCTGAAGATAAAGCAGGTGCACTTGATCAGGGAGAAACAAAAGTTCATGATCCAGAGATAGGCTAGCAGCAGCATGATATACCAGCTGAGCCTAAGATAGTTGAGGTCCAGCAAAAGGATGGAGGTGATAAGGACATGTCAATAGATGATGCCATCCGGACTCAACGTACTGCAATAGATAAAGAAATATCAGGTCAGAAGGACCTTAAGACCTAGGAGGTCATCATATCAGGTGTAGAGAAAACTGTAGCACAAGATCAGGGTGATGCACCGATTTTGAGCACAATAACATCCACAGATATAGATAAGCTTCAAGATGAAGAAATTACTAATGTGGATGAGGTGCAAAAGGAGGAAGGACAGGGTCAAGTTCAAGATCATCATGTAGAGACGCTGCAAGATTTTCCTCCACAAAAGGAAATTCCTCAAGAGGAGGAAATGGAATAGGATCACCCTCATGAGGAACATCATGAGGAAGAAAAGAGCAAGTCACTCTCTCCATCAAGAACAAAGACAAATACCAGAGATTAGGGTGGATGTGATCATGATAATGAACAAAAGGATCAAGAGACCAAGTACATCTATGGCTAGAGAAAGAAATAGGTACAGAATCAAGTTTTGAGATTCAGGAATTTGATGTTTCAACATTGTTTTTAGAAACCATCATGAAGCCTAAGAGGAAGGCTAGATTAACATCTACAATAAGAAGAGATCTTGCTACAGGTAGAAGGACTGCCCAAGTAGCACTCCCTATCGTGGAGAAAGAAAAAGGCAAGATCACTCTGGAAGAATTCTAGATAACTACAGTGGATTTAGGATTTGCCAATGAGGACTAGGAAGGCCAAGAGTGGAAAGACATTATTGATTCCTTAACCCAAAGGGTGAAGAAGGAAAAAGATAAGAATAAGCAGCATAAAGAGCACATTGCTCAACTACATGCATACATAAAAGGGTTAATTAACCCTGATAATACAACCATTGATCAAGCAGTCCCATTGACTGTTATTTCTCAAGAGGAGGTAAATGAATTAGACTTTATGAAGCATGAGTTAGTAGTCCTAAAGAAATGGATGTCAACAACATTATCAGGAGTTGAAGAAGTAGTGAAGGCCTCTTTGAAGAGGTGGAATTCTTTGAGCATCTCAAAGAGAAAAGTTGATAAAATGCAGAATGAAGCAGGGAAAAGATCATTTCAATTAGAGAAGGCATTGGATGCTTTAGGAGAAATAAAGATAATTAATCCTTAGGTCCTGATAAGTAATCAGATACTAGATAACAATACTTCCATGTTGGTTGATATTTGGTATGAGGACATTAGATTCGAATGTGATATATTGAGAAAGTGCAGCATCAAATTGAGAGATATCAGTTTGAAATTACATAGTATGATGTCGTATGAGGCAGATGTTTTGGAAGCCCTGGAGGGCAAAATAGAAGAAAAAATTGAGAATCAAGATGCTGATTTTGCAGTAAAGGCACTGCATGATAACCTTCAGCTAATGTCTGATGACCCTCTACACCACCTGACTGAGGAAGCAATGAATAAGGTCATGAGGATTAAAGTTAGGGTGGAGCAGTATATAGAAACATTAAGTAATCGGAAGGGTAAGCTAGAAGCCCTTAGAGATAAGTTCAAAGCTCATAAGCATGCCATTGCCAAAGCCAAAACTCAAGATGGCGAAGAAGTTGACAAAATAGTGCAAGCATATGAAAATATCTGGACATCCATGAAGGTCCATATACAAGGTGATGTTCATCAGGATGATGAGGATATTGAAAGTGATGATCATGAGGATCTTGATGATGAAGATGAAGAACCTGAGGAATAAAGAGTAAATGAAGATGTGATACAAAGGAAAACATATACATCTGATACTTAGAGAAAAATAAGTAATTCAGATGGTTGCCAGCTGGCAACCTGTGCCACGTGAGAAATGTTGACAAAGTCAAAAGTGATTGTGTACCATTTATTGTAATTTGATAAATCATGATCATGGATCACTTGTAACCGCTCTCTCACCTTATTCTATAAAAGGTGCAGGGATGTCTTATTTCGAACATTTAGAAGCTTAATTGAAATTTGATTGCTGAAATTTCAAGGCTTATTTCAAAGTTGTTGTAAACATATATGTTTTTGCATACTTAATGAATGAGAAGACCATTTTGATTACATACTATCATAAATCTTGAGTAATCAGTGTTTGAATTCTTGATACATGCTTTGATTTGCTGCGTCCCTTGGAGTGTATATTAGTCTGTATGTGTTGTCTTCATTCCTTTTCCTTTGAAGTTAGCATCAACTATATCTAGCTGTGGAATGTCCTAGTAAACATATGGTTTGATTTCTTCTCTTCATGACTGTATCTGATGTATATGTGGTGTAATAGCTAAGATTCACCAAATTTGAAGTATTCTTTTCAATTTCTTTAAATTTCATAACATTTCATCACCATAATTGCAAATAATAGATAATCAGAAGCAAATAACATGAAATATGCAGATATCTCGTAGATAATTGAACATATTTAGCATATTTAAAGTTAAAGCATGTCAAATTGATAAATATCATGTAGAGATTTAAGTACAGATACATCATTTGAAGAAATATACTGTGAAATAATGTTTCTATGTAGCATCATAACAGAATCCTTTTGATGAACATAAGGCCCCTTAGATGGAAAACATCAACACACATCAACCACTGAGTAACGTCAGTAGATTATGAACTAATCCATGGAGACGGGATCATGAATTCTCTGAATTCATCGTATCTTTCAAGATGAGTAAAGGTTGTTGTGTAACTTTTATTCTATGTTTGCTTATGACTAACATCATGATCAACAAGTCTGCAATCATTTAAGTTGTGACAGTCTATCTTTAGTAAATCAGTTTTCTTATGTAAAAAGCAGATAGTTATGGCTATTTTTAGCCTTTTCCCACGATGGGAATTGATGTAATGGAGGGATAAGGGTATAAACATGATGGTAATGCATTGAAATAGATATGGAGGTCAAATTAAGAGAGTTAGGCATTTTGGAGATGAGTTTTTATGAAGAAAATATATAGAGAATAGTCATATTTCTATTTTTTCACTGTCTTTCTTGTTTTTTGCCCCAAAATCATACTCTACCATACTGTCATGAGTTCATAAAATCAAATGGAATATGTCTCTATCTTATCTCTCTTGTGCATGCATTTTTTGATTGATTTTAGAGAAGTTATGTGAGGAGAATAAACATTTTTACCAGTCATTTTTCTGAGTTTTTCACCGTTTCCTTAACTTCTAGCCCCTTGTACTCATCCGCACTATATAGTCAAGGGTACAAACTTATGGATTGTTGTTGGGGATTGTATTAACTCTCATTTGAGCATATCTAGAAGGAATCTCATTGAGATGGAAGCATTTTATAGTTATTTTTCTGATTTTTTGGTTCCATACCCTAGTTTTAAGGGTTTTTGTGCAAAACAAGGGATTTCTTTTCCTTTTCATCTATGTCATAGGTCTAAAATGGATGAAATGAGATTGTGTTGGCATGTTTTCAACTAGGTTTGGTGTGCAGGAGTACGGGACAAGTGTGAAGTGGAGTTTGAAGCCATGAAGGCCTAATTTCTTCATGCATTTGGTAATTGACATAGGTAGTTATTGGTTAGACAAGAAACCCATACTTGCAAATCCTAAAACCCATGAAATTGGTCAATTTGGTATGTGTACAAGCTCACCAAAGTGGATTTTTGGTTGTGGGCTTGATATTTTGTGTACTTCCTTTGTAAAATAGGGCTAATTGCCCTCTTGAACAGTAGAGACAGTCTAATTTTGAGGTGTATGTTAAAAAAAAACCTACCTTGCATGTTTAGTATGTTATGTAACTCTATAATGGATACTTGAAAAGGTATTTTTTTTGTGGGTTTGTCATGTCTTTTGAAATCTATGCTTCAAAAACCTCACTAACAGGACTACAAGGAAATAGGTCAGCCTATGAAGGAAGTGGTACAAGGAGGTACCTTCTAAGAATTTTGATGGTTTTGTGAGCTTGGGATAGTCAATCCTAGAAGAACTAGGGTCCCTAGAAAGTTTGGGAAGGTTCCCATGTATATGAACCCAAAAATGGGGTTATTGTGTAGTGTTGAAGCAATGGACAGTGAGGGGATAGTCATGTCCTATTTGAAGTCAAGTGTTGCAGCTTGGTCCACTAGGGCCTAGAAGACTTGTTTGCCCTACCATCCCCTATATTCTCTTCCTCCATCAATGTTTGTTGTGACCCCTTAGTGGTCTTAGTGGTGTAAGCTCTGCATCAGTTGAGAAGGATACTTTTATTGTTTTGGACTGATATCAGACATATAACTTGTTTCCCTTGACTGAAATCCTTACAACACCCTTTGGTTCATTCATTTGCATTGAAAAGTATCAAAAAATCAAGCATTCTAGCCTATTTTTTCTCTTGTCTTTTGCACCAATTTTGAAAAGATTTTAAAATCTGATTTTGCATTGGTTTGAGCATATAAACATGGCCTCTAATTAAAACAACAATAATAGGTTCCCTCCTAGACCTTACCTAAAAAGAAAAGTCCCTGAACCTGAAATAATATTTACACCTCATGATAGAACAATTGGTTATTTTGAAGGACCTCTTTACATCACTGTGAAAATAATGGGAAACCATGTGGATGGAACTCTTATTGATCCTAATTGCATGACTAATGTTGCCATTGAAAAATTCCTCTTTTCGAATCAGTTAATACAAGGTCCTTATAACACTTCGAACTTGACGATTAAGACACATACGGGAACCTTAAAGAAACCATTGGGTAAGATATCATTGTTAGTAACTGTATTTGAGAAACATGTTGAACAATAGTTTGATATTACCCCCGATTCTGATACCTTTAACATAAAACTTGGAATCCCTTGGTTAAATATTATGAAAGTAGTCCTTTCAACTATTTATAAATGTGTTAAATTTCCTTTGAATGGACAAGTGCATGTCATTCATCGAAATACATACAAACCTTCAAGTAAACAACAATACTTCACTTTGGATTACTTTTGCAACAAAACTAACAACAAACCAGAAATACGAACAGATTTTACATTTCTGCGCTATAGAAATTACAAAGCGAAACTATTACATCCAACACCTAGTCTTTCTATACCTGAAATGACAAAAGATAGACAACCTGCATGTGAAGAGAACTTTAGAACAAAAGGACAAGGTCCCTATGCTGAGGTTCCTCCCCTAAAATCCTTACAAGGATCGGGAGGTCATTATCAACAACAAAATGTTCCACCGCAACAAATGAGGTTTGTTCCTAGTGCCTCATCTTCTAATTTGCAAAAACCTATGAAAGAGAAAGGCCCTGTCTTACAAGAGATAAGTGGTCAAAGAAAGAGAAATAGAAAAGCAAGAGAAGGAAGAAGAAGAAGACAAGAATATGCTATAAACCTTACCTCTCAGCAAGAAAACATTGATCCCAACATTCAACCAAATAACAATGATCCTAACAACGAACAACATGATGAACAAGATATGAATTTGGCTATGGTACCATATGTCCCACTATTCTCCAACATTGGGGAGTGGGAAGATGATGATGATGATGATTTACTTATAGACAACCTCTCACCTGGTAGGGTCCCTACAGGTAAGTATCTCTAACCCTTTATTTCTCTTGTGATGTGCTTCCCCTGTGATGTGTTATATGTTGTTTAGGCCTCCTGAGATGACCTTAGATTCTCTCGTAAGGTTTGGGATACCAGGAGACCACCTCTATTGTGACCTTCTATTTGTATCATCATTCTTCTAGATTGCCTCTCTCTCTGATTTCATTGTTGTGTGTTGTGTCTTGTGGACACAGCATCACAGTTGGTGACCTGGGGGCACCCTCCTATGTGACTATCCCTGAGACACTTGTTTCTCCTCTCTTATTTATTGTGTTCCCTTCCTCTAGTGTTTCCACCTAGTGGGTGGATGATGAAAAATATTTATACTGATGCAGACCTAGTGTCCCTTTCAAGAGCAATAAAAAAATGGACTTAGTTCCTAATATGACAATGGGGTTGTATATTTTATTCGATGCTTGGCTAGTGGAAGCACTTGCTCTTTCTGCATAGTGAATTTTATGATGTTTCTATCACATTTAGAAACCTTAATATACTACTGCTCTGTGCACCTTTGTTTTCCTTTGAATCTAGCCTTGGTGGTACTCGATTCGGAGACTTCCGTGATATAGCCCTATAGTTATCCTCAAACTCCAAATTCGTTGTATAACCTTGGCTCTTTGTGTGGTTAATCATATGCATTGATGTTGTTGTCTATCATGATGTTGTAGACACTAACATGTTTCTTGTAGGGATGTGTTTGTGGGAACATTTGGCAATCATAAAGTACATGTCACCTCCAGGGGACATGGGCTTTGTGAAAGTTGATGTTCCCTTGTGTGTTTTCTTCCTACCTTAATGTGCTTGATATCGATAACTGATATCAACCACCTTAAGGTGGGGGCATATATAAGGTAAGATGTATGTTATAGATGTTAGCAATGTGTTTGACCTTAGATGAAGAGACTTGCACCCTAGGGTAGTGCATCATGCATCCTGAGCTTGTTTGCAACCAATCAATTAATCATGTAAGCCCACTACAGAGGTAGGATATTGCGCATATCCTTTTTTATCTTAAGCCCTCTACGGAGGCAGGGATGGTGTATTTCATAGAGCATATTGCATCATCCTGTCATTTTCAAAAGTCCTCTACGGAGGCGGGGAGTGGTTATGTGACTAACTCAACCCTTAAACATGTTTTTGGCAATTGTTGTGGTGAAGCCCAATCGTCGGTGTGTGTCTGTAATGTGCTTGAGATGGTGTTGGACCTAGAAATAGGTACACTCCATCGCTTGTCTACCATGCTTTCTCCATGTCTTCAAGTGTGTGTGTTTTGGCGTGCTTGTTTTGTGTGGCATGTTTGTTGCCCCATATCCAGAGACCAGCACCTTCAGGTAGTGCTTCCTACATTTTTGGAGGTTTTACGTGTCTTGTGTGTGTGTTGCCCATATATACAGAGACTTGCACCCTAGGGTAGTGCATCATGTATTATGGGAGGTTTGTTTACTTTCCATTACTTGCATTTACATTTCATATATATGAGAAAAAGAAAAGAAAATTATATCATTTCTTTCTTCCATGCATGAATGTGTCTTCTATGCATTGACTATCCTCTCCATGTTCTACGTGACTGTAGTTGTCTTCTCTGTGTTTTGTGTGCCTGTTACTATCTTCTATGTGATTGGCATGTCTTCTCCGTGCTTGATGTGTTTGTTGTGTTTGTGACCTTACATTAATGCATGTATTGGCCTCACGTTTATACATACATTAAAGTGGAGGCTAAAATGTAACATCAGAAAATATCCCCTTGGGGGCTTTTCCCTCATAAGGTTTAACTCCCGGGTCTTTAGCATGCATTTAGGACATCTTAGTTCAAATTTTGGCATCCCGATGGAATGAGGCCTAGGTTTCATGACAAATTGGACCTGGGAGGACCCCTTGAGCTGTACCCTACCCAAAATAGAGGAGAGGACTTGGGCACCCGCGCCCTAGTCCTGCCCTATTTTGGGGTAGCCCTAATTTCTAGGTGTCAGTTTATGACTGTTATTTGGGTCCTTTGTTAACACGGTAAGTTTGAATTACAAAAATCTTGGCGGGAGTGTTTGTAGTTGCATATAAAAGCATGTTTAGGCATTAATTTGTAAACTAGATTTCAATTAGATGGCAATTATGATGTTCGAGTGTTCTCAAGGTGATTCAAGGCTTTCATTGTGTTGCAAGAGTAGACTTATGTGTTTTATGTGTTTACTTACAGATTTGAGCATCCATTTCATTATGGAATGAAGAGCATCTTCCTCCCATGATATCTTTCACTATAAGGTGACATAATATTCTGTTTTCATCATTGATTCCTTTGGTTTTTGCCTCTTCCTCACAAGGGCACGCACTCTTTATCTAACAACGGTGTTTGGAGACTTAAGTGTCCTTCGGGGCTTGACTGATGTAAGCCTCTAAAAACCACAACCCCCAAACCAAGTCTTGTGATTGCAGGTTATAGGTGTTGTATTTGGAAAAAATGGAGTTGGAGGAAGGATTGGCAGGCATCAAGGATTCAAGATCTGAAGAAAAGTAGGACACGTGAGCATTTCTAGGACTTGGGCGCTCGCTCTAATGTCCTCCACAACTGAGTTTCAAGAAATAGAAGTTACAAGGCTGATCAGTATTAGAAGGAGGTTCAGATCCCACAAATAAACTAGTACCTTGGACTTGGGCACCCGCTCCAGTGTCCCCGATTGTTCCACTTCGGAACCCTGAAAATAGGTACTCTGTGATTTGGTATTTTTATTCCCATTTATTAGAGCATTTTCTGTTATTTGTCAATTTGTTGCCGTATTTGCATAATTAGCATTTTAATGGTCAGTTGAGAATAGGAGAAGGAAAATTGATAATTAAGTTCCCTAATCTAAGTTTCCCTACATCTCACAGTGACCTAGGGTATGATAGTGCTCGCCACTCGACCCTAGATCCTTGAATGTTAAGTGGAAAGGCATATTTAAACTTCAAAACACTAAAATATTTACAAATCCAATTTTCCACCTAAACAGGTACTATATCTTGGATAGATAGGGAAAGCAAGGTCATGGACCACCTTACCCCCTTACCAAGGAGAATTTCATCTTGCCCAAGGTAATGCCTATCTCAAGTATAATGGTATGGTGAGCATCTTCCCCTCCTCTGCAGTGGTGCACTACAAGGTATGACAACCAAAAGGTCTTAAGCTAGGCTATTACGAGCTTCTAGGGGGGTCCTCTATCATACTCAAGGTATTTGAGGCCCAAGTCCATGAACGATGGTGTCCCAATCAATTGACACTCAACCACATGAGCCTTGACAGACCAAGTATCTGAGAGGTACTTTTCTTGGAGGTGAGAGGGTCCTTCCTTTAAAGCTATCTTTCGAATCACAATATTTCTATCCTGCACTAGAACAAACAGTCGAGGTCATCCCTTGGGATGATGAAATCCCCAACCACCCTTGTTTTTTATCATCCAAGATCACACAAAGTGCAAGGGGAGAGCATACACAAAAGATGACCCCTTTAGGAAATAAATATAACAAAGATAGTTTACAAGTAGATTTTTGGTCACCCATTATCACCCTAAGGTGTGAGGGGAGAGAATACGTCTATGTGCAAACTCAAACAAGGCAAGAAAAGTTCATTCTCCTACTTTAACCTTAATGTGCCTAAAACTAGTGATAAAAAATGCTTTGACCACAAATCTGCACACAAGATGTTAGTAGTTGGATGAATCAGACTTTGACAAGCATTTAGATAACTACAAACAACATATTAATCCCCTACACAAGTCTCAAAAATCTGTCAAAAATATGGCATTGCAATAGTTAAAAATGATGCTAAGACAATCCTAAATGGCATTAAGAAATAAGGGTATGGTGCTAAGACATTAGAATATGGCACTAAAATAGTCAGATTCAGTATTAAAGACCAGACAAACAATAGACAAAACAATAAAAATGGTGTTGAATAATAGAGATATGGTGCTAAACTCAAATATGGCGCTAAAATAGTAACATATGGTGCTAAAATAAAAACTTACTCTTTTACCTTTGTTTTTGGGCTTTATGGTGCTGTTTTGGGAAGATATGGCGCTGAACTAAAAAAAAATCTTGCATAAAAGATGTCAAAAATGTGTTAGAGGATGTTAAAAACCTGTTTAAGACCCAATTATGTTAGAATGTGAGAAAAAATAGGTTAGTTTGTAAGAGGAACAAAACATCATATAAGTTTTAACCCTAACACTTTTTTACACAAATTTTGGCATGAGGACCCCTTGTTTCTACTACACCCTATCAAAAACAAAGAGTTGAAGGCTAGAAATAATGACAAACAACAAGAATTTGCAATAATTTTTTTTTTCTAGCCACCAGATGTTAGTAATGTGGTGTAGTCACGGTAGGAGGGTTCATATAATGTGTTGGTTCTTTCTCTCTGAATCGGCAGAGGGTTTGCCAGTTCCAATGCACAGATAGATTTAGCCAACAAATACAAGAGGTTGCATGAGCTACCTCCCCTTCACTTCTGGTTCTGCTACACCAAGGGGGGATCCCTGTAGATAAAGATTTGACCTTGACTCACCCAATGATAAAAGATTTAGCTTTACAACAACAGGCAGAATACTCTCATGTTTGGACCAAGACTTGCATGATAGATCACAAGGCTGGCAACATTCTTGGACATGTCTAACTGGTTGAGGGTGAGAGTATGCAGGGGTCCTATTTCTACTCCTACAAACTAACAGGTTGGAATAATGAAATGATTTGTTTTTATGTTTTGGATGCAAGACAGGGGTTTTTGGGTCATAACTACTATATAGGGAGTAGACTAGTGCCTATCTCAGGGCAAGGAGTCAACTAGACATATACAAATGAATGATTTGCACTAGCATTCAAGTTTCAAGGGGCTAAGATTAGTATTTGCCTTACAAACACCACCCAAGGCTGAGTATTTAGCTATCTCTACTTATAAATATCCCAGCTGACATACATTCTTCTTCATACTTAACCTTAAACAATTTAATCCACTCCTTGAATGGAATTCACAGATCAAGCATGCAATACAGAAAGTCTATATTCTAGAATGTGAGAAACCCTTAGCAACCAAATTCAGAAGAAGCTATGCATACAACAAATGGAGACAAGCAACTAAATACATGCAACAATGCATTTTTCATATAAAACAACAATGAAACTAAACATGTGTGCAACATACACCTCATATACAACTCATAAACTCCAAAAGAGATAGAACAACCCAGAAAGTCTTTGTTTTCATTATTTTCACCAAAACTATGCCCCAGTCTTCTACAACCAAGAAATGAGTGACACAGTTCTCCTATATAGTAAGAACGTGTACTGAGCATTAATTACATGGCTAATTCAAAATTTCTCTAGAAATCATGCATAATCAAAATGGTGCGCAAAACATTCAATGAAATAGAGAGAAGGAGAGGGAAGAGTAGGTGGGATTGGGAGATGTGCCGCCATTTGAAGATTTTCCCATCAAATTTGGTAGTTGGTCGGTCCATCAAGATTCATACCTTTGCAATTTGCCATTAATGGCCAACCTACCTACAGTTGGAAGTGCAGCAATGGTTTGCGTGCTCAGGAACTTTTCCCGCTTGAAATGATGCAGCAGATATAAAGAAATTCTCTCTTGTCAAAAATTAAAATAGGGCCGTCGATTCAGTTCCTCCCGCCAAAATCTGCAGCCTCAATTTGAACAGGCAAGTCGTTGGCTAATGAAATTGTGCCACGTAGGTGCCCTTTTGCCATCACTGACTTTTCATGGCACAAGCATATGCTTTACCTTTTTCACCCATTGTACTTTTAAATTTCTTGCATATGCAAAAGCATATACATATAATCGTCCTGGACACATGGCAGCCTGCCATTGGATCTCCATCGCAAAACACCTGCATTTTCTATTGGCCATCAAAATGACCTTGGGAGTATTCGCTGATAAGTAATGTTATGTCGACGAGCCATCGTATCTTTTCTTTGTATATGCGGTTGCATACAATCACCTTACATACAAGGTGGACCCCAAAACATTATAAAACATTTTGAAAATACCATCGGGTCTGGACCTTGTATCTTCTCCTTTGCATATCACTTTGTATATTGCACATACAAATGCAATATACATACAATGCAGATTCTAACTCATTCATCAATCAGATTTGAAAAACTTTCAAATCTGGCTTGCATCTTCATCTTTGTATCGTTCATTGTATATCACATATACAAATGCAATGTACAAGCCATGGACCCCAGACACTTATCCACCAAAATACATTCCTCCTTCACGTCTGGGTTGCATCTCTTCTTCCTTGTATGTTCAATTGTATCTGTCACATATACAATACTCTTTACACATACTGGTGGACCTGACTACTATTCACAACTTGATTTGAAACTCTTTTGCAATCCGCGTTGTATATTACCCGTTGTATATCAAATATACAACAACATATACATGCACAACCTTACATACAAGCACGAAATCTACAATGGAATATTTGATGCACACACAACCCGAAATGCATACAAAAATGTATACAACAATGGACCCCACCACATGGTTCTTGACTTGGATGTATCTTTGTATCCTCATCGGCCCGTCGAGAAGACTTTATACTTAGCTGCTGATGGACCAACCTTTGTTGATGACCCTCGTATATTCCATTGCATGCTCATCGGCCTATCGGAGAAACTTCAGAATGAAACACCGATGTGTATTGTCTCAGTGACGACCCTTTGCATACAATTGATTTTTTCATTATCACTTAAAGATTTTGGACTTAACAAAAATTTCAAACACGACGGGAGAAGGATGTAATGCAATGCATAGGGGCCGGTCAACCAACAAGTACTAAGGCATGAAAATACAACTTAAGCGACTGGAAACTTGCTATAGGAGGTCAATGACAAAATAGAAGATATAAGGCAGGAGGCCAAGGAACTTAGAATTTTTAGGGTTTGAATGAAAAGACCTGCAGATGTTCTAACCCAAAACCCTAACCCTAGGTGGGTACCAACAGAATGAACTATCCGGACCGTGCAGCAAGAGTAAAGACAATGGAAACAACTCAAAGATATAAAGCAAATGTAGATTCAGTCATTCAATATATCAAAGAATTCAAATACAATCTGGCCAGCAACATGCGGGCTTACAAGTAGGACTCACAAGCTTGATTACATACATGTGCAAGATAAATCTTTAAAGCTCCTTCTCACAAAATCTAAACTATCAACTATCACTATGTTATGAACTATTTGAGCTATTTTCCTAAGGATCTATTACATCAATATACATCAACTCCGGACCAATAGATTCCTCTATGTTGGCCAAGGAAGATCACAAAATCCAAAGAAGAGATGTAACGTGTACACAGATAGGTCAGACCTAAATGCATAGAACACTTTTGGAATATGAATGGAATGATGTACGAATCTTCTAGGAAGGTCAGCCAAAAACCAAAGATCATTGAATGATGTGTCATTAGGCTCCAAAGATTGGGAAATGCTTCCACAAGTTTCTCCTTCAGTTGGTTATCAGGAACTATTAGAATGCTCTTCTCTGAGAAACAGTTAATCTTCTGATAGTGATATCTTTCCTGTAACTAATCCAAATGCTCTAAATTTTAGATATGATGTTGATGAATGAAAGTAGATGCTAAGTCCAGATCTGTAAGGTGTGAAATACAATTGCGGCCAAATACCAAACCAAAAGTTGAAACTGCTTTCGATTGAATTACCTGAATTGAACTGGAAAATGAAAAGAAACAAACTACAAACAAACTAAAGTGTAAATGTTTTTGGTTGATGCAACATTGCTCTTGAACCAAGGATGCTCCTGAATCAGACATCCGGGGTTATTGAAAAGGTGAGTCCCTCACTTTGCTGGGGCTAGGGGAGAACCAAGACGGTCCACCTCAGCCTAAGAAATCCATGATGAATCTTCTTCTGGTCTTCCTTTCCAGTTCACAAGATATTCTTTATATTGTCTTCCTCTAGTGCTGTGTCCAACTCTGCTGTCCAAAATGTCTTCAATATGTTCCGGTTCTTGTTGTGATAATTGCTTCTTTAAGTCTTCTTCCATGTTTTTGTTAAACTTTGCTTCATGATACTAATATAAGTCTACAATATTGAAAATAGGTGATATACCCAATGTCTCCGGTAACTCCACTTCATATGCATTTCCTGAATCATTTTTTTTGAGTATCCTACAAGGTCCAAACTTTTTCATCTCCAACTTGTTATATGTTCCAACTAGAAATCTTTCTTTTCTCAAGTACACCATTACTTCATCTCCCACTTCAAATTCCTTATTTTTTTTCTTCTCATATACCTTTTCTTTGTACTTATTGTTCATCTCCTCCAAATGCTTCTTCACCTAATTATGCACTGTCTTCATATGATCTACAAATTCTTTTGCTTCTGCACTCTGCTTTTCTTTTGTACTGATATCTCTCAATTCTGCAACTCCTCTAGGATTTATTCTGGTAACAATCTCAAAAGGTGTTCTTCCGGTACTCCTATTTACTGAATTATTGTATGCAAACTCTACTTGTGAAAGAATCAAATCCCAACTTCTAGCTTTCTCTCCAACCAAACATCTCAACAAGTTTCCCAAACTCCTATTCACTAACTCTATCTGTCCATCAGTTTGTTGATGAAAATTTGAACTGAACTTCAAATCTATCTTCATCTTCCTCCAAAGTGTCTTCCAAAAGTATCCAACAAACTTTGTATCTCTGTTTGAAACTATACTCTTAGGTAATCCATGTAATCTCACAATCTCCTTGAAAAATAGGGCAGCTACATGCACTACATTAGTTGTCCTCTTACAAGGTATGAAATGAGCCATCTTTGAAAATTTGTCCACCACTACAAATATTGAATCATGTCCTCTCTGTGTCTTCAGCAATCCCATTACAAAATCCATGCTTATGTCTTCCCAGGGTCTCTTCGGTATTGTCAAAGGTTTATACAATCCAGTCTACTCCCTTTTGCAACTTGACAAACTCTACAACTCTACGAAAATCTCCAAACATCCTTATGTATCTGAGGCCAAAAGTAATTTTCACTTACCAAAGCCACTATCTTATCAATGCCAAAATGTCCTGCCAATCCACTACTATGCTTGTCCTTGCTCAAATTATCTGTCAAAGAACTTCTAGGTATGCACAACTGACTTCCTTTGAACAACATATCTTATTGAATGAAATAGTCTAACCACTTACTCCTATATATTACAACAAGTTCCTTACATTCTTTCCAAGGTTCTACAAAATCAGTGTCTCCCTCATACATGTTCTCTAATTCATCAAAACCCAACACTTCAACTCTCATCTCTGTCAACAAGTTTCTTCTTCTACTCAATGCATTAGCAACTTTGTTTGATTTTCCACTCCTATGCTTTAACACAAAAGTGTAACTTTGCATGAACTCTACCCATCTCATATGCCTTTGATTCAACTTACCTTGACTGTTCAAATATTGTTAAGCTTGATGATCTGTATACAACACAAACTCCTTAGGCAACAAATAATGTCTCCACTTCTTCAAGGCTTGAATTATGGCATAGAACTCTTGATCATAAACTGAATATCTTCTCCTTGCATCATTCAACTTCTCACTAAAATATGCTACTAGTCTACCTTCTTGAGTTAACACTGCTCCAATTACACTTCCACTTGCATCACAACCAACTTAAAATACCTGATTGAAATCTGGTAATGCCAAAACAGGTTGCTCAATCACTTTCTGCTTCAACAACTCAAAACTTTTATCTGCTCCTGATGTCCACTTAAAGTATTTTCTATCACCTATCATTATCTCTATCATAGGGTTACAAACTGAACTAAAATTTCTAATGAACTTATGGTAGAAACTAGCCAATCCATGAAATGATCTAACTTCTCCAATGCTCTCTGGTGTAGGCCATTCAACAATTGATCTTACTTTCTCAAGGTCCATCTTCAATCCTTCTACAGAAATCACAAATCCCAAATATACTAATTCATCCTTCATGAAACTACAATTCTTGATGTTTATCAACAATTTCTCTTCTCTCAGTCTCTATAAAACTTGTCTAATATGCCACAAATGTTCCTCTTTTGTCTTACTAAAAATTAGAATATCATCTAGGTATCAATCTCATGAATGTACTCAGTACATTTGTCAATCCAAAAGGCATCACTAACCACTCATACAATCCCTCATTTGTCTTAAAAGTAGTCTTACATTCATCACCTTCTCTGATTCTGATCTGATGGTATCCACTCTTCAAATCTATCTTTGTGAAATATTTTGCTCCACTCAAATAATCCATGATATCATCCATCCTAGGTAAAGGAAATCTATACTTAACTGTGATCTTGTTTATTGGTCTAGAGTCAGTATACATTCTTGATTCTCCATCTTTCTTTGGTGCAAGCACTGCAGGTACTGCACAAGGACTGAAGCTTTCTCTAATCAAACCTTTCCTCAACAACTCTTGTATCTGTCTATTCAATTCTTCATTCTCTGCCAGTGTCATTCTATGTGCTACTTTGTTAGGCAAACTTGCTCCTGGTATAAGGTCCATGTGATGACTAATACTCCTTATAGGTGGTAATCCATTAGGTACATTGTCTGATATGATGTCTTGATACTATGTCAGCAACTCTCTTATCTCCTCTGGTTGTGATTCTTTAGTCCCTTTCTTTAATGCTTTAGGCTTCTTAAGAATCAAGGCATACCACATATTCTCATGTCTTAAACCATCTAGAAATTTTCTTCCATCTACCAACCAGATTCTAGTATTCCCACATACTTCACTCTTAGGATCATCTTCCAAAGGAATCAAAGTAATTCTCTTTCCATTTGTTGTTATAGCATATGTATTCTTTCTCCCATCATGTATAGATTTTCTACCATACTACCAAGGTCTACCCAACAAGATATGACAAACATCCATTGGCATAATATCACACAAGACTTCATCATGATAAGATCCAATATGAAATTTCACCAAACATTGTTCACTCACTAGTACCCTATGATCATCCTAAATCCATGCTATCTAATAAGGCTTAGGGTGTTTCAATCTTTCCAACTTCATCTTAGTCACCATCTCCTCTAAAACTAGGTTATCTGAACTACCACTATCAATTACAACTTTACAACACTTACCTCCTGATTTGCATCTAGTTCTGAACAAGCTTTTCCTCTGCAGTGGTTCCTCATTTATCTTTGTTTGAAATAGTACTCTCCTCATCACGAATGATTCTCCTTTTTCAGGTTTGCCAACTAAACTGGGTGATTCAATAGGTTCTTCTTCCACATAGCCTGTTCTTCCACTATTTTCTATCCTCTTACTTGTACTACCTTGATTACATTCAAATGCTCTATGTCCTTCACCTCCACACTTGAAACAAGTACCTCTGAATGTTCTTTTATCAAATCCTCTTCCTTCTCTTCTGTATCCTTCATTTCCGGTATGCACTAGGGTTTCCTCTCCAGTAAAAATTTCTATCATCTCTCTGGTAAGCACTGTTATCTCTGTCATCCTTCTTCAATGGGTTGTCAAACTTGTTTTGCTCCATATATGATCTATCTCCTCTGGAAAATATTCTACTTCTCTGAAATTTACCTCCTCTATCTCTTTGTCTCTGATCATGCCTCTTATTCAGCTTCTCTTCAACTTTTAGTGCAAATTGATATGCTTCCTCTAAAGATGTCATTCTTACCAAGCTTAGTTCTTCTTGAATGTTCAATCTCAATCCATTGATGTATCTAACCACTTTCTCGTTGTTTGCTTCATTGTGTCCTATTCTTATGATCATTATATGAAATTCTTCAGTGTATTCCTTCACAAATTTCTCCTTTTGTCTCAGGTTTTACAATCTTTTCAACAATTCCAACTCATAGTCAGCAGGTATAAATGGATTCTTCAACTTTGTCACCATCATATCCCATTTTGTAATCTTCTCCTTTCCTCTTATGTTTCTTTAAAAATTAACTTCTTTCCACCATATAGCAACATGTCCTTTCAACTTTGTCTTTGCAAATTTCACCTTCTCTAGATCTTCAACTTCTTCATATTCAAAGTATTCTTCCATGTCATTTATCCAGTCAATCAACTCTTCAGGGTTCAAATTACCAGTATAGTTTAGCACATCAACTCTAGGTCTCTTTCTAATATTTGAAATAGCTCACAACATCTTTACCTGATCTAATTCTTCTTCTTCATCACCTTGCCAGTTTGTTCAACATATTGAAATTCTTCTTCCTCATCGCTTTCAACATTAGGTCTTGGTGTCAATCCTCTTTGCCTATCTTCTTCAACAGCATCCAAATGAATTCACATTGTTCTCATCATCTCATCTATTCTACCATCCATTGTTCCAATAGCAACAACTCTCTTCAGTGGCATTCTTCCTAGGATCAAGTGCAAATTGCCTCAAGTTTGGCGATCGGGCTACAAGGTGACAACTGCCTCTCAATCAGTGATCGCTTATAACACAAGTAACCTGCCTCAATTTGGCAATCTGTCCATAGAAATATCTTATGGAATTCCCTTGCCAATTTTTCTTAATTCACTCCCAAAGATTTAAACATTTTGCTCTAATACCACTTGGTGCAGTCACGGTAGGAGGGTTCACAGAATGAACAATCCAGACCGTGCAGCAAGAGTAAACACAATGGAAACAACTCAAAGATATAAAGCAAATGCAGATTCAATTATTCAGTATATCAAAGAATTCAAATACAATCTAGCTAGCATCATGTGGGCTTACAAGTAGGACTCACAGGCCTAATTACATACATGCACAAGATAAAGCTTTAAAGCTCCTTCACACAAAATCTAAACTATCAACTATCACTATGTTATGAACTATCTGAGATACTTTCCTAAGGATCTATTACATCAATATATATCAACTTCAAACCAATAGATTCCTTTGCATCGGCCAAGGAAGATCACAAAATCCAAAGAAGAGATGTAACATGTACACAGATAAGTCAGACCTAAATGCATAGAACACTTCCAGAATATGAATGGAATGATATGCAGATCTTCTAGGAAGGTTGGCCACAAACCAAAGATCATTGAATGATGTGTCATTAGGCTCCAAAGATCAGGAAATGCTTCCGCAAGTTTTTCCTTTAGCTAGTTATTAGGAATTGTTAAAATGCTCTGCTTTGAGAAATAGTTATTCTTCTGATAGGGATATCTTTCCAGTAACTGATCCAAATGCTCTGAATTCTAGCTATGATGTTGATGAATGAATGTAGATGCTAAGTCCAGATCCACAAGGTGTGAAATGTAACTACGGCCAAATATCAGACCAAAAGCTAAAACTACTTCTGACTGAACTGTCTGAACTGAACTAGAAAATGAAAAGAAACAAACTGCAAACAAACTGAAGTGCAAATGTTTTTGGTTGATGCAAGATTGTTCTTAAACTAGGGATGCTCCCGTATCATAATATCAGCCTAAAATGGTGCTGAAATAGTTAAATATAGTGCTAAACCAGAAGGTTATGACACTAATTCATGAGAAGATGACACTGTTGCATGAGAAAACTATGTTGAATGACCTGTTCACCAAGAATCTTCACAAAAACACTTAGAAAACAAGTTAGTTTGGACCATGGGGTCCCACCAGGTGTGCCAAATAAAGATGTGAAAAGACAAAAGGTATGAAAATAAATGAAAATGAAAGTAAACATGAAAATTATACCTTCAAAACCTTGAAGCCTCCTCACTCTTGATAAGGTGGAACAAGAAGCACTCTAATCTCCATAGCTTTACCCAAATCAACTAGAGAATGTTGAATACTCTCAAGTGCAACACAAATTTAACATAACCTAGCTATGAAAATGGAGAATTTAGAGGGATTTTGTTATGATAGTCTTGCTCTAAACTTGGATGTGTAAATGGCTTGTGAAGGCTTGTATTTATAGGCAAATTTAGGGGGAGATTGATCTGACAGTGGAGAATAAAATATGAGATCAATGGTGGAGGATGAAAGATGAGATCAAGGGCTAAGATCTCATCAACAATAATGGAGGGCTAGGAATAAAAATGAATTTAAAATTCATTTTTGGGGAAGGCTTTGCATTAAATGTGATGAGGACACATGAGGAAATACAAAATTATTTCCTTGGGAGGATGTGGAATTTTTAATTCCATTTTATGTGGAAATATGAGGGACATGTGACACATGGACAATTTTAGAACTGACATGTGTGAGCTCATGGCATAGAGAAGAGCTTAGCATGGAAATAGTAAGGTGAGGTGGAAGGGTCATGTGACACATGGGATTATTTTATAATTTTTAATTTGTGGGTTGTGGGAGAATGAGTTAATGATGCTTTGATCAAGTTAATTAGGGTGATTAATTTAATTAATATGGCTAGAAAAAAATAGTGAATGGGTTAAACAGGGTTTAGGATTAATTAAATAATGATTTATTTAATTAATCTAGATCTAGGGGCTAGGTAAGTTATGGTAGCTAATTAAATATTGGTTATTTAACCAACTAGGCTAGGTGTAGGCTTATTAGTAGGGTAGATTAATTAAATAAGTGTAATTTATCTAATTAATCAAGTTTAGGAAAGTGGAAAAATTAATCAAATAAATATTTATCATATTTATTTAATTAATTGGGATGATGTTAGTAAGGTATGATGTTGAATTGATTTAATTAATTTAGTTTTAAGGGTAAATTGATGAAGAATGTATGGATGATCCATGGGTAAGTTAGGCTAATTAATTAAATAAAAATTTAATTAATTAATTGGATGGGAAATTAGTGACATGGATGATGGTCTAAGAGTTGTTAAAGGGTTAAGACATTTTTAGGTGTCTACAATAGGATTTAGTAATTCCTCCCATTGTTTGTCCACTCTAACTTGAATATTAGCAAAATTAGGTTGGAATTTTGGAGTTAACTATATATGTGGTAGGGCTAGGGTTTGGTTATGTTCTTCCCTCCACATACTTCTTAACTGGGCATATGCATCAATTCTTCCTCCTATACGTTTTAGAAGCTCTATAGCCCTATCAACATGCATTGTGATAGGCTCAGGATTCTCTATATCTCTTTGTATCAAATTTGCGGTAGCTTCTATGGTTGTTTCATCCATCCTTTCTTTTTCCTTTATATTCTTCTCTCTGGTAACACCCACCTTGGCTTGCTCAGTAGCACCCTCATTGGCATTCTCATCCAACTGATTATTTTCTTCTACAATTTCTCTTTCATGTTTTCTACTTATCTCTCCTACCTTCTCCATCCTCCTGTGATACCTTTCCTGACATTCCTGGCTTTGTTAAATTGTCTCTCCTCTCTACTTATCTCCATTCTGGTTAGTATAATTTCACCGATTTCCCTTAATCTTTTGTTATCCCCTTTTGCCATGGTTGTTTTTGATTTGGAATCATATTAATCCTTATGTATCCCATGGTTGGCTCATCTTGAAGAGTTACATCTTTTCAACGGTCTTTTTAGATCCTCCCCTATTCTATTTTCCATCCCCTTAAGTGTCTACCCTCCTCTCACAAGGGTAGGAACTTAAGAGAATTCAAAATCTTACGCAGATCATAAAAAATTCATGTCACTCTAGATTCTTTACTTTGCGTTACTCTACACTTTTCCTTTTTACTATTTATCCTCTTTTTTCTTCATTATCCTTTTCTAGGGTCTTAGCAATGAAACCAAATGTTAACAAGAAATGGGAAAGAAACTAGTCCAGAGATTTGGTCCTCAGTCAAGTCTCTAAAGTCAAGTTTATACCCCAGTCATATAGTGAGAGAATCATAGATAAACATTAAGGAAATAAGTTATGCAGTACAATCTAAGTCATGTAAAGCATTCATAAGATACACATACATATATCAAAACCCTTATATCTCCTTTATATATATTCATAATCAATGGTTACATATACATTCATACCGGTAGGTTTGAGTCTCTACCTTAGACATATCTATCTCACTCTCATTGACTCTTTTACACACTCTTACTTTACATTTCTTACATGTATATTATATATATATATATATCCCCATAGAGGTGTACCCTTTCCCAAAATACCTTTTTAGGTGTTGGCTCTATCCTCCACATGCCTCTTGCGATAACCTGTGGTAGGTTTTGTTGGGTACCCTGTACTCTACTAACACTCATTAATAGATTCTACACAACTAGCTAGTGAAGGAACATTGTTATTCATAATGTGAGCTACACTACGTAGAATATACACACCATGCAAATCACTAGTTAGAAATCTTTAGAGGGTCTCCATGAGTGGGATAGCCTTGGCAGCTTGGTTTTCCATACCCAAAATATTTTGAAAGTTGGCTAGGTTACTGTCCAACATTTCAATTTTGGCTTGGGGTACACTAGCTATGAGTATTTTTGTATCAAGAGGTGCTCTAGAAGATTGTTTTACTAGGAATGTAGGGGTGTTAGAGAGAGAAAATAGAGGTGGTTCAACTTGAGAGTTTCCCATTGAGAAGCTGAAGATGTCTGTTTTTGACTACGTTGAGCTAGAGCTACCAGGAGTACGAGAAGCCATGAATAATATTATGCTTCTATGAATGGTAAATTTTAAGTCAGAGCATTGGGTCGTGAAGCTCATAAACCATTAAGAGCTTCACAACACACAAGTGCTCTAAAATTTAAAGATTTAGAAGAATAAATTATTTTGAGAGAGGAAGTTTTTTGTTTTAGAAGAATAGAAAGAATGTTTTTTTAAGTGTTTCAAGCATGTCACGTTCACAAAAATGTTTAATAGAAAATGTGATTCTAACTAAACTATCATTAATCAAAACTAATCCATATTACACATTAGGGCACTACCCACCGAAGGTGTTTGACTTACTACTATCCAATCAAGAAAAATAAGACTACCCAGGCTATGTCCCTTTGTTACAATTGAAAATAAATGATTAAATGATGTTGACTAAAAATAACTAAAACTAGAGAAAATAGAGGAAATACAAAGATAGAAGAAGTAATTCACATAAACAAATACAGAAATGAAAATGACAAATTATGAGGAACCTGGAACTAGGTGGGCAACCTTACTACCTAGGTTGGCAACATGTGGCATGGATGTCTATGCTTGGCACTATAGTATGTACAATGTCAAAACTAGAAAACCCCGATGTGTACAATTCTGTATGAATTTCAATGAATTCCTATTGACATTAAACACAATTATTAGTGCATATAAATTGATAAACAAGACAAATAGATCAAAATGATGTGAGAATAATGAAATAATGAAATTGACAAGGGAAATAGAGTGCCAATACTTGTGCGTTTGAAGATTTTTTTCTCAAGCAACCTACATTCACAAATAGGAAAGAAGGATATGGTTGTATAGAGGTTTTCCTTAGTTAAATCTCATTTTGGGTGTTTCAACCTCAATGACAACCAAATTGATAAATGGATACAATAGTGTGTGCTCTGAATTCTAAAAGTGTTTAGAATTATGGCAAGTAGTGACAATACAATATCGCAATCTTGATAAATGAATAAATATAGAGATAAAAAATAAATGCTAATCTAATTGATTTAACAAAAGGGTTGAGAAAGTGATTACAAGGATCTTACTAGAAAACTACCATGTAGGAGAAAAAAAATGAACTTTGTTCCAAAGAATAGCAATCACAAATGAGAGCCTCTTAGATAGTGCAAAATGCACAAGTGAATCACATCAATTAGTTGTCTTTAGTAACCTACAATGGAAAAGGAGCATGCAATAACAATGATACTAGCAAGATGATAGTTTAGTAATTATTTCAGCAGAGCTTCAATATGGAAAAGAATCAATGGCAAATTTAGCAGAGCTTCACTATGAAAAGATTTTCATCCTTTGAATGGGAAAGTGACAAGGTTTTATAGAAGATGCAAGAGATCAAAAAGCTGTGAAAGGAGTTGTTTGGGCATAGTTAGGCTTTAGAAAAAGCTTAGAGTGCCACATAGGTTAAAATGCACCTTCTAAAAATGGTTGATGGATTGGAAGACTCTATCGGGATGACATCGACACTTAGCGCTTTGGTCCGTGCAACTTCAGTTTTAAGAAGGTCTAGATTACTTAGGCCATTGTCAAGGCTAAGGTAATTTTGCAATTTTTGGGTAGGACAAGCAGAAAGGGTCAAAGTAGCATTTGGAAAGCAAACTAAGAGAGTGGAAACTAAAGTGAGTACCAAATAGGGCATGAAATTGTGGGCAAACACAAGTAATGATGCACATTTTCTGTCATTATAAACCTTCAATATACATCCCCATTTGGTTTGTTAGAAGATGTAATAGACAAGGAGAACCTCAAACCCCATCACCCTAACATCATGAGATATTGTTACATTCAATTTGTTGTCAAAGCTCTCTATGCATTGTGAAATGGTCTCTAGGATCTAGGGCCAATTAAATGCTTCAAATGAGTTTACATCCAACCAAATGTTTATTCTTATTGATCCATTTTGTCAAGTCATTCACATCATGTGTTTTATTTAATGTCCCAACAAACTACTATTGTGAGGCCCACCCTTGGGTTTCAAACTTAATCACACTATTATATCTATTATTGTTTGGATACTCCTTAATATTGAGCATTTTGATTATGGATTTATGATCTTATTGATAGATTATCTTAGACATTGTTATCATGTGATTAGAATAGTTTGATTTATTTCACATATGATAATAATCCAATTAGTATATGATTGAGTGATATTCAATTTTATGTGATAGTCGTATGTCTAGATTTGATTATAAATACATCATTCAAATATGTTTTATAGTGATCAATTAACCTAATTTGATTTTGAATTTGAAAATGATTATCTATGTTTAGTGGATTAGAGGAATGTAAATGAAATGTTAGCGAGAGATATTGTGAATTGAATTTAAAATTTGTATATACTTCATTGAGGATTAAATTGAATTATGGATTTTCATATATTATGTGAGTGTGTGTGAAATCACATTCAAGTTTCTTTAGCTATGTATTGGATGTTTAATGGATGAAAAGAGGGTTGATGGGATTTATAGATAGTTTAGTTAGATCCTCCTTTCAATCAATACATTCAAGGACATTTAACCGAGTTAAATCACAATTTCTGCAAGAGGACTCAACTATCAGGTTGGCTGTCACTTGGAATGATAAGTGTTGGGTGAATATTTTGTCATTTAGCTAACTAATGACAAAATGGTTATATCTCCATAGCTATGATGAGACAAAGTCTCTCCTCTCAGCAAGGGGAGGTTCCCTCTAGGTAATGGATTATTTCTAATCAACAACTTTTAACACTTATATAAACTAAAACTATGCTTAGGGCATTTTCATTGCATCCTATTCTCTTTTTTCAGAATAGATGTTCTTCTCTTCAAAATGATAACTTCAATAGAAATGATATTTAATAATTTCTGAACTGAGACAAACCATAGAAACACAAAGTCTTCTATTGCTTGGCCTATTTCCCACAAATAAACTTGATTGAATTCAAATGTAGCTTAAAGTGTCCACTCTCACTGAATATGATATAACTAAATTGAACACAACAATTTAGAGCACAAAGTCTTTAAACAATTCTATTCTCACAAATGTAAACACAAACTCCCATAATGAGAAAATAGCACAAAGTCTATTTAACCAGAACAAGAACACTTCTCTCAATTTTCAATAAACTCCACGATTCTAGAAATGATTCAATATAATATAACACCAATGACATAAGAACACTGATATCATAAAATAATATGATTCAACTCAAATTTTGATACTCAAACTACTTGCTTATATTGATATTTGCTTGAAAATTTGATAAACATGAAAAGCTCAAAGTCTTGATATGTTTTGTCAATTTGGCAGAGTTTCCTTGCAATAGATAAAAGATGATAATTACAAAAGAGGCCCTCTTTATTTTTAGGGAGAGGCCTTGAGAAAATTTAGGAAAAACCTAACTACTTTGACTTATTCAAAAATAGGAGTCCTTATTGACTTGGGACTTCCTAAGTTTTTACATGTAATTACATATGAGAAAAGTACATGTAAAAATGTCCAAAACTAAAAGAAAAGTACATATGAAACTGCAAAAAAATATACTAAGGCAAAGATCAACTATGTCAATTTCCACTGGCATCCTTCTTTGCTGACCCTTCATACATTGTGATCACTACTTGCATTTCAATACTATCTAGTGTGGCGGTGTTGTTGGAGACTACCCTGGCCTTAGTGATTGCATCTCTGATGGTAGGGGTGATTTTCTCATGATCTTTCAACTTAACCTTCAAATTGTCTAAGGTTAATTGATAATCCATCAAGTTATCCAATGAATCGCTTGAGAAAACTTTCTCCTCAAATTCAACATACATCATCTTATTGAATTCATGTACCATTTCATCAACTGGAAGAAACTCATGATTATCGTCACTCAATTTACATGGGAGCTGCTCCAACTTGTGCAAGAGGTTTAGATCACTATCATCACACAACTCTCGTGCATCTCCTAGTTCTTTTATTACCTCATTCAAGACTTTCCTTCGGTGAGCTAGGCCTTCTTTTGTTGAAACATAGGCCTCTTGACTTGCAACAATGCCAAGTGAAACAAGAGTCTTCATTTTCATACTTTCCCATTTTCCCAAACTGGAATCTAGATATTCAATATCCGCAGAAAAAGAATCAATCAATTCATCTAACTCTACTCTTACTTTGGCCATTTTTACTTTTCTTTCTGCTGCTGCCTTTAATAGTGAAACACCTTGTGCTGACAATTTCTCTAAACATTCCTCTACAATCTTCCCTTTTGCTTGAGTCTTTTCAACTTCCTTGACGAAGGGATTTTCTATTGTAACTGCCATAGGTTCTATAATTTCTGATGTCATCATGATTTTACATAACACCATGGCTAACTGCTCAGCTTTTGATTTGTAGTATTCCTTCTGTTTCTTCTCCTCATCATATTTCTCAAGAAGAGATGTGGTAGTGACCTGGAAATCAGCTTTAATACCTTCATGTGTTAATTTCCCCAATTTCACCCTAGATATGACATAGTCACTTACATCAAAAGTATCTTTAGTAGCCTCAGGAGGAGGCTTGGCAATCTCTACATATCTGATACTCTTATTATCAATAAGCCCTTGCATAGTCTTAGGATTCTTCTTTTGTGCCTTTGGCTTGGGAGTTAGCAGTTTCCCCAAATCAATATCATCGGGTGATATCTCCTATTTTTTTCTCTTAGGGGTATAAGCTGAAAGTAATGGGGGAAGTATTGATGTACTTAAATTATAATTAGGAACCATTGGTGGAGTGGAAAGAACTATACTTACACCTATGGTAGCAACAATGGGAGGAGTATTGGTGAACACAACACCTGGTACATCCACATTAACAGCTTGCTCAGAACCCAAAACAAATTGCTCAAACATTGCAGAACCATCAATGTCATAAGAATGGGATGACAAACTAGGAATAGATCCAAAAGAATGAAGAACATTATCAAAATTCACATTAGAATAATCAAAAATAGTTTTGGAAGATGATGGAGACTCAGATAACTGAATGTGAATTGGTGACATTAGGGTTATAGGAGGATTATTCACAGAAACTGAAATAGACACATTTGGATGAGGAGAAGAGACATTAGTATCCAATAACACATCTCTATGTGGAGACACAACTGTATCCTATACATTTTCCTATTCCTCTTCTTCTTCCTTCTCCTGCTCATTCTCATTGTCTGATGCAGACTTGCCCTCAACATCCATGTATTCAACATTCATACCTTTAGAAATAGGTTCTTCAACATCTTGTTCTATATCAGCTTCTATTTCTTTAGCTTTGCTTCCTCTTGTCACAAATTTGATCTTTGGTTTATAAGTCTTAGACATGTTAGGAGCATTATTCTTATTCTTGGTTCTCATCTCAGCTTTCTTTCTAGTTTGCTCAAAAACTTCTTCCTCTGGTCCGGTGATAAAATCCTTCAATGGTATACCTTTGCTTTGGAGCCATAGGTTTGTATTGGATAACATGGGCTCAAACCTTTTCTTTAAGGAAGTCAATTCCTTTTGAGACCATTGTATAGCATGTAAGGAAGAGTTAGCAACATTCTGATTAACATAGCATGAATTGAGAACTTCTTCATCATCAACCATGTCCTCTAGAATATCAGCTAGACCCAAATATTTAATTTGTTGTAGAGATAATCTATTCTAGTCTAGCTTTCTAATTTCCTCTTCTATCCTCAGATCAACCCAAATATCTTCAACCATAGGCTCATGAAATTGAGTCTTTCTTTTGATTTTATCCTTCACTCCTCTATAATCAAATTTTGGTCTCCTCTTGAATTGCTTCATAGTTACCAATTGCATTTCAGTTTCCATAGCCCTGGCTTTTGCTGCAGTTGAAACTGAATATCTCCCGATCTCAACAAGAAATCTAAAACCAGGCTTCTTTAACTCCATTTTCTTGTCGTGGACAACAATCATTTGTCAACACAGCTCCATCAAAACTATTTTGTCAAAAGGAAATCTTGGCAACATATATGGATAGCCTTGGAAAAAGCCAACCCTTAAGTATGTGAAAGTTGGAAACCGAAGGAACAAACAACCAAAACCATTTACTACTGACCATGCTTCATCTGAGACTCTTCTTTGTTCTAGCTGAGGATCAAAAAGACACAAGTACATGGCAAAGAAGGCATCATTTACCCTTTTGAAATGATGGATTGAACCCTTCAATGTAACCTGAGGATAATATTGGTAAACATGAACAACCCTCCTATCCCCTTTAGATGTCAAGCCTAGGAAAATCCTCATTCAGGCTGCTATGTACACAAGATAGGAAGTCATATAGAATTTGAAGGTAGTATGTACCCTAATCAGTTGCTCATGGAGAGCATTGCTAATTTGTTCAGCCCAGAAGATAGCCTGTTTAGCCTGAAGTATAATTTTGATGAAAGGATACATCCATTCATGAAAAGTGAACAAGCTAGTCCCCTTATTCTACTGAGAAGAGTTATTAGGTCACCCACTTCCTCAACAAAATCACTTTGGGGAAAGTTCCTTGGCCATCTGGACAAGTTTGATCTTGGAGTCTTAAGCCACTTGGTATTAATTACATTCTTAGCCTTCTCAGTGTTCTTATCATATTCTTGTTGAGCAATAGTAAAATCAAGTTTTACAACATCAACAGAAGTGGGACACATGAAAACTTTATGAACAAACTCTAGATCCAGCCTCATGATTACATTATCCCCTACATCTACTACTGCCCTAGTATCTTTGTTTTAGAAATGAGCACATTGAAGAACAAACTCTGTATTGTGTGCTACCACTAGAAATGAAGACACCATGTGAATGTTGCTCTTGACAATCTTTTGCATAAGAGGGCTGGGGTTATCTGACTTAGTCCTCTCTACAAACTCAGTCATATCCACATGACCGATCTCTGTATCTTGAATATCATCAACATTCGAAGTGACCAAAGTGATTGGGAAAATAACTTGATATTTGTACTTCATTTCTTTTACTTTCTTTAGAGACAGCTCAGTCATTTGGAAAAAATGACTCCTTCAGATGAAAACCTTGGCAGATTGCAAGAGAAACTGCAACAATAAATCATGATCATGTAGTTAGGGGAAATATTGGCAATTTTGGGAAACTGCATGTTGATGATCATGACCACGAGAGTGAGCTTGAAAGGGCTAGAGTGCAAGAAGGTTGAAAAAATGGAGGAAAGAGGGCTCAAGAAAGTAATTTGGAAAATCTCCCAAAGAGAAAAATTTGAGGGGGTGAATGCACAGGCAGCAAAATTTGTTACCCTTGCATTCTAGGGATAATTTGCAGGTGTCAGGGTAGTGAAATTCGCTGACCTTGCATATGGGATGAAAGAATTTCTCATGTTAGAGTGGCAAAATTTGCCGCCTCAGCATGACAGGGTAGGTTGGACAGTGTTTGAGTGGCAAAATTCATCATCTCAGCATATGGGAAGTTTGCAAGTTTACTTTGTGTAAGGGCGGAAAATTTCACCGCCCATACACCTTGAGATAGAACATCAAGTGCACAAGCAGCAATTTTAACTGCCTGTGCATTTTAGGGAAGGGCAAGACCTAACTTTTTTAGGTGGTGAATTTTTACCACTGACGACACAGGATTTCTAAAATGAAAACAAAACAATAAATCTAAAAAATTAGAACTTATGTTTGTGAGAAAAATAAAGAGTTTTAAAAAGGAAAACCTAAAATGAAATACAAACCTAAACAAATGATCCAAAATTGAAAAATTAGAGTGCTTAGAACATGTAAATCGTAGAAAGGTAAACAACAATAACAACAAATCTAATCATGACTTCAAACATTCTTTAAGAACCCTAAGCAAGAAACAAACAAGGAACAGAAACACAAACTAACCAGGTATAAACACGCAAAAATAATACAGTGAAAACCTTGACAAAAAATGCCTCCATGATCTGCTAAAGTGATCTGAACTAGTGTATAGACTTCAGTTAGAGAAAGTAACAAAGGCAGGGAAAAAACATTAATAAAAACAATTTAAAAGACCCCTATAAAAACCTAAAACAAAACCAAAAAATAGCCATTAATGTCACATGAGTTAACTCCTCATGACATTAATGTCATGAATAAGTGGTCTTTTTTACTGCTTATGCATTAAAAAGACATGACATGCATGGGCGACAATTTTCGCCGCCCATGCATATTTCTCAACAATAAACATACAAGCATGTAAAAACGGCAAAATTGGCCAACTTAGCACATCAAACCAACAATAAACATGCAAGAGCGGTAATTTTTACCAACCTTGCACAAGTAGCTTAAAAATTTTCTAACACCTTAAAATGGTCAAAATTGATATTTTGACAAGCTTGTTGTAGACACTCAAAATTGACCTAATTATCATTAACATTCAAATATTGCATTATCTACCATCTGCATCTATCTAAAACACTTGAGCAATATCCCTATTACCTATTTCTTCTATTAATTAAATAAATTTTATATTTATATAATTAATTCATTAGCTATTTCCTCTAAGCTATAATTAAACAATCTTTAATTATTTAATTATCTTCTTTCTATCTATTTTAATTAAATAAATCTTATTTATTTAATTAAAATTCCATTTACAAACCCACTTTCTAATTAATTAAATAAATTTTATTTATTTAATTAATTTCTCTTATCATTTATCTCATGAGCCGAGATGTGTGCCTCTTTCATTTAAAAAGATAAGTGGTACTACATATTTTATTTAATATCTTTCACATGTAGTACTTTTTATGTACACGGTCACACATAAGCCTTATCGTCCCTCCACTTGTCATGTACACATTCACCTATGATCATCTTTTAATCTTAGCCATTCACATAGCCACCAAATCTCCACCGTTGATTGATTTTGGTTGAGTTCTATATAAACACCCTCTCATTCCATACTATATCTATCCAGCATTCATATAGCATCTACATTATCATCTTGAGCATATTGAGCACTTTAGCATTCATCTAGCATATTAGTTTTATCATCCATCCATCATGGCAGCTTTTACCTTCATAATTGTTCATTGTTGAAGAAGTAATCCACATCCTAAACAAGGAATCATACAATCTAGGTGATATTGTTATTGAATTGCATGCTTTTGATTTCACTTGGATTAGATTCTTTGATGATGGTAGGGTTAGGTTTTCATGGCTATGCTTGTTCTTATTAACTTGATTTTTACCTATCACATTCTGGCACACCTGGTGGGACCCACATCCTTGATTAACTTTGCTATTTGAAGTTGTTTTTGTGAAGATTAGATTTTCCAAGTGCTTATGGCAAGTTCCAGTTGCTTCTGAGCGAAAACCAGCCACTGTCTGAGTATATGCTTCGCTTCTGAGCTAAAACCTACCGCTTTTAGCATTCCAAGGATTGCTTCTGAGTGAACAGTTGTTGTTTATTGCCTGTTTTGCATTGCTTACAAGCTAATAGTGGTCGCTTATACCTTTATTTGAATCAATTTTAACCTAATAGTGATCACCTTTAGCTATCTGGATCGCTTTCTGTAAAATAGGGTTTTTGTTATATTCTATTTTTTTACAGATCTGAGTCGCTTATGACCCATAACTAGTTGCCTATTACTTTTTCACATTGCTTATGAGCTTTATCATTCTGCATATGGTATTACTGGCATCGCTTTTGATCTGTAATATTTCACTTGTGGCAGAATATAGTTCGCTTGTGATCAACAGTTGATCGCCTCTAGTAAACTATGTCGTTTTAGTCATTATCATTTTTAGTTTAGTTTTCTTGGCTACTAATTGGGTATTTGTGCAGCATCTTATCGATTGTCCAAGAAAAGGAGGTTATTAAACTACTAACATATCTGTTGCAGCTTCGATTAGTCCAAGACTTGTGGTTTTTCATTAATTTAGGAATATTTGGGCTTGGTGCTTAAAAAGAATCATTGTTTGCTCCATGCTTGATTTATCTTTCTTGATTGCTTGCATGTGCTTGATTGTAACCCAAATTTAATAACAAAAGTATCCCCTCCCATTGCCTATCAAATGGATCTTGGGTGTATGAGAACTTGTTATTATCTTTAGAGGGCCTGCCTTCCCAGTGTGAGAAGGGGTATGACCCAAGCGGTAATGGGCTAAAGCCAAGTCCTTCTGAACCGCTATATATGAAAAGTGTTTGTGTTGAAAGCCATAAACAACGAGTGTTGTTGTGTTATACCGACAACCAACCTCCCCCAAAACCCTCCAAGGTGTAACCCTTGAAGGCTGGGAGAATCTATAACAGAGAGTAGTGCTACCACACGTATAGCCACCCGAACGGATGCCCTTATTAGCAACTTTGTATAGTAGCCAAAAACCTTCTATTTGTTGACGTAAAAGGTGGGACCTTTGAAGCCACCCCGATTCACGTGATTCTTAGAAGAGATAGTAGGGACAATCCTAAGGTTTGGTTGGGGGACAAGCCTTAGGAAACCTAGATCTTGGTAAGTGTGAGAGTGTGTGCTATGGAGAGGAACTAGTGCTACCATGATCCTGAAGCTATCCTCTTTGAATAAGCATGGCTAGGGGACTCAACAAATACAGTCCTTTCCTAGCCTAGGTTGTACAAGTTTATGATTGTTGTGAGTGTGAATGACTGAAATTACTGTTTTCTTGTCAAAAAACACAATTTAGACATATTTCCTGATAGACACAATTGCCTTTGATCTTAAACTATCTGCATACAGACAACTGGATCACTTTTAAACAACAATCAATCACCTTTTGCCTAAAGTGGATTGCTTTTAAACAACAATCAGTCACCTCTGGTCTAAACTACGTCACCTTTGATCAACAGTAAATCACTTCTGAGTCAATACTGATCAAATGTAGTAAATTGGCTCGCCTTTGGTTAACATTGTAGCATGTTACTTCAACCAAAACTAGATTGCATTTAAGCTATTACCAGTCACTTTTGGCCTTTTTTGAGTCACATCTAAGCTATTACCTGTCGCCTGTGGTCAATTACCAGCAAATCTTAGTGACTCAGCCAAATCAGCTACACTTCTAGCTTGCTTAGCCTCAACATTAGCTTTCAGACCTATCTCTGATCATTAGCAGATACTTGGACTTTGTCTCCTTCTTTGAGCTTACTAACTAATTGGACTTTGTGAACTTTTCATCTTTTTGAGATCCCAAACCAGCAAACTAAACATTAGTCAATCGGTCAACTTGATCAATCAGTGAAACATCATCTTTTGGCTTTAGCTTTAGCAACATCAACAAAACATCAATCTTATCAAACAATTTTTTCCTTGATTGTGTGAGCTGTTCTCTAGGGAAGTCTAACCAACAACAAAGAAAACAAGCAACCCAACAACAAAGCAACCAAGCAACCCAATGACAAAGCAATTAAGAAACCCAACAACAAAAGAAAACAACAAACTAACAACCAACAACCATCAACCAAACAATCAGCAAACCATCATCTTTTGGGTCTCAAAACCTTGACAAGCTAAAGTTCAAGTTTCAACATCAATAATCATGCCTCAAACTAGGAGTCAATATAGAGCTGAAATGGAAGACAAATTGTGAGCTGAGATGGAAGCCAAGATGCAACAATCTAGATCAACACCTCTTAGAGATGCAACTCAATTTACAACCAGTATGCCTCCTCACATGTTTGTACCCCATGGGTACACCATTGGAGAGTCATCTTCACAACAAGTGCAACCTCAAACATTTTTGAAGACTTTTGAAGAACAATCCCAAGAAGACTTATCAGAATTTTGAGATACACATGTATGGGATCAATTTGAGAGACTTGTTTTATTTGATCCTAATCGCTACTTCTTGCAACTTTCCTGTATGGGAGCTAAATTACCAAGAGATTTTGACATATCTGCTATTAGAGAGCATGATCCAAACACTCCCGCTATTGTTGCAAAGGGACCATCCACTATAGTCACACCATCCCATACCATATTACAAACTCCATCTTCCAACCCATCTCTTTAATTGCCTATTGTTACTTCATTTGATCCACCATGCTCGGAGTACACTTTAGAACCTTTGATAACTCCAACCAATGTACTCCCTTTCATTTCACAAAATCTAAACATTCCACCTTTCCATGTTTCCCAACATACTCCTCCCACCATGACTGTTTCTATGCCTCAAGTAACACAAGCTGTCCATGTTGCCCAAGTGCAAACTCCTCAAACATCATAAGCTATCCCCATATCCCATATTCCACAAGCTTCCCATGCTATCCAAACAACACCAATGGTCCAAGCTTCACAACCGTTGCAATCTGCTACCCCCATTACATCACATGTGGACACCACATCTTATTTTCCTACCGCTGCTAATATGATCTCCACTATCTCCACTAATCCATCCAATACATCATACAATCCCAATGTTAGCCTTATTGACATGAGTGACCTACCTATTGTTTCTCAAGCTAATCCTAGTACTATAGTCTCTTATGTTGATCAACTTACATATGTTCCGCCATCTTCTTATAATCCTTCACAAATGATCAATCCATCTTATACTACCCAAGGTTTGCCTATTGTCACCCAACACATGACATATACCAATCCCCATGTTGTCCAAAATACAAACCCAAATGTTCATCCTTCTTCCGCATCCACCAATCCTTCTATCACTTACCATGTCACAAATCCAACTCCAAATTCACAACCATTAACTAGCGCCAATCCATTTTCCACTTCCCATGTGATGCAAAATCTTGGTGCTAAGTCATCACAATATACCCAACCACCGCTTGTGTCTCAAGGATAGCAATCTTCAACCACATATGTGTTGCATACTAATCCTTTGACATACATTGTGAGTACGCAACCTCAACAAATGGTCATGGCTTCATATATTCCACAACAACCACCTCAATATACATCATACCATGCTTCACTTCCCAACCAACCACCCCCTTTGCAACAATAGCAATTATCTCTAGCGGATGTTCAACAAATGATTAACCAAGTGGTAAGACAAACCAAGAAGACATTTTCTTTAGAAAACATATGTGCTTATCCATTTGACAAGTCACTCCATATGACACCTTTTCCACCACACTTTGAAATTCCACAATTTGACAAATACAAAGGAAAAGGAAATCTGGAAGACCATCTTAGAGCATTCTTTGTGGGATGTCTCGATGTTGCTCATGATGATACATATCTTCTGAGACTATTTGCCTGAAGCTTAGCAGGACAAGCTCTTGAATGGATCTCTCATTTACCTCCAGGAATTAAGTCTTTTGTAGAGTTAGCAAATAAGTTTCGATCACACTTTGCTTTTAACATTGAACATGAAGTGAACATGAATGACCTTGTCAACAATAAACAATGCAATGGTGAGGCCTTCTCTTCATTTACTCAATGATGGCGTAACATGGCTAGCAAACTATCATGGGAAATACCTCAAAAGCAACAGCTCGATATCTTTGTTCAAAATCTCTATCCCAAGCTGTCATTCCAACTACAATTACAAAGTGCTAGCACCTTTGATGAACTTGTTTCCAAAGGAACCATCATTGAACGAGCTTTAATTGCTAAAGGCACTATCAACATTTTTTGTGATAACAAAGACTATCCTCAAAATTCCAACAATAAGTCTTAGTTTTGGAACAAAAACAAGAATGTTGTCAATGATGGTGTTGTGGACGCAAATAACATACAAACTATATGAAAGCTCCTACAAACATTCAAGTTGCTTCTACAACAACACAACCTTTTCAATGAACTTGACAACGACAAACTTCAAATCCTCACCGACAATTTACACCAGTAGCAGAACCTATGTAAGTTGTCTTTCAAAAGCTTCTCCAAGTGGGCAATATTATGTTACCAGATGCACCACCCAATGGTGAACCTCTCTTCAAAGCTCCTTGGTATAAAGAAAATTAGTATTGTGATTACCATAGAGTTAAAGGACACAAAACAAATGGTTGTATGTGCTTAAAGCATGTTATCCAAGATTGCTTCGATCAAGGTTTAATCAAAATTACACCTTCAACAACTCAACCTGCATAGCAACCAACATCGAATTATGAACTAGATGCTTTCAAGAATCCACTTCTAGCTCATGACAAACCAGGTAACCCTCAAACTAGGAATGCCATTTAGTACAACTATGAATCATCTACTATTGGCCGCATTGACTATGCTCGCATTTCTTCCATTACCATTGAAGGTAAAGCACTTAACTGTGCTGTAACTACTCGAAGAGGTCGCGTTACCATTTGAGGAGCACATGTCCATCCTCCTTAACCATCCTCTAGGTATAATATCCTTGATCACCTTAGCAAAACACCTGCGCACATTTCCATTCTTGAGTTGCTTTGAATATCCCCTGCTCACAAATCTATCCTTGACAAAGCTTTACAAGAATCTTTGGTACCCAATGATATTTATATCACACAATTCCAATCTATGGTCACTAGCATTAAAGCCCCTTGTCATTTAACCTTTTTTGACAAAGATCTTCAGCCCTCCATTCATCCTTCACACAATGAAGCCCTCCACATTGAAGTGTTTATCAAACAATGCTATATCAAAAGAATCTTAGTGGATGGTGGAGCTGGTCTTAATATATGCTCCTTGAAATTAATAAAACAATTGGGATATTCTGAGAAAGATATTGACACCTCCAAGGTCATTACTATTAGAGCACATGATGATGCTGAGAGAGATACTGAAGGGATTATTTACTTGCCTATCCAAGTTGGGCTAGTCACTACTGAAACTCATTGTCAAGTCCTTGATATTGAACTTCCTTATAACATCATCCTTGGCCATCCATAGATACATGCCCTCAAAGTAGTTCCTTCTACATACCATCAATGTCTTAAATTTTCACATAAGGGTGTTGAGATTACTATCCATGCTGATCCCAATCCATTTGAATTTTATTGTGCCTTTCAGGCTAAATATCAGAGTCCAAACTGCATTCCTATCAACACCAAAGCATACCCATCTTCATCATAGGTAGATCCATCTATCATACTCAAGCCATCATCTAGTAAAGCCACTTCCAATCTCCATATCAAGTACACTGAACATGTCCCGAGTGAGTACACATTACAAGAATCTTGTTGTGTTGGAACTCTACCCTTGTCTCCCAAATCTCATGGCAAACCTTCTACATCCAATCCATCTTCATCAACATTTATTTCTGATACAGAAGTTGGATCCTCTTTAGTAAGAGAGACTTCTAACTTTGACACAGTCGATGACTCCTCCTTTCATGTCACCAATCTTTTTTCGGGATCCTCTATCTTCATGGTTTCTGCCACCCCTTCATTTCCATCTAATGATGAACTCAAGTCTAGTTATCAAAACACTCCTAGTCCCAATGTTAAATGTAGGCCTCCCCAAGCTAAAGATATTGGTAATTCTTCCATCCATCCTAAGTCCACCATTTCCTATAAAAAATCTCATCCTAAACCCCAAAAGCATGTGACCGTCCATCTTCCACCATCCAATTTACCTTCGCTTCTTCCAACTCCTAAACTCCCACCATCAAGTCTACCTCCATATCTTCCACTTCCACCATCCTATAACTTGTAAAAGCATGTGACCGTACATCTTCCACCATCTGATCTACCTCCACTTCTTCCAACTCTGAATATCCCTCTATTTTCCTTGCCTCCATTGTTACCAACACCTAATTATCCCTTTATCCATAAGCACCATTACATTCCTAATCATGACCAACAAATGTACATATTGTCTAAACATAAAGCTTTCACTCATTCTGCCAACTCTAATTCCATCCATCCCATGGGATTCCAAAGTAAACATTTGGATGCCTCTATCCATAAAGCTAAAAATCCTACCAAGAAGCCTAAAGATTCTCATGCCTTAGGGCATCACAACAAAGAATCACAGCCTAGTACATTTAAAAGGCTAGCTAAGCCCATAACCCTACAAGAAGAGCCCACACCCAAAATGGTTTGGGTTCCTAAGAAAACAAGAAAGCAAACCAAATGAGGCATCGTCATCCACATCTCAAGAATCCCAACCACTTATATCCATCCAAGAGTATATTTCCATCCAAAACTTCCATTCCATTCAAAAATCTCACAAGCAAAGCAAAAATCATAAAAATACTAAGTCTATGTGGGTACCTAAATCATTACATCACCCATCCCCTAAGCAAACATCCCCATTGCTTCCTACACCACCTTCCCATCAAAAGCTTCAATGTTTATCACGATGTGTGCAACCGTTGGTCATGATTCCCTTCCATTCTGCAACATTCCCACATACCTTCATCTCCCCAACCTTCAACTATTATCCTACATATCTTCCACATCACCTCCCTATGGTCCATGCTTTTGCATAAGTCTTATCATCCATCCTTTTCCATAAGCCCTCCATAATCCACATCATAATCCACTATCTACCTAATCCATCTCCCTTTCATGCAATCCCATACCTACCAACATCTATGAGCATAATCATTCGAAATGGTCTGTGCGATGATATCCATCTCTAACAGGGCTACCGACATTTATAGCACTAGACACTTGAGTCCCTCCTATCCATTACCATGGTGAAAACCTTGCAAATAGGTGCCATGTGTAATTATCATCCCCCTCAAAAAAAAAATCTATCCCATAGTGAAAACCACTTTTTGGTGCTTTGGAGAACAAGAAAATAATAGTACAAGATAAATAATCTATCCTCTGGTGAAAACCTGGTAAACAAGCACCTTGGATAAGTACCATAGTGAAAACATGGCAAACAGGCGCTATGTGTAGTGACCAACTCCCATTATCTGCTTAGTTTTGTTGATCACCACTCTTTCTAGCATACTTCACCATCTTCTCCTACATAATCCATATCATTGTTGACCTATTTTTTCCTCTAGCAGGAGTCAAAATAATTCAAGCAGGATCAGTCAATATGCATATCCCCATGAAAGCCATATTTGTGATCCTGAGGTCTTAACCCAATTTCAAAATCTGAAGCTTGCCTAAAGAGGCTTACCATGTGAAAGAGCTTGAAAAGATAGGCAAGTTTGCTTAAAACATCACCTTGAAATTTGCCAAAGTGAGGAAGTTATGCAGGGTCATAAGCTTGGTCAAACCTGATATTTGGAAGACGGGTGATATTTCAAATATCGGGTCATATTTCAAACATTAGGTGATAATTGGAACATCACCTGATCTTCCCAATATCACCCGATGTTACAAATATCACCCTATCTTCCAACTATTCCCCCATCCGATAACATTACAATGATATCAAGGTAACTACAGTGATAAACCAAGTCATATGCCGCTGACGTCATCCAGATCCATTTTGGGGGAAGATCATCTTTCTTGCGAAGGTCATCATATTTCTACCAACCTGATCTTTCATATCGGGGTGATATTTTAACATCGGGTGATCTTAGTTGAAGATCATCCTGATGTTGGTGCTACAAAGTTTCTAAGTATGACCCAATCTTCTGAGGGGTCATCACATTTGAATATCGGGTGTGTTGGTGCCTGAATTAACTATCAGTTAATTTAGCAATTTTCATGCAGGCACCTTCCCAAAAAATCTAAAAAGTTCTAAGTTTTGGCACCCCCTCAGTGTTTTTTTTAGCGTCTACATCTTAATTCTTAAGGAGGTAGTCTTCATGTGTTCTCCATCGGCATGAGTTTGTTTTTGTCTTAGCGATCATGATGGTAGCAGTCATATCTTCTTCCATCGCTGAGACTTTGCCTTTCGGCGGAGTAACTTGTCATCGGTGAAAGTCTTTTTTGAGTGCTCCGATTGTGTCTTCGAACTTTCAGTTTGAACTTGAACCCTTTTCTCAAAGGTTCAATGGTTCGCGGTTCACGGTTCAAGGTTCATTTTTCTTCTAATGAGTCATATCATGCATTTACCTTGCATAAATGATGTATCGTTGAACCTCCCGCTTGAACCCTTTTCTCAACGGTTCAAGGTTCAATGGTTCAAAGCTTTGTGATTTTGGTCTCGGCTAAAGTTTTTTTGGAGTATCGGGTCGACTTCGAGATGCTTGGCCGACAGTCAAGAGTCTTGCCGATGGAGTATTGTTTTTGAGGTTTGAACATCGCCGGTGTACCTCAGTGTTGAACCTCGCCATTGAACCATCGGGTTGAACTGGTTCATCAGTTTAGTGGGTTCACGGGATTATGTTTGTGTTGCCGACAGAGTAGATATCGGCATTGAACTATTAGGTTGAACCTCTCATTTGAACCTAGCCATTGAACCAACCAATGGTTCAACCCGACAGGTAGAGAGTCTCGCCAAAGGAGAAGGGGATTGCGATGGCTTCTTCGGTGTAACACATGTCGTCGGTAGGAGATCTGCGGGATAGGCCAATGATATATGTTTGGCCGATGGGCTTTGGGTGAAGGAGCGTTCGTCGAGTGCGCCAAAAGGCGCTTGACACTTGGTATACATGTGGCTATGCTTTTAAAGTGCTAAGGTGGTCTCCGCACCGTGCATGTGGGATTAATTTTCCTGCATAATTTGAACCTGCGGTGAAGCACGTTTTGGTAGGAAATTCTTTTTTGAATGCTGTGATGGTTTTCTTGGTGGTTGCGGGTAGTTGAGCCATCAATGGCGACAGTGCAGGGGTATGGGCAACGGGACAAGCGATCAAGTTGCCCCATTGTGGATGAAGACTCCCAGATGGTGGCGCAGGGCTCGAGGCCACTCTTGTTTACTTTTCTGTCTAATGCAGCAATAACTTCTGAGTGCCATTCCTTCTAAGGACTGTATCTGGTGGATTTTTATCAAAAACATGTAATTAATTGCTTGTGGTACACTTTCTGGCTGATATAGGCAGACTGTGTTACCTTTTTTGTTGTTGTTGAAAGTTGAACATTTTTGGCTCTGTAATGCAATACAACTGATTTGGTTGCTCTGTGCAGCAAAACTTGTGAGTTTATGTATCTCCTGTTGTATGTTTTCGCATGAATCCACTGATTTCATGGTTAATCCTATATGAGTAATGCTATGTTTGCATGTGTTGTGCTAATTTTGTCTCCAGTGTTGCATGTATCTTTCTTCTGAGTCCAGGTATTTAAGGAATGTCTAAGATTCTAGAACATAGAATTCCTGTGTTGAATGTTTGATCTCTTAACTTCTACTCAAGGGGTAGATTAAATTGTTCTCAAATTGAATATTGGGAAGGATATACTGCAATAGGGATGCCATAAGTATAGATAGCTTAACACTTTGTATTGGGAGATATCTGTAAGGTAGGTATCATATGTATCCCCCTGAAATCCAGTTTTAGTTGTTCATGCATATCATTCACTGGTGTATGTCTACTGACTCCAGGCCCTAGATAGGCACCAATCTTGCTTTGTGTTAGTGTTATATACCATGTCCAGCTTTGCATCTAAATATAAAATCAAAATCAAAACTCCAAAACAACCATTAGGATAGTAGAATTAGTTTTAGGATCCAAGTCCTCTGTCTACAACTGCAAATAGGCCCAAAGCTAGCCCCTTTGCTCTTATCTTACAGTTTTGGTCTACTTACAGGAGGACTTATCTGCTTTCTGTCAGCATCCCAGCCTTTGTATGCATATCCTCATGGATGTTGAGTAGGGAATACCCCCTAGGTCTTGCAGAACCCGAAGAAGAAGAGGAGATCAAATATAGAGTCTATCTCCTACACTGTTGGCTCCTGGCCCAGAGATCCTGTTGATCATTGATGGCTACCTTGTAGGGAAATCTGGGAGTAAGCATCTAGTCTGGGAAAAAACCAACAGAAAATGGCGACTCTGCTGGGGATGGATTGATAAAAATGAATAAATTTGTGGCCCATCCGAGTCACCAACAAAATGGCGACTCTGCTGGGGAGTCTTTCATGTGAATGATGATGCTCTGCTGGTGGAATGAACTCAAAAACATATTTGATGAGCTTTCAACTACTGTAACTTTTGTCCTCTCTAGAGAGGTGGCGACTCTACAAAAGATTCAAGTGCACATGAAAAGTTGATGTGTGTGTTGTGACAAAAAATGTGCTATTCAGACTTCAGCATCTGTATGAGAAAAGGTACCTTGCTCCTTCCTACTTGAAATTGTTGTTTTATTGCATAGGTTAGATGCCAGGGGAGGCTATAGGTCTTAGGAATGCAAGGGATGTCTGAAAATAGAAATTTCATGAATCCAAATATGTATACACCCATACTCAATCAAAGGGGGGATGACTTGTTGAATAGAAGACTAGAAGAGATGAAAAATAGGTTGATATTCTTAGAGGCTAGGCAGGCCCAATTAAATCATGATAACCTTGTTGTGTCTGCCAGTCAGAAAGCTAAACTTCTGGTCAGCCCTTTTGATCCTTTGTATGACCAACTGGATTTGTCATGGGTTGATTATAAAGTAGAAAGTATGCCTGCTAGGGTATATTGTCAGATGCCTAGATTTAGTGGTCACAGTATTTGTGATGGGAACGCACATATCCAAAATTTTCACAGTTTCATGGGAAAACATTCATTTAGAGATGAGGATGTGTGGATGAGGTTTTTTGTTAGGTCCCTTGATGCAAAAGCAAAAGACTGGTATTTGAGCTTTCCAAAGAGATTCTTTGCCTGTTGGGATGAGCTTACTGACTATTTCAAAAAGGAATTTGCAAAAGAACCTGCTGATCTTATTGCAGAATTGATGAAAATCAAAAAACAAGATAAAGAGCTATGTATTGATTTCAGTCATAGGTTTGTAGTAGTCCTTTCACAGATCCCAGAAGTCTTCAGACCTAACACTTCAGCCTATGTTGGCATATTCTTTGAGGCTTTTGAGGAGGGTTCTAGTGCAGTACTGAGGGATTTCAAGGTGACAAGCATGCAAATGGCATACATTTTTTTAGAAAATATAGAAAAAATCAGAAATGAGCACCTGCTGAAATACCTGTCCCCAGGTTTTGGTGTGAATAATGGTTGTGAAGCTGCAAATGACCAATTGATGTGAAGATGAAAAGATAAATACTGAGGATGCTAAGGAAAGGACTAGTGAGGACTCCCATTGCAATGATGAGGCAGCTGGCCATGAAAACAATAATGAGGTTGTGGACAGCAATGAGTAACTTTTGGAATGGACTTGTGGGGATAATTGTGAGTATTGTACTCAAGACAGAGAAGATATAAGTAAACAGAGAAATAGTCCCATGTGTGACCCATTGCCTTCCTTTCAAACACATGGAGATCATGAAGAGCAGTCAGAGATTGAAATAAGTGCTAGTGCAGAGCATGGTTGTTTTTTATTTGGTGACTGTTTTGCTTATGACACACAGGCCGATACTCCTCCACAAAGGGAATCCATTAGTGATGAAAATGCGTGCTCTACTGCCCATGAACCAATGGCATACTATGATGAAACTGATGCACCTGGGTCACCCATTTATGACACATGTGGTGATGATGATCTGTTTGAGTATGGTGAAGGTTTGGACACTATTTTTGACTTGGATTCTGTTTCTCATCCTGATGAAAGAGGAAACAACATACATCAGGTAGGTGACTGTAAAAATGTGCCTGATTTGAAAGAGATGCCAGAGCCTAATCTTTTCCAGTATAGTGTTGCTATTGGTTGTGTGCATGATGTGCACAATTGTGAGTTTGAAAGCTTTTTTTTTGGGCCAGCTGATGAAGAGATCCCCAATTTTCCTAGCTGCGTGGTGGACTTCAAGTGCTTTCAATTTTTAGTCCAGCTAGGAAATCATTTTGTAATGTATAGTGATGATAACCTATATTCTATACCATGTGAGTATGCATTGCTTGATACATGCTGCATCCACTTGTCGCCTGATGCTGAGGGTCACTTGCAGAGGGTTGACAGTGACAAAATAAATCAAAAGGTTCAATATGCAAGTGACCAAGGTTACTTATGGTCAGATCAAGACATCATTCCCAAGCTTGACCCAGTGTATGCATATGAGAACAAGGTGTTTGATAAGGGGAAATATTGGTTTTTCTTTTCTTGGTGGCCTTAGGCCATCAAGTTTGATTGGTGATGCAGATCATGGTAACTTCATGACTATATGCCCAATGGATGGGGACTGGTCTGCATCCCAGAGTTCTGTGGTTCTTGCCATGCCTACAAGAGGCATGCATCCTCAGACAGAGCCACTGTTGGTGCTTGAATTCACTGTCAGTTAATTTAGCAATTTTCATGCAGGCACCTTCCCAAAAAATCCAAAAAGTTCTAAGTTTTGGCACCCCCTCAGTGTTTTTTCAGCGTCTACATCTTAATTCTTGAGGAGGTGGTCTTCATGTGTTCTCCATCGGCATGAGTTTGTTTTTGTCTTAGCGATCATGATGGTAGTGGTCATATCTTCTGCCATCGCTGAGACTTTGCCTTTCGGCGGAGTAACTTGTCATCGGCGAAAGTCTTTTTTGAGTGCTCCGATTGTGTCTTCAAACTTTCAGTTTGAACTTGAACCCTTTTCTCAAAGGTTCAATGGTTCGTGGTTCACGGTTCAAGGTTCATTTTTCTTCTAACGAGTCATATCATGCATTTACCTTGTGTAAATGATGTATCGTTGAACCTCCCGCTTGAACCCTTTTCTCAACGGTTCAAGGTTCAATGGTTCAAAGCTTTGTGATTTTGGTCTCGGTCGTAGTTTTTTTGGAGATCAGGTCGACTTCGAGATGCTTGGCCGACAGTCAAGAGTCTTGCCGATGGAGTATTGTTTTTGAGGTTTGAACCTCGCCGGCTTACCTCAGTGTTGAACCTCGCCATTGAACCATCAGGTTGAACCGGTTCATCGGTTCAGTGGGTTCATGGGGTTATGTTTGTGTTGCTGACAGAGTAGATATCGGCATTAAACTATCAAGTTGAACCTCTCATTTGAACCTAGCCATTGAACCAACCAGTGGTTCAACCCGACAAGTAGAGAGTCTCACCAAAGGAGAAGGGGATTGCGATGGCTTCTTCGGTGTAACACATGTGGTCGACAGGAGATCTGCGAGATAGGCCGATGATATATGTTTGGCCGATGGGCTTTGGGCGAAGGAGCATCCGTCGAGCACGCCAAAAGGCACTTGACACTTGGTATACATGCGGCTATGCTTTTAAAGTGTTAAGGTGGTCTCCGCACTGTGCATGCGGGATTAATTTTCCTACATAATTTGAACCTGTGGTGAAGCACGTTTTGGCAGAAAATTCTTTTTTGAACGCTGCGATGGTTTTCTTGGTGGTTGCGGGTAGTTGAGCCATCAATGGCGATAGTGCAGGGGTATGGGCGATGGGACAAGTGATCAAGTTGCCCCATTGTGGATGAAGACTCCCAGATGGTGGTGCAGGGCTCGAGGCCACTCTTGTTTACTTTTCTGTCTGATGCAGCAATAACTTTTGAGTGCCATTCCTTCTAAGGACTGTATCTGGCAGATTTTTGTCAAAAACATGTAATTAATTGCTTGTGGTACACTTTCTGGCCGATATAGGCAGACTGTGTTACCATTTTTGTTGTTGTTGAAAGTTGAACATTTTTGGCTCTGTAATGCAATACAGCTGATTTGGTTGCTCTGTGCAGCAAAACTTGTGAGTTTATGTATCTTCTGTTGTATGTTTTTGCATGAATCCACTGATTTCATGGTTAATCCTATATGAGTAATGCTATGTTTGCATGTGTTGTGCTAATTCTGTCTCCAATGTTGCATGTATCTTTCTTCTAAGTCCAGGTATTTAAGGAATGTCTAAGATTCTAGAACATAGAATTCCTGTGTTGAATGTTTGATCTCTTAACTTCTACTCAAGGGGTAGATTAAATTGTTCTCAGATTGAATATTGGGAAGGATATACTGCAATAGGGATGCCATAAGTATAGATAGCTTAACACTTTGTATTGGGAGATATCTGTAAGGCAGGTATCATATGTATCCCCCTTAAATCTAGTTTTAGTTGTTCATGCATATCATTCACTAGTGTATGTCTACTGACTCTAGGCCCTGGATAGGCACCAATCTTGCTTTGTGTTAGTGTTATATACCATGTCCAGCTTTGCATCCAAATATAAAATCAAAATCAAAACTCCAAAACAACCATTAGGACAGTAGAATTAGTTTTAGGATCCAAGTCCTCTGTCTACAATTGCAAATAGGCCCAAAGCTAGCCCCTTTGCTCTTATCTTACAGTTTTGGTCTACTTACAGGAGGACTTATCTGCTTTCTGTCAGCATCCTAGCCTTTGTATGCATATCCTCATGGATGTTGAGTAGGGAATACCCCCTAGGTCTTGCAGAGCCTGAAGAAGAAGAGGAGATAAAATATAGAGTCTATCTCCTACACTGTTGGCCCCTGGCCCAGAGATCCTGTTGATCATTGATGGCTACCTTGTAGGGAAATCTGGGAGTAAGCATCCAGTCTGGGAAAAAACTAACAGGGTGATCTTAGTTGAAGATCATCCTGATGTTATGTTTTCACTTCATGATCATTGGATTGCCCGACATGCTGCTGACGTCATCCTGATTTTCAAACATCAGGGTGATATTTTATATCATGTTACTTCCGGCAGGAGGATATTTCATATCGGGGTGACCTTCTATATCGGGCTAACATGCAATCGGCCTGCCGATATTGGGGAGTCTTACCGATGGAACATGATGAGAAGGAGGATGATGTTAAGGCTTATGATGATGTTGTCGGGAGCAAAAGCACTGACATTATATATGCTCATGGCCTAGCTTATAAAGAGATGGAGGCATCTTCTCTGGGTGCATGTGGGATAATCATTTCTTGCATAAATTTGAAAATATCAGGATGATGACCTTTTGGCAGGAATTCTTCAGGAGGGTTCCCACTTCCATTTTTGATCTGGATCTTCATGTCGGTCGGGTGGACTTTTTCATCAGTGACTTTCTTGACTTGGTGAAGATATTTTTTACATTTATTGCTGCACAGGAGGGCACAACTCACATTGATGGCCCAAAATATCCTGCCACTGCTTCATCTCCAGTCTTTCCTCCGCCGCCTGATTGTCGAGAACTATCAGAAGCAGCTGCTCACATTCAATGCTAGGTTATCCTCTGCCATTTCTGAGGATAAGATCAATGATGCAACTGCTTGCATTGATGACTCAGAAATATCTTCCATCTGCCCCTGTTCCAGGTTTTTTGGCACCATTACTCCTGTCAGCTGGATGTCCTTTCAAGGATATTTTTGATTGCAGCTCCCTGAGCGGATTTTGTAACCGACCTAGGTTAGTTTTGAAATTCTATATAAGCTAAGGCTTATGATGTAAGAAGAGTTGGAATTTTTCATCATTAAGGCTTTTCTGTTTGCAAACAGGGTTTTCATATGCTGTAACTATGCCTTTCCATTGAATATATGCAAGTTATTTTTACCTCTTTACTGATTTTCTAGTTCTATGTGAATCTGCATATGGTTTGTCTATGAATGTTTTACTCCTTTCAATCGTATTGCTCCTCACCTCGGCTAGACTCATCTAATCTGTGTATACCTACTTGTTGTATTTGATTACATTGTGCATCTTCTTAGTATTGTGGAAATTTCTTTAAATCTATTTGGTGCATCACCCTTTCATGCTTTTAAGTATTGTTGCTTTATCTTTCATTTCAGCACATTTCTTCTCCTTTTCACCCCAAAAATTCAATAGTTTAGGGTATATCCAGTCAAGGAAGCTGGCCTTCTCCAGAAGTTTGATCTCATTTAGCAAAGTCCCACATTTAGAGATCATTCCCATTATGTCATTGGAATGCTTGGAGTCCCATTCAAGCAGGGTGCAATTTCACGTGATAACAATCATAATCCACATTTCATCTTGTATAAATATCATAACCTGTTTCCCTATAATAAACAGATTTTCTATCTTCGCCTTTATCAATGCTAGCTATCATACTTTGGACATTGTTACGATAACTATATCATTTGGCACCTTAGCATATTGTCCGCACACGCCATCCATTGCCACTTCTCCATAATAAACCTCATCCCACATTGGGAGCACTTGTTAAGCGTTATTTTGAAGTGGATACTACCAGCTCTAAATCATAACATAGTCAGCACCTAAGGTCACCACACAATAATCTTTCAACTTCAACCATAGCATTCATCCAACATCAAAAACATGGCAAACATTTGCAACCAGGATTCATATCTTTGCAATCAATTCAAGCTCAAACAACATCAAAAAACATCAAAACATCGCCAAAGCCAAAATCCAAGCAATGAAGTTGATTCTTTCAACATCAACCACTAGCGTAATAAGCAAGAACTACATCACCAGTTCTATCGTTAAAGCCTTGATCCTGTGGATACAGGGTATATAGGCAATCTGAGATGCGAAGGAAGCACTCTGATTCAGGAAAAGACGATAGCCTCTCTTTTCATCATCCATATTTCATCTTTCTTCTAATCATCCTCTAATCTTTCAACTCACTTTCTTCTATCTTTCATCACACACATCATCAATAACCCCAAAACTACATATTCATCATGTCTTATCATCATCGTAAATGTGCTTTGATCCCATGGACATAGGGTATGTAGGCAGTCTGGAATATGAAGGACGTATCCAGTACGCAAGCACAAACGATGCACCCCATTCTTCATCTTCTTTCATTTTCCATCTTCTTCTCTTTGATCAGCTCAAGCAGGAAGTAGACTATGTGTATCAACGAAAGCTCAAGCACTTTAATCAATTAGGGATAAGCCAAAAGCTATTTATCTGCATGCCTTAAGCTAACATTTGCTATAGCATTTTATCAACATCTTTAGCCTTCAACAGGATGTAGCATTCCTCTTAACAAGGCCCTAGCTTAAACCTATCTAAGAGAACCTAAATTTGGCAAGAGAACATGATGATAGTATCTTTTGTCCCTTTTCTATGCCTAATCAAGACTACCTTGATCTATCATATCTTGGTACGTTACGATGAAGTAAGGAATGGGGCATGGTCATATTGCTTTCATATGCCATGACTGTGGGGATGATCTTATTCTCTTCCTATGCGTATTGGTATCTTGTACATGTTGGATTAGCATCTAACATATCAATATCTCTAGCATCTGAGAAGATAAATAGTCTCTTATGCACATGACACTATTCTATGTCAAGACTAGTTCCATACATATAACCAGCAAGGTGCCATTATGTGTAGTGGAGATAAGCTCAAACCATTGCTTGTAGCATCAAAGTCCATCTCAAAACACTAGATGCTATTCATATCTTGTGTATGTTGGCTCAACATCTTGACCTCATGCATTTAGACAAGATTGTAGCATGCTAGTTTTGCATGGGATATCTCGACACGTTGGTCTTCTATACCCTGGTGCATAACATCCACATGCTATATCAAACATAAGGATTGCATTTCTTTTCATTCTTGAGAAATTACTTTTAAAGCTGCCCATCACACCATCTATTCATCTCATTATTTGCCTATATAGTCCTCAACCAAGATTAATCATCTCCCTCCATCATCTTTTTTCCACATCTCTTATCCTGCAAAACAAGTGTGTTAGGCATACATAGGTCCATCGCATATCATATCATTACCATCTATCTATATACACAGGTCCATCACATATCATATCATTACCATTTATATATATGCATAAGTCCATATCATATCATTACCATTTACACATTTACATTGTCATAATACATTTCCATTCATATCATTTGCATAAACATCCATACATAATCCATGAAAAATACAAATACAACATGCATAACCATCATAATACCAACAATGCATCCATTACAACATCATGTAGATAATCAATGCCATCATCTATATACATGTGTCAATATACAAGTGTCTACATATACAAGCTGAGCCATCAAAATTGTATGTACAATCGGCTCTAGGCCTCATCATGATACAATAATATACATAAACAATGTAGCCCTAGTGACTACTGGCAGCTCCCTCGCTCTAACCACCACCACTAGGTTGTGCACCTATCCCCCTATCTCTCTATGGCCCCATCACTGATGCTATAGATCAAGATCTGCCTGTCCTCCATGGACTCGAAGCTCCTGATCTGCTCCTAAAGCTAGGCTACCTCTGCTCTTCTGGCACAGCCTCATAGTACAAGCCTCTATAATACACTACCTCACCCTGTACTCTCCACAGTTCTCCCTATACCTATGTCAACTGTGTGGCCAAATACATCATAACCCCATCTATACCCAATGTAGCCACTGCTCTATCCCACTCACCAGTCATCACCTATAACTGCTATATAGTTGTATCTCTCTCTCTATCTTTAGACCATCTCTCTTAGCCCTCATCGCCTGCATCTGCTGTATGGCCATATCTCTCTCTAATCTCATCATCTTCTTACTTTGTCTCACTACATCTCTCTCCCCTATCACTCTAGCAAGTGTACCATCATGCTGCCCATCACCAGCTTGCACTCTAGCCTATAACTGAGCTTGGTATGTTTGTGCATGTTCTCTCTCATGTTGTAAGCCAATCACCACCTGATTTCTATCTAACTCCACTCTCCTCAACCTCATCTAAGCCCACTACCTCCATCTCCTCTCCTCTCTAATCCTCCTCTGTAGCTGCTGAATCCCAACATCATCAGCTCCTACTATTTGACCCTAAGGCTGTGCAAGTATCTGAGGCTGCCCTTGCACCTATCCCTACACCTATATCCCTGGAGCTACCAGCACAATAGCCTATGCTAGTGGAGCCTATCATCGTCTCCTCCTAACTGGTCTCTCCATCCCTATCTCTCCTATCTCTCCAACCCGTGATAGTCACGTTGGTCTTGTTGTCACCTAGTATGCAACATAATTTGGTAGCGTACTTGGATCTGTAGGACCCTATCCCCACTACCATATAACTAGCTGTAGCCCCTCTCTCTCCGCCAAAGCTGTGTCAACCACTACCTCTGGCCCCCAATCAAACACCTCCTATTGAGTCCTCCCAAAAATGGCATCACCAACTAGTATTGCCTGTGGTAACCTGAACTGTCTCAAAACCCTCTCAGGCAAATAGCACTCCATAATATATATCCCATATCCAAAAAATATCTCACCTGCCTAGCATAGACAAGCTATCTGTCCTCCTCATCCCATCTCTCACATCCTAGCCATGGCCTCCATATAAATCTATCTACCTCATCCAATATCCTTTGCCAGTACACTAGTCCTTTGCGCTACTAGTATGTCAAAGTTCCTCTATACATTCTAGCATAAGGCTCTCCTGCTGCTCTAGCCACCCATCCATCTGGCCTCATTAATGGAATATGCTCATACACCCACACATGCAAAACTATAACTCCTGTAGACATACTAGCCTCGAACATATATGTGCAATCATGCAGGAAATGATAGAGCTATCCAAGCACACACTCCACCCATGCATATCTCGTCCCATAGGAGAACATCCCCTCCATCATTGTCCCCCATTCTATTGGAAACCCTCTCGCTCACCTGTCTCCAACTAGCCATCTTATAATAGCTACTACCACTCACTGCAGTCTATCGCATAGCTCATCCATCCTCACCATAGGAATCTCTGAGCCCTTTACTCCAATGTCTGGTGTCTTGAACAATCTCCTAAATGCAGTTAGACCCATATCAGGATTATAATCTACTCGGTCCCCATCAATAGGAACATGCAGAATTTAAAACACATCCTCTAGTGTGATCATTGCCTCCCCTATCGGTAACAAGAAAGAACTATGCTCGCTCATCCATTGCTCCACCATTGTAGTCATCTATCCTTGATGTGCTTGCACTAGCTCCAATCTAGAAACATGCTCTAATATGAGGATCTCTAACACTAGCTGCTCCTTTGCATCCAACAATCTCACCAACTGCAAATCCCTAGGTTGTGGCTCTCGTGATAACAAAGGTGGTAGTACATCCTGCATCATTGCACTCATCCTATTAGTCTCTTACGTTAAACACAACTGATACAAAAATGGATTATTTCCTACTCTACCTGCTTCTATCTACAGCAAGCGACTCCTTTGGTGAGCATATGTTTTGCCCCTAAGTGATCTCTATTCTATAAGTGAGCATCTATTAGTTTTAAGTGAGCTAAATATCTATATGCACCTACTATTAGCTTATAAGTGACTTGCTTTTAACCATATGCGTATTTTGCCTATCTATTTGTCTAGCTAATTGGAAGCGACCTGCTTTTCCCATATGCGACTAAGCCGTGCCTATAAGAGACCTCAACTACCCTAAGCGGCCTACATTGCCTATCCCAAAACCTAGTCGCTTATGGTGACGTGTGTGCATTTATGATGCTTCTAGCCTATCAAAATCATGCTTTTAGCAAAAGTTTCAATACATACCGATGCGTCTACTCCCTTTGGTCATCCATGTGTCCTCAATCGCTCGACACGATGATCTCTATGTGGAATCACCATCCTGATAGCTCTCCAACTCTCGTCGCACAACTCTAAGTAGCTCTAGATTTCTCTAGATTTTTGAACACAAATGAGCACAAATGAGCCTATTTGCCTTTGAGGGACCTACTTATAGCCCCTGCCCAAACCCTAATTATTCTATACCAAAGCCTATTTTCTTCTGAACCATCCCATTCATCCCGCCCAACCCCCATTTTCTTTGTGTCAACCTTGTTTCCTAGCTTTTCCTCTTATCGCGAGCCAACCCTGCCCTTCCTGGTTAGCCTAGTTTACATCTTGAGGGGGCATCACCTACCAGTTACACTGGGGCATAACTTTGTTTCTCAAGCGAATTATCGAATCTTCTTTGACACAACTCTCTAACAAACATTGTATCAATGAGGGGCAAAATGTAGACACCCAAAATTGACCTAATTATCATTAGTATTCAAATATTGCATTATCTACCATCTGCATCTATCTAACACACTTGAGAAATATCCCTATTACTTATTTCTTCTATTAATTAAATAAATTTTATTTATTTAATTAATTTCTCTTATCATTTATCTCATGAGCCGACATGTGTGCCTCTTTCATTTAAAAAGATAAGTGGTACTACATATTTTATTTAATATCTTTCACATGTACTTTTTATGTACATAGTCACACATAAGCCTTATCTTCCCTCCACTTGTCATCTACACATTCACCTATGATCATCTTTTAATCTTAGCCATTCACATAGCCACCAAATCTCCACCGTTGATTGATTTTGGTTGAGTTCTATATAAACACCCTCTCATTCCATACTACATCTATCCAACATTCATATAGCATCTACATTATCATCCTGAGCATATTGAGCACTTTAGCATTCATCTAGCATATTAGTTTTATCATCCATCCATCATGGCATCTTTCACCTTCATAATTGTTCATTGTTGAAGAAGCAATCCACATCCTAAACAAGGAATCATACAATCTAGGTGATATTGTTCTTGAATTGCATGCTTTTGATTTCACTTGGATTAGATTGTTTGATGATGGTAGGATTAGGTTTTCATGGCTATGCTTGATTTTATTAACCTAATTTTTACCTATCACACTTGCAACCTAATCAAGTTTCATGAATCTCGAGGAATCGACTTAGGGGAATGCCACAAGCTATTCTACGGTGTCAAATGACTTCTCTCAAGGCTAAGAGAACTTGCCTCAATTTGCGGACTTAGAGTGTAGGCTATGAAACAAACAAGTTTCATAGGGGTTCTCTACAAAATGAGCTCAGCTGATTTTGAGGACAACAATAAGGAAATTTGGAATTTGTTAATTGATTTGTTGATTCTTAGCCTGATTTAGCCTAAAACCCTAATGATGGAAAATAGTAAGCAAACATGAAACATGACAAATCCTTCTATAGAAAGACACTAAATATATATCATATACATACTAGATTTTAAGTTCTCAAATACAGAAAAGTCAGGGGTGAAAGAACGGGCGCCCAAGCCCAAGGTACTTCTTTTACTGAGGACTTTGGGATCTTTTCCGCTACTGAGTGCAACCACTTCAAAGATTTTCCATGCTGTGAACTGAGGGTCAAAGGTGCAGGCACCCTTGCCCTTTTTGTGATATTTTCTTCCTTTTTCTTCAGATCTTGATTCCTTATGCTCTGCAACTCCTCTCTACAAGATCCAATACTTGTCACCTATGATGGTGACTAATTGTCATTGATGTCAAAAATGTGTTGGTATTGATGTTATCAAGATATCTTCATGTTTATCTTAGAATGGTTTCTCATGTTCCAACTTGTTTGGTGTTCATACTGGTTCATACTTGTTTGTGTTAAGTATTTCAATAAGTTCAAGCATTGTTCCATGGTCACATTTCAGAGTTCATATTTTGTCATTGTTGTGTTCATGCTTATTGTTGATAAGTTATGTGATATTAGTTATTATGATCTTGCTTCACATGAAAGGAGTTCAGACATAAGTTGATACTGATAGTTTGGCTTGGGTGTTCATTTCAATGACATACAGTGATCTTTGGTAGTTTTGACATATGTATTCAGTGGCTTGGTCTTCTAAATGACATTGGCTTGATAGTATGGTCTTCAATTGTTGATGTTGATAGTTGTGACAGGAGGTTAGTGGCATAGTCTTTATTAGTGTTGATGATGATATTTCACTTGATCTCAAGGCATACAATGTATTTACATCTGCAAAGATAGACAAAGATCTACACATGATTTACTCATGGACTTTACTTGATCTACATGTGGAATCAAAAGATTTGAGAAAGACATCGAATGCCATAAGCATTTAATAAAGCATCAAATATGCTTAAGTTGGAGAACACGGGTTAAATATGAAAAAGTCTTCAAATGTGTGGAGCATGTTTTTAAGAAAAGACATTGAATTGCTTTGGGAGATCATGATTTATGGAAAGGTGCTGATTTTTATTAAATATGCTGTGGGGAGCACATTATAAGGAGCATGATTTTTTTTGAAGTGCTTTATGCATAAAACAAAGCATTGAATATGCTTTATTTTTTAGAAACTTATGATCAACCCCTTTATTTCATTAAAGAAAGTAAGCATTAAAAAGTCACATGTGACTTGAACCTCGACTCCTCCTTATGTGCTTCGAGCCTCCTTTAAAGTGGCAGCCCAATCTCTATGATCTCCTTGTTTATATTAGAAACTTTATTGGTTTTAAATCTCATTTCTAATGTTGACTTCAAATAAAGCCTTTTTATATGGAGTTTTTGTTTTTTCAAAAAGGCTAAAATAGATTTGTTTCTAGTTTAAAGTGACAACGAAGTCCAAGAGTGCTTGAAGATAGAAGTTCTTCTTATTAAAGATGATTTTGATTTTGATTTTCACAAATTGAAGGTTTTTTTTTAAGAAGATGAAGGTGAATGATTTTTCTTTGTGAGAAGATTTTTTAAGAGGATGAAGATATTATTATTGAAGATTAATTTATTTTTGGAGAAGACAAAGAGAATTCAAGATGAAATAAAAGAATTTGAAGAATATTTGTTGATTTTGTTTTGCAATTAGGGAATGTGTTTTTGCAGAGAAGATCAAGAGTTTGGAAAAGATGATGTTTGAAATGAAGGATTTGAAATTTATTTTTGATCCCAAGACTTTGAAGAGACAAAGGATATTATCTTATTTACAGAGGCAATGCAATATAAAAGTTTTTTATTGAGAACAAAATGGAAATTTGATATTATTGTTTGTGTGAAGTCTTGAAAAAGAATTTGCAAGTGTTTTGAAAAGGGTCAGAGGAATATGAAGAGTTTTTGGAGCTAATTTTTGTAGAGATATTTTTTGATACAGGGATAATTAAAAGACATAAGTGCTCAAATTGAAAAGGTTAAATATGAGAAGGTGAATGGCCATATGATATTCAATGGTTTTTTAGGTGCATTGATGCAACTTCATAAATAGATAGAGATGAAACATACAGAAGATTAAAAAAAATAAAAAATATAGAGGTTGTTTATATATATATAGTGTGAGATGAAACATTTGACATAGGTTTTATTTTTAAAGAAAAGATGAGAGGATTTATGTGTATATACAAAGATGATTTAAATTGTTTTGCAGATTTGTGTTAATATTTGCAGAGACACATGTTTGTACAAAGAAGCCAAATAAATTTGTAGAGATATCATTAAATTTGTGCAGAGATTTTTGTGTAAGGATAAAGAGCAGAAATGATGACCTCCTTGTGCAACAAACTTATGAAGATAATATGCAGTTGACTGAGGTTCAGGTAAATTGATAATGAGATTGATATTTAGATTGTAATTGAATAGAGATTTGCAAAAGAGAAGACAAGTTATATAATGGTGCAAATCAGATTGAGTGGCAATCACTTCTTGCACACTTTGCAATTTGTTATGTATTAGGGGTTGGTGCTCCTTGAAGTTGGTGCTTCTAAACATTGTAATTAGTGAGATTTTTGATAAATCCAGTGAGGCAGTTTTGCAGTGGTTTTTTACCCCTGGAGGGTTTTCCACTCGTGCAAATCTTGTGTCATGATCTTCTCTCTGTGTATGTATGATTTACTCATGAAGTGTTGTTTATATCCTCTTTTATCAGTAGTCTTGTGTATATGTGTTTAACAATGTCTTCCCTTCTATTTGTCTTGTAAGATAAAATTTGCAAAAAGTTAAGAATTCACACAACACTGATTCACCCCCCTCTCAGTGTTGTCCTTGACTCCTACAACCTACAATTACAAGAGAGGGGTGTTGAGATTAGGGCAGACAACTGAGGGGGGTGAATCAATTGTCACAAAACTTTTATCTTTTTCTACATTTATTCTTCTTTACCACTTATTAATAGATTAATGATATAACCATGAAAGCATGAATCAACAACACATGAGCATAAACATAATCAACACACATAACACTAGGATTTTTACGTGGAAACCCGATTAAGGGAAAACCATAGTGGGGGTTAACCCACAGGATTTATTCTCTATTAAAAGAATAGAAAATGGGAAGGCACTTGCCTTCGGGTGCATTGCCTAGAGCTCACTGCTCAAAAGAGGCTCACGACCTACAACAACATTTATAATGTTAACATAGAAAGATTGAACTGAGAAACAACATCTTCTTCATGTAAAGTTTAGTTCCATTGAAGCACACAATACTTTTGCTCTATCCCTAAACACTTCTTTATTATCTCCTCATCTTTTACTGCTCTTCCTCTTCTCTACTCTGCCTTTCTTCCTTTCTTAGGATCTTCTCATTTTTACACAAGGATGATTTTCCACAACTCAACAACACATATTTATATGCTTCATCAACCTTGGAATAAACATCAAGGTCGGCACTACAAAACATATGACTTAATATGAATCACTATACTGTCAGCCAAACTGATGCAAGAGCATCCAAAGGTGTAAGGGCAATCTTGCATCACCCAAAAAGAAGTTAATTCAAAACCATTGTAGTTGTTCTCATTTCTTCCCATAATTAGTGTTTTTGGCTCCATAATATCCAGAATAATAATGCAGGACTTTCAGTTTTTCCAAAATTGCTAAAATAGTGACTTGCCTGTTTAGGAAAGTGTACCTGCTATTTTTAGAAAGTTTGCATTTGGGCACGTAATGAAGCAAAAACTTCTAGAAAGTTACATAATGGAAATATAAGACCTTTGGCAAAGGAATCAGGTAAAGATCATTTGTGAGCTGAAAAATATTAAAGTTTTTGTTTTCCGAAAAGCCCCTGAAAAATTTACAGAATGAGATATGAGGCACTAAAACTTCTCATAATGTCTCAAAAAGTTGACAAAAATCCATTTACAAATTTTCAATGTGATAGTTTACATCACAATCTTTTCAGCGCTTAAAACGGTTCATCAATCGGACACCCGGATCAAAAGTTATGCTTCCTGGAAGTTGACCTACTTTTGGAGGGAGTTGCAAAATTCAAAATTTAGCTGGAGGCTACCAAAAAGTACTATTTATGACTACTTTGGGAACCCTGGGTGGTGGTAGAGTCAAGGGGGCTAGTGTGGAGTCAAGAATAGGTGGGAAAATAGAAACCCTAGCTGATTTGGGGTTACAGAAGGCTGAAGATTCTAGAGTCTTGAGGTTGGGAAAGCTGTAATGTGTTGCAGCCAGTAGAGGATTTATCCTCTTATTGTAATTGAGCTTCTGTAATGTAATGAGTTGCCTAGTTCAATAAAAGAAAGTTCTATTTGCTATGTTCAATATCAGTTATTGTGTGTTTTGTGATTTACCCCCTTCATCAAGTGGTATCAGAGCGAGGGTTCCTGAGTGTGTAGACAGATCGCCGACCGTGAGGCAGTTTGCACCAGGACTTGAGGCTGTGGGTTTGCTGCGGAGACCAAGATGCCTCCATGAAGAAATCATGTTGGGAGGAATTCTTTGACAGAAGAGGGTTTTAGAGCCCTACAATGGCAAATCGATGCATTGCAAGAGGAGCTACGAAGAGGGTTTGAGCCGAGGATGAGAGAAGAAAGTGAAGGTGAAGATGAAGAAGAGCTATCTGAGGAAGAACAAGAAGCTACCGGAGATCCTGCAGAAGTTAAGTTGTTGAGGGCCATTTCAAAGATCAAAAAGAGGCCCAGGATCAAAGTTTCTACATATTTTGGAGATTTGAATCCAGAACAATTTATTGATTGGATCAATGACATGGAGGAGTATTTTGAGTATGAAGATGTGGAGGACCCAGATCGGGTTAAGTTTGCAAAAATAAAGTTGAAGGCCACACCAATATTTGGTGGAAGGAGGTCCAATTAGAGAGGAACAAAAGAGGAAAAGGAAAGATCTCTAGATGAGATCAGATGGTGGAGAAACTAAAGAAGCAGTTCATTCCTGTGGACTATGAGATGGAGTTGCTGAAGAAGCTGCAAGGACTGAAGCAAGGTAACAAGTCTGTTAAGGAGTATACAAAAGAGTTTTATAAAATTACTATCAGGACAGGCCATGCAGAGCCCAACAAGGAGAAGGTAGCCTGTTACATTAATGGGTTGAGACTGAGTTTTCAAGAGGAGTTGAGCCTGGTCAGAATGACCACCATAGAAGATGCGTACCAGTTTTCCCTGAAGGTGGAAGAGAAGTTGAATAAAAGATTTGACAGCAAGCAAAGGGGAAGAGGTCAAGGTGGAAGGACTGGTGGAAGACCCTATGGGGGCCGAAATGAAGATGCAAAGAAAAGTGAAGAAGCTGGCACCAGTCAAAATCAGAGAGGTGACAATACCTACTGCCCTCATGACCAGAACAATGGTGAGCAAAGAGGAAGAGGAAGAGGCAGACCTGGGCAAGGACCTAGAAGAGGAGGTTTCAGAGGAACCTGTTTCCAATGTGGAGAAGAAGGGCATTGAGCATATGAATGTCTGCAACATCAAGGAAGGATGAATAGAAGACTTGAAGGTAATGCACGAGTTGCACATGTAGATGAAGATGCACAGTTTGAGAATTCTGAAGATGTTGAAAGGGGAGAAACCCTAGTTGTCAGAAGAACTTTGTTGAATGAGGAGAGAGAACCCAATCAGAGGAAGAGTTTATTCTGCACAAGGTGCAAATGTGAAGGTAAGTGTTGTGATATTATTATTGACAGTGGAAGCACTGATAATCTTGTTTCAGAGGAGATGGTTGACAAGTTGAAGTTGATAAGAAGAAAGCATCCACATCCATATCGGATTGCATGGTTGTAGAAGGACCATAGAGCTTTGGTCAATGAGCAGTGTTTAGTGAAGTTCAAGATTGGTGACTACCATGATGAGGTGTTGTGTGATATCGTACCGATGGATGCATGTCATATGCTCTTAGGAAGGCCGTGGCAGTATGATAGGAGTGCTGTCCATGATGGCTGTGCAAAACACATATTCCCTAACAAAGGATAGAGTTTGTCATAAGTTGAAGCCCTTGAAGGAGGTGGAAGAAAAGGTATGTAGTACTGCTAGGATTTGCTTGGTAGATGGTAGGAATTTTTTGGAGGGTATGAAGCATGAGCGTCATTGCTTTGCATTGATTCCGAAGATTAGTCAAGAGAAATGTGAAGATGTACCTGTAGAAGTTTCAGCTATGTTGGAAGAGTTCTAGGACATTATCTCTAATAATGTACCAGAAGGTTTACCACCAGTAAGGAAAATAAGTCATCAAATGGATTTGATACCAGGAGCCAGTTTGCCAAACAAGGCAGCCCATAGAATGACCCCTGCAGAGAATGAAGAGCTAAACAGACAAGTTCATGAGTTGTTGAGAAAGGGACTGATAAGGGAGAGCCTAAGTCCATGTGCAGTACCTGCAGTACTAGCACCAAAGAAGGATGGAGAATGGAGGATGTGTACAGACTCTCGAGCCATCAATAAGATAATGATCAAATATAGATTTCCATTGCCAAGAATGGATGACATCATGGATTGTTTGAGTGGAGCCAAGTACTTCACGAAGATTGACCTGAAGAGTGGGTATCACCAGATCCGTATCAGAGAAGGAGAAGAATGGAAGACAACCTTCAAGACAAAGGAAGGTTTGTATGAGTGGTTAGTCATGCCATTTGGGCTAACCAATGCACCGAGCACATTCATGCGGTTCATGAATGAGGTACTGAAAGAATTTTTGGGAAGTTTTGTTATTGTTTATTTGGATGATATTTTGATTTTCAGTAAGACTTGGGATGAGCATCTCATGCATATCAGAAGAGTTCTAGAGAAGTTGAGGGAAGAGAAGTTGCTGATTAATCTAAAGAAATGTAGTTTTGCAAAGAAGGAGTTGGTATACCTGGGATTTGTTGTCTCAGAGGAAGGTCTTAAGATGGACCCAAAAAAAGTAAGGGCTATCATTGAATGGCCTACCGCAAGGAGTGCAACGCAGGTAAGATCTTTTCATGGTTTGGCAAGTTTTTACAGAAAGTTTATCAGGAATTTTAGTAGCATTTGTGCACCCCTAACTGCGACAATGAGAGGGGATAGAAAAGAGTTTAGATGGACTAAAGGATTAGACAAGAGCTTTGACACGTTGAAGCAGAAAGTCGTAGAACAACCTATTCTGGCACTTCCAGATTTTAATAAGGTATTTTAGGTAGATTGTGATGCTAGCAGTAGTGGTATAGGAGCTATTTTGAGCCAAGAAGGTAAGCCCATTGCCTATTTTAGTGAGAAGCTTAATGATGCCAAGAAAAAGTATTCTGTTTATGATTAAGAGTTTTATGCAATAGTCCAGGCTTTGAAGAAATGGAGGCATTATTTGTTGTCAAAAGAGTTTGTTTTATATACTGATCATCATGCTTTGCAGTATCTTAATAGTCAAGGAAAGTTAAATCAAAGGCACTTAAAATGGGTTGAGTTTTTGTAGAGTTATACTTTTATTTTGAAGCACAGGAGTGGGAAGTCCAACAGGGTTGCAGATGCCTTGAGCAGAAGGCAAAATTTGTTGACAGTAATGAAGATAGAGGTTGTTGGGTTTGATGAACTCAAAAGTTTGTATCCTAAAGATCCAGATTTTGTAGAGGCTTGGAAAGCTTGTTTAGAACCTATTACTTTGGACAGAACAAAATGGTTGGATTTCATAATCCAAGATGGCATGTTATTTAGAGGAAGCCAATTGTGCATTCCAAGGAGTTCCATCAGAGAGAACCTAATTAAGGAGAAGCATAGTGGGGGGTTAGCTGGACACTTTGGTCAAGATAAGACCATTGCTATTGTCGGTGAAAATTATTATTGGCCACAGTTGCAACAGAATGTGAGGAAATTTGTGCAGAGTTGTAGAGTGTGTCAGATGACAAAAGGAACAAGTCAAAATACAAGGTTGTATCAACCATTACCTATACCGGAGAAGCCATGGGATGATATTAGCATGGATTTTGCTCTTGGTTTACCAAGGACACACAGAGAACATGATTCTATTTTTGTGGTGGTGGACAGATTCTCAAAAATGGCACATTTTATTCCTTGTATGAAGACTATCGATGCTGTTCATATTGTAGAGTTATTTTTCAGGGAAGTGGTGAGACTACATGGTCTACCAAAAAGCATAGTTTCAGAACAAGATACCAAGTTTGTTGGTTATTTCTGGAGGAGATTGTGGAAGAAGTTGAAGACAGACTTGAAGTTCAGTTCCGCACACCATCCACAAACTGATGGACAGACATAAGTGGTGAATAGGAGTTTGGGTAATCTACTACGATGCTTAGTAGGAGATAAACCCAAGGGATGGGATTCGATTTTACCACAAGCAGAATTTGCCTACAATAATTCTGTCAATAGGAGTACTGGTAAATCACCATTCTATATTGTATATGGTAATAGCCCAAGAAATGCTTCTAAGTTAAGGAAGCTGGACAATGGAGAAAAGACAAGTGTTGAAGCTGAAGACTTTGCAGAACATTTGAAGAAATTGCATGAAGAAGTGAGAAAGCACATTAATAAGATGAATATTTAGTACAAGGCTAAGGCAGATCAGAAGAGGAGGTATAAGAAGTTCCAGGTGGGAGATGAAGTCATGGTTCACTTGAGAAAAGAAAGGTTCCCAGTTGGAACATACAATAAATTGAAAATGAAGAAATTTGGACCATGCAGAATCATGAAGAAGCATGATTTAGGAAATGTATATGAGGTAGAGCTACCGAGTGGGATCAATATTTCTCCTATTTTCAACATTGCTGATTTATCAGAATATCATGAAGGTGGAATAGAGGATGGACCAACAGAGGTGCAGTGGAGTATTCTGGCATCTACTTCAACAGAGGAGATAGAAGAGATTTTGGATAGCCATGTGGGAAGGAGCACTCGGAACAAGCAATACGAAGAATATCTAGTGAAATGGAAAGGAAGGCCTATTGAAGATTCTTCTTGGTTGTTAAGGTAGAGGTTGACCATTTGGGTTTTCCTCACACAAACACCTGAGACGTGACAGGGTCACTTCTCAAATTACCCTGGGTGTCTGATGCAAGAGCATCTAGAGGTGTAAGGGCAATCTTGCATCACCCAAAAAGAAGTTAATTCAAAACCATTGTAGTTGTTCTCATTTCTTCCCATAATTAGTGTTTTTGGTTCCATAATATCCAGAATAATAATGTAGGACTTTTAGTTTTTCCAAAACTGCTAAAATAGCGACCTGCCTGTTTAGGAAAGTGTACTTGCTATTTTTAGAAATTTGCATTTGGGCACGTAATGAAGCAAAAACTTCCAAAAAGTTACATAATGGAAATATAAGACCTTTGGCGAAGGAATCAGGTAAAGATCATTTGTGAGCTAAAAATTATTAAAGTTTTTGTTTTCTAAAAAGCCCCTGAAAATTTATGGAGAAAGATATGAGGCACTAAAACTTCTCATAACGTCTCAAAAATTTGATGAAAATCTATTTACGGATTTCTGACATGATAGTTTACTTCGTGAGCTTTTCGGTGCTTAAAACGGTTCATCAATCAGACACCCGAATCAAAAGTTATGCTTCCCGGAAGTTGACCTACTTTTGGAGGGAGTTGTAAAATTTGAAATTTAGCTAGAGGCTGCCAAAAAGTGCTATTTATGACTATTTTGGGAACCCTGGGCAGTGGTAGAGTCAAGGGGGCCAGTGTGGAGTCAAGAATAAGTGGGGAAATAGAAACCCTAGCTGATTTGGGGTTACAGAAGGCTGAAGATTCTAGAGTCTTGAGGTTGGGAAAGCTGTAATGTGTTGCAGCCAGTAGAGGATTTATCCTCTGATTGTAATTGAGCTTCAATAATGTAATGAGTTGCCTAGTTCAATAAAAGAAAGTTATATTTGTTGTGTTCAATATCAGTTATTGTGTGTTTTGTAATTTAACCCCTTCATCACAAACATAACTGGGACTCAAATCTTCCTTGAACATTATGCCACACTCCATAAAACTTCTCTTAGATCATCTGCAACACGCATCATGCATCTGGTCGGCCAAGACTAGAAAGAACAGCAACATCCAAGGATAAATCTTCATCCATGAGCTCAATCCTCAATGTGGACCATCAACAAAATAGGCACCTAATTTAGAGACCACCACAAGCACAATGAAATCAACAAGAACAACCGCACCACCTTAGATCACCAGAAACACTTGCACCTTCATCTGGGAATTCAAGAACACCAACTGTAATGACTGTCACACTAGAAAGATTGCTTGTGGACCTCCAAACCATGAATCACATGAGTTGAGGATACACACTGACATCCCAAACACACCTCTAGATCCGCAGATCATAATATTTGAATGCAAATCAATCCAGACCAAATTTATGTCACTCTGTCACCTCTAAACAACTGCAAAACTTAGTTCTACCCAAATGGTAATAACTTCACCAATTCTCCATGCGGACCTCTCAAATCTTGACTGGAGCAACTTTAGACAATCCTCTACAAACCCTTTAATCTACAGACTCTGATCTTCATCTTACTAGGAATGCAGAGCAATCTACTTCAATGAACTGCATTGTCTTCACTGTCTCTTACAGAGGGATATGTAGCTCACTTGTTTCTTCCAGAGAGGCTAATTTTCTCAATATCATTAACATACAAGTCTTCTAGAATAGGATACAATTGACACTAATGACAACAAGGATATGTTGACACCAATGACAACACCGATTAGGCACATATTTGCAACAATCTCCCCCTTTGTCATTAATGACAACATATGATGTAAAAAATTGTTTCAACCATCAAGACAAAAACTTCTCCCCCTTTCTCTTATCACATCTGCAACCACTTTCTTCATTGCTCCCCCTTTAACCAGCAAGTGCTTACTTCCAAGTTTTTCACATGACTTCTCTCTCCCTTTGACGTCAATGGCAAAGATCACATATTTGTAATCATCTCTCACCCTTTTTATTTCTTAGACAAGACCAAACTAAACACAGAACATGCTGACTACTCCCCCTAAGTAGCATCCCCTTAACATCAATCTGGATCACTAGATATGATTGTGAGTTCCACCAGACTGATGCACACTAGTGCACCTTAGTTTTGAACAGGAGGGGTAATCACCCCTAGCTTCCCTTTGAGATACTTAAAAGTGTCCTTAGGTAGAGACTTAGTAAAGATATCCACAATTTGATCCTTTGAAGGAACAAACTCCAATCTAACTTCATTCTCATTCACTTTCTCTCTCAAAAGGTGAAACTTGATGGATATGTGTTTTATCTTTGAATGCAACACTAGATTCTTTGAGATGTTTATTGCACTTGAATTATCACAGAAGATTGTAACAGGCTCTTCAAACACAGATCTGATATCCTTCAATGTTTGATTCATCCAAAAAACTTGAGTACAATTGCTTGTTGCTGCTATATACTCTGCCTCTGCAGTAGACAGAGAAATTACCTCCTACTTTTTGCTCAACCTGCAAATCATATCTCCTTGATCAGACAACTAGAATCCTTCTAGTTGCTCAATGTAGACTTCTTCTTCCAAATCTCCATTTAGGAATGCTGACTTGACATTCATCTGGTAAACTTTAAAATCTTTGTAAGCAACAAAGGCAAGAAATAATCTGACTACTTCAATTCTTGGCACCAGAGCAAAAGTTTCCTTAAAATCAATTTCCTCTACTTGAGAATATCCTTTTCACACCAATCTTGCTTTGTTTCTCACAACTTCACCATTCTTATTCAACTTATTCTAGAAGACCCATTTAGTTCCAATTGTATTTTTATTTTCAGGTCTAGGAACAAGATCCCAAGTATGATTCTTTTCAATTTGCATTAATTCTTCTTCCATTGCTTTTATCCAACTTTCATCATTACAAGCTTCATTCACTGTTTTTGGTTCAACCTTTGAAATTAAACAATACTCTTCTTATTCTTCAGCAATTTTTCTTCTAGTTTAAACACCCTTACTTCTATCTCTTATGATTTGATCTTTAGAATGATTCAACCTCACATACCTAGGAGTTTTGGGATTTTTTTGAACTTCTGATTCTTGAACTTGTTCCTCAGCATTTGCACTAGTTTCTTGAGTCAATGGATTCTCCAGAGAAATCTGAATCTGATTTTGAGAACTTTCATTTTGATCATCTGTTTCATATCCACAAAACTTGGAAGGTCTCTCCTTGCTTTCATCAACCTTGACATTAGCACTTTCAACAATTTTTTTCAATCTCTTGTTAAAGCACCGATATTCTTTGCTTTGGTTAGAATAACCCAAAAATATTCCTTCATCACACCTTGCATCAAACTTGCCTAGATCTTTATCTCTTTTGATATAGAATTTACTACCAAAAACTCTGAAGTATTTCATAGTAGGAGCATTACCAAACCACAATTCATAAGGAGTTTTACCAGTATTACCTTTGATCTACACTTGGTTAAGAGTGTAGATAGCAGTACTCACAGCCTCTCTCCAATAGACATGTGAAACATTTTCTTCCATAATCTTGGTTCTAGTAGCCTCTTGAATAGTCCAGTTCTTCATTTCCACAACTCCATTCTGTTGAGGAGTCCTAGTAGCAGATAATTGTCTTCTTATTCCATGCTTTTCACAAAATGCATTAAACTCACCAGAGGTAAACTCTCCACTTTTGTCAGATCTCAGACACTTTCACACCAATCTCATTCTCTACCATAGCCTTGAACACTTTGAATTTGTCAAGAGACTCTAATTTCTCTCTTAAAAAGTGACCCACATCATCTGGGAGTCATCATCAATCAGCAACATAAAGTATCTGTCTCCTTGCAAACTCCTAACCCTGGCAGGACCACATAAATTAGTGTTCATGAGTTCTAACAATCCACTTGAAGATTGTTCTTTACTCTTGAATGTATCTCTGTTCTGTTTGCCCAATTGACATTCCTTACACATGCTATTAGTAGGTTTCACAAGCTTTGGAAGATCTCTTACAACCTGAGTAGCACTTATCTTGACAATGTTGTCAAAGTTTACATGACACATTCTCCTATGCCATAGCCAACTCTGACCAATCTGAGCAATCAAACAACTTTTACCAGTACCACTTAAATCAAAGATGTTACCTCTAGTCTATGTACTAGATGCAATCTCAGTTTCAGAGCTTTCCAAAATTCTACATTTTTCATCATTGAATTGGAGATCATATCCCTTGTCAACTAACTATCCAACACTGAGAAGATTATGCTTCAATCCTTCTACATACAAGACATCATTAGTGTTATTCTTACCATCAAGAGAGATGGATCCTCTACCATAGATTCTACCAGCTAAATTGTCTCCAAACTTTACAATTCCACCTTCATACCTTTCCATACTTACAAACTTACTCTTATCACCTGTCATATGATGAGAGCATCCACTGTCAATCACCCATTCATCCTTTTCTTCAACCTGAGTAGCCAAGGCTCTTTCCACATTCACACAGCTAGTAGATTCAGTAGGCACTGGGTCTTCTTCCTTGATAGCAATGAACACTCATTCATTTCTAGAGGTACTTCCCTTATCAGATTGATCATCAGTAACTCCTTCTTTAGCAGCTTCTTGGACATAGTAGCATTTTTTCTAAACCCTAGGTCTATTAGGATTTGCCTTTGAAACCTTCTTCGAACATCTTGAAGCAAAATGACCAATCTTATTGCAAGAAAAATATTTGAAAGACAACTTTCCTTCATACTTACCAGATCCTCTTGGTAGTCTTTTGGCAAAAAGGGCTTCAAATTCTTCAAGCTCTGATTCATCTTCTTCAAGTCCCTTCCTTGCCTTCTCATATCTGGTTAGTTTTCTTGAAGAGATTTCACCTAGATCAAATCTTTGCTTTCCAAAAACACTGGCCTTAAATGTAGATTCAGATTTAGGAAGAGAATCACCAAACTCACTCATTTCAAATGTTGAAAGCTTGCCAACCAACTAATCCCTTGTAATAGTTGTCACAGTTTTGATCTCCTCAATAGCAGCAACTCTATGCTTGTATGAAGCAGGTAAGGATCTAAACACCTTGCCAACTATTTCTGATTCTTCCAGTATTCCACCAACACACCTAATACTACACACAAGTTCATTCACCTTCTACATGTAGGAAGTGATGTTTTCATCTTCACTCATCCTCAAATTTTCATATCTACCCTTTATGCTCCGCAACTTAGCACATTCGACATATTCATCACCTTCATATAGAGTTTCCAACTTCTTCTAGATTTCATGAGCAGTTTTCAATTCTAGGACATTTGTCATTTATGTATCAGTCAGGGCACTCAACAAGGTTTCTTTAGCTTTAATGTTGTTTTTAGCATCTTTGAGTTCATCTGGAATTGAGGGACCATTCTCTTGAGGCTTATACTCATCCTTAGTTATCAACCAATAAGCATCACCCATACATTGCAAATGGTACTCCATGTGACTCTTCCAAAGAGAGTAATTTGTTTCGTCAAATCTTGGACTATCCTTCTTGTAAATCGACATCCTAGATCTCCTCAAGTGGTCAAGATTCTTTTAGAGGAACTAACTCTGATACCAATTCTTGAGATTAGAGAAGACAACTGAGAGGGGGTGAGTGAATCAGTTGTCACAAAACTTTTATCTTTTACTGCATTTAATCTTCTTTACCACTTATTAAGAGATCAATAATATAACCATGAAAGCATGAGTCAACAACACATGAGTAGAAACATAATCAACACACATAACACCAAGATTTTTACGTGGAAACCTGGTTAAGGGAAAAACCATGGTAGGGGTTAACCCACAAAATTTATTCTCTATTAAAAGAATAGAAAATGGGAAGGCAGTTGCCTTCAGGCGTACTGCCCAGAGCTCACTGCTCAAAAGAGGCTCACTACCTACAAGAACATTTACAATGTTAACACAGAAAGATTGAACTGAGAAACAACATCTTCTTCATGCAAACTTCAGTTCCATTGAAACGCATAATACTTTTTCTCTGCCCCCAAACACTTCTTTGCTATCTCCTCATCTTTTACTTCTCTTCCTCTTCTTCTCTTCCTCTTCTTTGCTCTGCCTTTCTTCCTTTCTTAGGATCTTCTCATTTTCGCACCAGGATGATTTTCCACAACTCAACTACATGTATTTATATGCTTCATCAACCTTGGAATAAACATCAAGGTTGGCACTACAAAACATTTGACTTAATGTGGATCACTATACTGTCAGCCAAACATAACTAGGACTCAAATCTTCCTCGAACATGACACCACACTCCATAAAACTTCTCTTTGATCATCTGCAACAGGCATCATGCATTAGGTCAGCCGAGACTGGAAAGAACAGCAACACCCAAGGAGAAATCTTCATCCATGAGCTCAATCCTCAATGCGGACCATCAACACAATAGGCACCCAATTTAAAGACCATCACAAGCACAATGAAATCAACAGGAACAATTGCACCACCTCAGATCACCAGAAACACTTGCACCTTCATCCAGGAACTCAAGAACACCAACTATCATGACTGTCACACTAGAAAGATTTCTTGCGGACTTCCAAACCATGAACCACTTGAGTTAAAGATACACAACGTTATCCCAAACATACCTTTAGATCCGCAAATCATAATATTTCAATGCTAATTAATCCGGACCAAATTTATATCACTCTGTCACCTCTAAACAACTACAAAACTCAGTTCTACTTAGATGGTAATAACTTCACCAATTCTCCATGTGAACCTCTAAAATATTGATTGGAGCAACTTCAGACAATCCTCTACAAACCCTTTAATCCATAGACTCTAATCTTCATCTTACTGGGAATGCAAAGCAAGTTACTTCACTGAACTGCACTATCTTCACTGTCTCTTACAAAGAGATATGTAGCTCACTTGTTTCTTCTGGAGAGGCTAATTTTCTCAATATCCTCAACATACAAGTCTTCTAGAATAGGATACAGTTGACACTAATCACAACACCGATTAGGTACATATTTGCAACAAGGGGTTGGGGGTTGTGGTGTTTAGGAGCTTGCCTCGGTCAAGCCCCAGAATGGCATCCAAGCCTTCCAACACTGTTGTTAGATAGAGAGTGTGTGTCCTTGTAGGACAGAGGCAAAAGCAATAATAAAAATGATAGATTGAATTACAGATAGATATCACCTTGGAGGTGTAGCTCTCACAGAGATGAAGCCAAATTTGTAATAACAAACACAACAATAACACAAGTCTGCTTTGCAACACAATGAATGCCTTGAATGCTCTAAATCACAAGTTTGTAAAAATCTTAAAATCATCTTCTAGTTTGCAAATGAAGTCCTAAACATGATTATATATGCATTCCTACTATAAATTTTGTAATTCAAACTCAAGATGTTGACAACGGAAACCTTTTAACATTCTCCAATCGACATTCAAATTTGGGACCCTAACAAAATAGGACAGGGCAAGGGGGTAGGCGCCCAAGCCCTAGGACCTATTTTGGGTTAGAGTTAAGCTCAGAGATGTCCCCTATGTCCCATTTGTCATGGGTTTTAAGGCATTTTGTCTCAGGATTCATTTCTAACATGCATGATGAACATTAAGGGACCCGAGAGCTAAAATTAGGAGGTAAAAGTCCAAGGGGGACATTTTATGACATAACATTTAGCCCCCACTTTAATGTATGTATGACCTTATGACCCATACATGCATTAAAGTATGGTTGAAAACACAACAAACTGTTGATAACTGAGAGGGGGGGTGAATCAGTTATCTTAATTATTTCATCTTTCTGAACTTTCTTAATAATTAGTGTAGCATCAATTCAAACAAGCAAACATAACCATGAAATGGAAATACACATGACACAATATTTTTGATGTGGAAACCCTGTTAAGGGAGAAAACTATGGGGTGACTAACCCAAGATTATATTCTCTGTTAGAAGAATAGAATTACAAAATGGCACTTGCCAAGTAGGGCTCACTGCCCAAGCACACTGCTCACAAGAGGCCCACTGCCTACAAGAGACTTACTGTCTACAAATTATAAAGAGTGTAATACAATACTTGAACTGATAAGGAGCATCTACATATGTTGGAGTTCAGTTCCGGTTAAACTCAGTACACTAATCTGCTGCACTTCATCCTTTCTCTTCTTTAGTGCTGCTGTCCTTTCACATACTGGACCTGCCTTAATGTTTTCACTCTACTCTACTACTTTTCTTCACACTTCACCACAACCACGACACCTCTCACGACTAAATCCATCTTGTATATATATCCGCACAAGTGATTTCATCACCTTTCTAGTCGACATCTGAAATAGTCAATATTTTCCACAAACTCTGATCTGTCGGTTGAATTCTTGCTTACCAAGTAATGTGAATCAAGGATATACTTGTAGAAGTCATCAATCATGTAGGCCAATCATAACTTATGCCTTAAGAGTCTTTACCATCATCAGTAACACATCCGGAATAATGTATGATGTTCTATCAGTCAGTTCTTCCTCTGTCCATACTACCAATCAGAAACCTGACACTCAAGTATTCATATCTTTTTCTTCATCTATCACTGGAGGCTAAATCCTTGGAATCTATTAGTCTAGGTAGTCCTCTTGACTCCCCAAATCCGCACTTTACCAAGATACTTCCTCTGAGAGATCCAGACCTGACTGTCGGACCTCGCCACATGCTCTGTTCTTGCTTACCGGATCACAATACTCTGCAATCTGCCTTTTGGTAGAAACTCATCATGTCCTACGGATGTGTGGGTTAACCTTTGTTGCCATCAATGACAACAATCATGAAGCTCCAATGTGTCTCTTTCCAACAATCTCCCCCTTTGGCATTGATGGCAACACTTAGTGAAAAATGACTAACTATACTCCCCCTTAGCTGATGCTCTATCTCTATGTACATTTTCTGGAGCTCCCCCTTAGCTAGATACAACATTTTTCACTACTCATCACTCCCCCTTTGACATCAATGGCAAAGGGTGGGGTCTGCATAGCAAAATTTTCAAAATTTCAACTATACTTGGCCACATAAGTATATACATATGGCATACTTACATATACTGAAGAATGTCTGTAAAAGTTGTCTTTAATTGGACAAATTCTGTTACCCAACTTTGCTTCATTCTGTCCAAAATTGATATATGACCGCTTAACAGGAATGCAAATGCATCTACCCTTTTTAGATCTATCAGATCACTGGTCTGAGCTGTGATTTAGGCTTCTTTTATGGCCTCATGCATGGCCTTTAACTTAGGAATAATTATTCCTCTAAGTTCATTCAACCTGCTGATTCTATTTTTCTTCTCTTCTTCAAGCTTTTTAATTTCATTCAAAACTACAATCGTCTAACAGTCTTGATTTATGATGGATGTGGTAAGTGGATCAAAATTTTGAGAAAGTTTTGTTAGTTTGTCCTCCTGTTCTTTCACTTTCTTCTCAATCTCCACTATTGCTTTAGACCAGGATATACAAAATTTGTATAAATCTCCTCCGTCCTTGAGAGCATTTTCCAAGCTCTTTATCCCAATACCCATTACTCTCCTATCATTTGCTATTAGCCCTTGCAACTCAGAGAATCTCTTATCCAAAAACTCTTTCCTAACCTTATCCTCAGCTGATTTCTCTAGAGAATTGAAATGTGTACTAATACTATTGATCAGAGATTTGAGATTACTGGATGAGGAGGCTAAGGGATCCTTTTAAAAAGATGGCATGATCTTTTCTAACACTCCAAATGCGCTGCTATAAGCTCACAGTCTTCCATGTGAGACTTCAAGAGTTTTTCTTTGGCCTTTGCATTAGCAAATGAAGCTATCTTCATTGTTTGTATCGAAGAAAGAGAGTCAAAATTAAATTTCCCTTGCAGAAGTTTCGATTCATCAATTTCCATTGTCTCTTTGTCTAAGAACTTTTTGACAGTTTTTGCAGTGTCTCTTGCCGGAGATAGATTCTTCTTCTCTTCTACAATCTTAGAACTGTCTCTTGGAGCTTTTTCTCCTTCTACAACCTTGGTACTGTCATCTTCTTTTTCCTTCACCTCTACTTCTTTCTCCTCTATTCTTTCTTCTCCTTTGGATCCGAAGTCAGCAGGGGAAACTAGAGGAGTGATGTTTGTTTGTTCATGGGCCACCTCTTCCAGAGCAGGGGATTCTAAGCCCTTATCTTCATCGGTGTCCATTAGTTCTTCTGTCATTTCCTTAGTGGATTCCTTTTCAACACCTATGACTGAAGGATCAACGCCCAAGTCCTCTATAATAGGAAGATTGAATCTTTTGAAGGCATTCCTAAGGATCTCTTCTGTTTCCTTGGCTATCTTGTCAGTCTCACCAACCATGAGCTGATTCATTCTAGCTTTGCTCGGAAATTCATCCTTGCAATCCTTGAAGATCATGTTCATTTGCTTTGAATCAATTGAAGGATATAGCTGAATGGCTATCTGTTCCTGGATCTCAAGATCTTTTGCCATGGCAATATTCTTTCTTATTTCTAACTCTTTTTCTAGGCTTTTGGGAATAAGAGATATAATTTCAATAAAAGCCTTGTTATACATGTTTAGATACTTAACTGCTGCTTCCTGCAAGATCTTTTGGTCTGCTTTATTGTAATCATCATAGAATTCAGCCATTGGCTGAAGGTTTCCATCCACAGTGACTAATTTGATGACATCATCTAAAGACAGAGTGGGCTTTTCTACAAATTCTTTTGCCTTTTCTTCTTCACCTTGACCGGTAGAGGGTTCACCGAATGTTTTCTTCTTCTCCTTCTTCATTTTCTTTATCTCCTCATCTGATTCAGTTTCTTCATCATCCTTTTGACTGACATAAGACCTTGTGGCCTTTGTTTTAGTTCTTTTCTCTCCTCTGTCGGATGATTTTGCTTCCAGTTTTGATGTCCTTGAGCTTTTAGTAGTGGCAGGTACAGATCTCTTTGATGATCTTGTCTAGGTGGAAGATTCTACCAGAGCACTTTCCTTACTTCCCTTTTCTGCCTCTTCCTTCTCTTTCTCTGCCCTTTCCACCTTTTCTCTGTTGGCATCAAGAGCTTCTTTTGATATGCCATATCTTTTGGTAATATTCTCTACTTCTTTTCTCACTTTTCTCTTTACCTCTAGTTGTCTAAGTTCCACATGAATTTTTATACTCAATTCTTCAAAGGTTCCAAATCTTTCTGCTTTGGGATCCTTGGGTTGACTAAGCATGTGTTGGACATGCAGCTCCACAAGTTTCTCATCCACCTCATACCCCATCAGCATGATCCAGACTATCCTTGGTTCCACAACTTCTATTTGGTACTGATCAGTTTCAACCATAAAATAAACTGTATCCTTATACTTTTCAACTAGAGATTTGGGAATTCTCTCTCTTGCTTGCATCAAATTTTAGAAGTTCTTGAAATAACCCCATAGAGTTGTATTTCTTGTCTTGGCATCTCCAAGCCCATGCAAATAGTCTCTGATTTGGATTGCAACAGGTCTGTCATTCTGCCAAACCCAACCACTTGATCCGGGCAACTCACTCATGAAGTAGAAAAATAGACACAATATCAGCCCACCATACTTGAAGGAATTTTTCTTATCCTTCTTGATCTTCTGTAGATTCTCCAATAGTTGGTTTAGAAGAAGTTCACATAGATCATAGTCAACATTTTCTTTTAGCATCTAATAAGCTATATAAACTGCAGTTCCCGGTACTGAATTTTCCCTACTGGAGTGATACATTTTGTAACCAATTATCATGGATGCAAATTTGATATCCGGAGCAGTGATATCTTCAATTGTCATAGCTCTCTTGTCAAATTTTGATCCGGTTGCATCACTCACTGTCTGATTCTTGACATATTTGAGAAAAGGTATCCCATTGGATGAATACAGACTAGTTACTGCCCTAATTGCATCTTTGGTGATCTTAAATGGTCTATTCAACCATAGGAAGTTATCATGTACTCTGCTCAATACATACCAGACCCATTCATCTTCTTCAAAATAGGGGAAATGAATACACTGTGCAAAATGCTTATCCCGGATGGCCTTGAACTGAGGTTTGAGCTCAAAAGAATCATCTATTAATTGATTGTGATAGATATCAGCCAGCTTAGATTCCCTAAATTCTTCAATATTCGCATGAATATATGCCCTAACATCTTCTACATGCAGAACCCCATGCGGAATGCTTGAAAAAGGGGATCAACTTCTAGGGATTTATATGGATGCTTCTTAAATTTAGGTCATGGCCTATCAGAAATCTTCACTATATTTGGAGTAGTCATCTTTCAAAGATTTGCAGAGAGATATTTGATAACGGAGAATACCTTTTGTGCCTTTCGGTTTCACGGAGTTAGCCGGATCAATTTCTAGATGAATTGACTTCTGCAAATAATCTTTGATGAGATTGAGGAATTTTATTGCAAAGATTCTCTCTTCGTTTCTTCTTGAATGCAGAATGAACAAATGCTTAATGAGAAAACCCTTATATTGCTCCGTAAACCCTAATGTCAAGTTGCAATAAATGCTCGACCTAAGTCATTCTAGTTTGCCTTATTCAGATGACTTGAAGAACCTGATCAATCTTGATCTTAAACATCTTGCGGATCTTCCAAATCTTAACCATAGTTTATTTGGATGTTTCTCTTGTGAACCCTTTAATCTGCAACTCCTCTAGTGCCAGTTCTGGCACCAATTGACTGGCTGGGGGAACAAGGTTTTCTTTGTGTCTCCCCCTAAGCCAGAGCTCACTTATTTAATTTTTGGAAGGAATATCAGCACCAGAGTCTAGCGCGGATCTATCCTCTACATTCTCTGTACTTTTCTTCACCCAAATCTTGTTCATCTCACTTTGAACTTCATCCACATTTACTTTTTGTTTTCCCTTATCTTGATTCTGATTATGATATACCAGACCTCTTTTGTCCTGATTCTTGCTTCTACAGAATTTTGCAATATGACCAGATCTATTGCAAATTTGGCAAACAACATTTCTTTGCATATTTGATTGCTATCCTCTTGATCTGCATTGATTAGCCATATGACCTATTCTATTGCATGCAAAGCATCTACCATTGAATGAATTATTTATTTGCATATTTCTGCATTCATGAGATTTGTGACCATACCTTTTGCAGTTGAAACACTAACCGGAGAAGGATGTATTAGTCTGATTCATTCTCTTTCTGCACTGATTAGCTTTATGACCAAAGTTATTGCAGTTGTGGCAGTATCCATTGAAGGATGGATATCTTTGAGCATTAGGCTACCTTACCAGAGGTCTTCTAGGCCTGTTCCTTGGATTTTCTGATCCAAAATTCTTCTGACCAGATCCAGAGCTTTCACCTTTTTCATACCCCAAGCCACACTTGTCATCTACTCTCTTTTGGCTTTCAAGAAGAACTTCAAGTTGAGCAAAGCTTATCTTGAATTTCTCTTTATATTCATTTTCTGTTTGAAGATCCCTTTTAAGAGAGACTATTTGATCCTCAAGTTTTTCTTCATTATCTTTAGCATCTTCAAGATCAGATTCAAGATGTCTGATAATTCTATCCATCTTGTGGCAATCTTCTGATTTCTTCTTAAGAGATTGTCTTAGATCATCTTCAGTTTTTCTTTTCTCTTCAACCTCTTGGTTAAACTTCATAACTCCTGATTCCATTTCATGTCTTACCATAATGATTTCTTTTGATAACTTTTCACATAACTTGGTTTTCTCCTTCAGATCTCCATTTGTATCATTGGCTTCACCTTGACTTGCCAGTTGCTGTAGTAGCTCCTTTCTCTTTTTCATAGAGAGACTCAATTTGTCTTTTAGTTCTTTTATTGAATCATTAGCCTATTTGAGTCTTTCCTTTAATTCATTGACTTCAGAGTTTGACTTCTCAAGATCATCAAGGGCAGTCTTGAGTTGCTCCCTTATACCATATACATCCATTTGAATTCCCAGATCTTCCTCAAGTTGTTAGGCTTTGTTAAGAGGTACTTGGCTCTGATACCAATTGTTGATAACTAAGAGGGGGGGTGAATCAGTTATCTTAATTATTTTAGCTTTCTAAACTTTCTTAATAATTAGTGCAGCATCAATTCAAACAAGCAAACATAACCATGAAATGGAAATACACATGACACAATATTTTTGACGTGGAAACATTGTTAAGGGAGAAAACCACGGGGTGATTAACCCAAGATTGTATTCTCTGTTAGAAGAATAGAATTACAAAATGGCACTTGCCAATTAGGGCTCACTACCCGAGCACACTGCTCACAAGAGGCCCACTGCCTACAAGAGACTTACTGTCTACAATTTATAAAGAGTGTAATACAATACTTGAACTGATAAGGAGCATCTACATATGCTGGATTTTAGTTCCGGTTAAACTTAGTACACTGATCTACTGCACTTCATCCTTTCTCTTCCTTAGTGCTACTATCCTTTCACATACCGAAACTGCCTTAATGTTTTCACTCTGCTCTACTACTTTTCTTTGTACTTCACCACAACCACGACACCTCTCACAACTAAATCCATCTTGTATATATATCCATACAAGTGATTTCATCACCTTTCTAGTCGGCATTCGGAATAGTCAATATTTTCCACAAACTCTGATCTGTCGGCTAAATTCTTGCTTAACAAGTAATGCGGATCAAGGATATACTTGTAGAAGTCATCAATCATGTTGGCCAATCATAACTTATGCCTTAAAAGCCTTTACCATCATTAGTAACACATCTAGAATAATGTCTGATGTTCTGTGAGTCAGTTCTTCCTCTATCCATACTGCCAATCAGGAACCCGACACTTAAGTATTCATATCTTTTTCTTCATCTATCATCAGAGGCTAAATCCTTGGAATCTATTAGTCTAGGTAGTCCTCTTGACTTCCTCAAATCCATACTTTACCAAGATACTTCCTCTAAGAGATCCGGACCTGACTGTCGGACCTCGCCACATGCTCTGTTCTTGCTTACCGGATCACAATACTTTGCAATCTACCTTCCGGTAGAGACTCATCATGTCCTATGGATGTGTGGGTTAACCTTTGTTACCATCAATGACAATAATCATGAAGCTCCAATGTGTCTCTTGCCAACACAAACATGCTAGGAACTTGAAGCTAATGCATACAGAAAGATTGAGGAACTATTTCTAGCCCCCAGTCTCAGGTAAGCATTAGAAAAACACATCGCAGACACATAAAACACAATGAAGATAGTAACAAGCATGTAAGACACAAAGAAGATAGTATTGAAGACACACAAAACATGATGAGGACAAGAGAGCAGTCATGTAAAACACGATGAATACAATGATAAAAAATTTTCATTTTCATATATATAAATGCATGGAAATAAAAATTGCAATACACAAAACCCAAGAATGTAGGGGAGACTCTTCGCCACACCCTTTACACTACACAAAGGGGAGAAAACACACCATACAAAACCTAAGCGTAGGGGAGACTCATTGCCACACCCTTTACACTATGCAAGGGGGAAAACATGCCATACAAAACCCAAGCATAGGGGAGACTCATCACCACACCCTTTACACTACGCAAGGGGGAAAACACACCATACAAAACCCAAGTGTAGGGGAGACTGATCACCACACCCTTTACACTACGTGAGGGAAAAAACACACAGAAAACTCGAGCACCATATAGCATGCCATAGACATACTATACATCTTAAACACAACATACAAGGCAATGGAAGGAGCTTATTGCTAAGTCCCACCATCTCAAACATGTTGCAAACACACCTAACGGTTGTGCTTATACCACAACAACCACCAAAGACATGCTTAAGGGAGGATAGTCTCAAGATCCAACCCCACCTCCACAAAGGACTTTTGAAATAAAAGGATGTGCAATAGCTCAAGAGATACACCATCTTGCCTCCGCAGAGGGCTTTTGAATAAAATGATATGCTATCCCACCTCACGGAGAGGGATTTTTGCTTGCAATATAGATAAATATGTGCACTCACATTGGAGATACAAGATCCCGCCTTCGTAGAGGACTTACAAACATACTTTGTTAGTACCAAAATCATCAGATAGATTACCAAGTATATATGCCCCCACCTTAAGGTGGTTGATGTCATGTACCAATATCAAGCACATTAAGGTAGAGAGAAAACACACAAGGAAACAAGAGCTTTCACAAAGCCCATGCCCTCAAGGTGACATGTGCTCATGATCACCAAATGTTCTCACAAATACAATGATATGATAATATAACAAGAGAGATTAGAAAGATTTCTCTAAGATAACAACCAAAGCAATTCATTAAAGTTATGCATGAAAACAATGACACCAAGGACCAAGGCTATACTGCAAGTTTAGAACCGAGTATAACCATTGGGCTATACTGTAGATACCTCAGAATTGGGTGTAGCAACAAGGTGAGATACCATTCAAAGTGTACAAGAGGATATTGAGTAGATTGTAAGTGTTAGTCACAAGAAATGCCACAAGATGAAACATCACATAGAGTGATTCTACTAGTCAAGTGTTGGATATATAAATCAACCCCATCGTCATGTATGGACTAGGTCCATTTTTTCTTACTCTTTGAAGGGACACATGGTTTGCATTAGTATTTGTTTGTTTTCTTCATCTGTTGACTAGGTAGAATCACTATAAGAAGGTAAACAATAAAATGAGAGAGGAGAACAAGTGCCTTAGGAATACCATGTAGGAAGATGCCCCCAAGTCATCAATTGTAATGCTATGCCCCTAAGGCATGACACACAAAAAAAGGAGAGGAATAGTAGAATAATGATGATACAAATAGAAGAATGGTCACAACAGAGGTGGGCTCCTTCTATCCTTGACCTTACAAGAGTATCAAGGGTCATCCAAGGAGACCTAAACAACACATAGCACAATACAGGGGAACACAGTACAATTCTAACAACATATATATCTAGGAGGAGGCCACCCTTGAGAGAAACTAGAATAGATGTTACAATGAGTGTGGCTTAAGGGGGAATATATACTTACCTAATTCAATGGGATACTTCCTGGTGGATAATTTATGCCTATCATCTTAGGGTATATCATATTTAGTATTGAACATGATATTGTATTAGCATCAATACACTTATTTTCTATCCACTTAGGAGGTGGAAGAAGTGATTTGTTTTGAGTTATCTTAACATCCATCCGTAGGGGATTTAATGTGAGAGACCTTTCCACACCCACTAGTGCTGCATCTTTTGAAGAGAGAGCATAGCAATGAATGGAAGGTAAGGTGTTGTGAGGATAATTGTTGGTGATTGTATCTATAGTGATGTTCAAAGAATATGTAACCAAAGGAGAGGTATCCAAGGTTTTCACATCTTTAGTATATCCAAGGGACTTGAACATTCAACCAAAGGAGGGAGATCAAAGATCTTCACTTCCTTAGTGATGTCCAAAGTACTTTAATATTCAACTAAAGGAGAAAGATCGGTAGGATGGTCCATAGAGGCTTCATGCATTATGGTAAGGAGAGGATGGTTATTATTATCTATCCATGGGATGTTCTTTATTGGAGGGGGTTATTCATTCACTAATACTTCATCTTGGCTAGAGAGTGCATTGGAATAAAGAGATGGTGGTGGTTCTTCATTCACTAATGCTTCGTCTTGGCTAGAGAGAGCATTGGAATGAAGAGATGGCGATGTGATGTTAAGGGATGTGTCAATGAATTCATCGTCTTGCACCAAAGTGTCCTCATAAGTGGAAACAACTTTGGGAGAGAGATCATAGGGTAAAACTAATATATCATCACATGTATTAGCAATAGGAGGCATAGTGGAATGTCCAATAGAGATACACATCATCTAGGGATTTAAATGATGCAACATATTTATTATTATCTATAAATTTACTGAGATCATCTAATATTGGAGGGTATGTTCCCATGATATTTTTGGAACTATCAAAGTCAAATATATAACAAAGGATTTCATATGTAGAACTCATGGAAATATCAACATCATAGATATATGAAATTTGTTTTAAGACTTCAGGATACTTATCAGTGAATTTATGAAAATTGTCAATGTCTAATGTATGCAAATAAAGCTTTCAAAGATGAATAACAAGATGCATCCATGATGAAGGAAATCAAGTAAGATAAGTGAGACTGTTTCACACCTAAGCACTTGTTTGAGGGAAACAGGTACTAAAAGACACATGGATTCCACAACAAACACAATGGATAGGAGGGAAGAGTGCTACAAAACAATGCCTAATTGACGATTTTAAATGTTTTGATCAAGAAAGTGTGAATAAACTGTTTAAACACCTAGTGTTGAAATACACAATGTGTATTTTAACAAATGTGCCAATTTTCATGAAAAGCTATGAATTGATGCAAAATTTTCAAATTACCAATTGATGTATGCTTTAATATGAGTGCAAGATCTAGGATATAAGATATCTAATATGAATGGAATGAAACAACACCAATCTATGCTTGTTTATGCACCTAAAATGCTCACTTTTTTCACTTTTCTCAATGCAAATGCACAAAACATATAATGAAATTAGGAGAATGATGAGGGGCAGAAAATTAAAACATTTTAATCAGTCTAATAATGCATCAAATTTTGTCACAAAACACCAACCTTACAATGCTCAATGCAAATTAACAATGTGAATGAATATGCTAGTTTTTGTTGAAATAAACAATGTGTAAATGCAAAATTTCAAATGTAGATGCAATAAACACACTATGGTGAAACACTACTGTCCAAAATCAGATTTGAAGGAGTGTCTAAAAGGAATAGTAAAATCTGAAACAAGATTTTAACCACAAACCCTAGCTTTTGCAAAGACTAGGTTATATGAAAAATGCACAATTTCAAGCAAACCCTAACAAATAAAGTATGAAAATGCAAGGTAAATTATTATGTAATGATGAAATTTATATCAGATCTGATGAAAATATCAGAGATTTAAATGAATTAGATGAAATGCAATGCAAATAGTATAAACTATGTCTAAATGCAAGCCTAGGATGCCTGATTTTTTCAAATTTTTCAATTTTTTTGTACGATTTTCAAATGTACAATGATGAAAATGAAATATATGAATGCAAATGATGTACATCACTCAGCAAGGTGCAAATTTAGAAGAAACATAGGTTCACCAAAATGTAATGGATGAAAAGAGGGTTGATGGGATTTATGGATAGTTTAGTTAGATCCTCCTTTCACTCAATACCTTCAAGGACATTTAACCGAGTTGAATCACAACTTATACAAGAGGATTCAACTATCAGGTTGGCTATTACTTGGAATGATAAGGAAATTTGGAGCTTGTTAATTGATTTCTTGATTATTAGCCTGATTTAGCCTAAAATCCTAATTATGAAAAATAGTAAGCAAATAGACAAAACACGACAAATCCTTCTACATAAAGACACCAAATACAAATCAGTTACATACCAAATTTCAAGTTCTAGAATACAGAAAAGTATGGGGTGACAGAGCGGGCACCCAAGCCTAAGGTACTACTTTGTTTGAGGGCTTCAAGATCTTTTCTGCTACTGAGTTCAATCACTTAAGAGATTTTCCATGCTATGAGACTAAGGGTCAAAGGTGCAGGTGCCCTTGCCCTTTTTATGATATTTCCTACCTTTTTTTTTAGAACTTGATTTCTTATGCTCTGGCAACAATCCTATAGAACTCCTCTCTACAAGATCTGATACCTATCACCTATAATCACAAGATAGGGATTGTGGGTTGTGGTGTTTAGGAGCTTGCCTTGGTCAAGCCCCAGAATGGCATTCAAGCCTTCCAGCACCATTGTCAGATAGAGAGTATGTGTCCTTATAGGACAAAGGCAAAAGAAATGATAAAAATGATAGATTGAATCACAAATAGATATCACCTCGGAGGTGTAGCTCTCATAGAGATGAAGCTCTTTCATGCTATGAGAAGATGAAGCCAAATCTGCAATAATAAACATTGTAACAACAATAGAAGTCTTCTCTACAACACAATGAATGCCTTGATGCTCTAAAATCACAAGTTTGCCAAAATCTCAAAATCATCTTCTAGTTTGCAAATGAATTCCTAAACATGATTATATATGCATTCCCTCTACAAATTTCATAATTCAAACTTAGGATGCTAATAATGGAAACCTTTTAATGGTCTCCAACTAACATTTAAATTTGGGACCCCAACAAAATAGAGCAGGGAAAGGGTACGGGCACCCAAGCCCTGAGACCTATTTTGGGTCGGGGTTAAGCTCAGAGATGTCCCCTGTGTCCCATTTGTCATGGGTTTCGACGCATTTTGTCTCATGATTCATTTCTAACATGCATGATGAACATTAAGGGACTTGAGAGCTAAACTTAGGAGGTAAAAGTCTAAAGGGGACATTTTATGACATAATAAGATGTATTAATATGTGCAATTGAGTGTGTAAATAACTTCCATGGCTAATGAATAATCAAAAATCTTCAAGAACCACCTATGTGAATTAACCTAGTGATACTTGACCTTAGTCCATCATTAGGACTAAATTCTTTATTTATCTTAATGTTGTAATGCAGGGTGTTGAATGTTAATTTATCATTTTTTATGTGTTCTAAGGTTGGTTGGGTTGGGTTGTGAAATGAGTTTTTATCCTTTCTATCAAAACCTAGATTTATATTTAATAGGATTTTTAAATGGTCTTTAAACGTTATTTTCTTTTCCTTTTTAATATTTTAAGGTTTCAGGACAAGTACCTATGGATGAGGTACTTATTGGGTTACATATCTTAGACTTTAGACAAGATATGACCCTTCCCAAGTCCCTTGAGAGAAGTGTGATGAAAATGAGCTTAAGAGAGAAGGATGGTTAACTTGTCACCATCCCATCCCTCTCCCCTAGGTTCATATATGTGGGTATGTCAATCCCAAGACCTCACACGTGTGAGCATCTATAGGAGATTTCATGGAAGAGGAGAGTACAAGTACACTCATCTCCTTAATGTCTCACATGTGTGAGCATTGCACGGACCATGTGCTCCTTGGGATGGGTGAGAGGATTCCAAGTGTCACCTCCTCATAATAAGATGGTAGATGACTTAAACCCTTATTTATAATCCTCTTGACAATTTAGAGGGGTTTTTTTGTTTGTTTTATATTTGGCTTTTATTGAGAGAGATCTTGTTGGTGATCTTGGACTTTGAGTGGAGTTCTTGGAGTGGAGTTCTTGAAGGGAGCTTCATCAAGAACTCACCAACTCCTTGGAATCTTGGAGAGGTAGGCTGCAAATTCTTCTTATGATGTATGTTTACAATTTTAGGATTATGTTAGGGTTTCTATAGTAGACCAAAGCAATATCAATTAACAATTATAATGCATATCTAAATACACACATAAATAGAGAAAAATAACACAAAGTGACAACATAGATTTAACATGGTTCATCCAATGTGGGATACATCCACAAAGACAACCATCCAATATTATTATCCAACAAAACTCATGATTACAGTCTCAACCTTGACTCATAGCTTTTCGCCTTCTCTAGCTGCTTATGTATCAGGCCTTATGGTGGTTATATAAAGTGGGTTTTTACATGTCGACCAATAACAAACTAACTATTGATGCCTTTTTTAAAGATAGGCCAATTTTTTCTTTAGGGGCACTACCCCCAGCAACCCCTGCTAGGGACTTTGTCCCTAGAATCCCACTATGAGCTCTACCCCCATGCCCCTACTAGGGGATGAGCCCCCCAAGCCCCACAAAAGGGGCTCCGTCTCTTGCACTCTCCTATTAATTATTTTTGGGGGAAACTGTGATTGACAAAGTCACCAAAATTCACTTTGCTGCTTGTAATCGTAGCCCCTGTAGCATGATTAGTCACCACATATTAACAGTCTCCCACTTGGCGATTGATTAGGCTCCAAATCAAGAAACCTCCCACTTGGAGACTAATCTTGGAGCATCACCATTGCACCTGTAGTTCCCACTAGAGTTCATGCTTGGATTAGATGGTTCCTCATTTTCACCATTATCAATCAATAAGGCCAATAAAAATTGATGAGGAAATTAGTTTCTCTTGTGTGACTGCCTTCGTGAACATATCTGTAGGATTTTCACTTGTGTGAATCTTCTCAAGATTCAATTGACCATCCTCCAAAACTGATCGGATGAAGTGGTACTTGAGCTAAATGTGCTTAATCTTTGAATAAAGAGATGAATTCTTTGCAAGATGAATGATAATTTGGCTATCAGTATGCAATGGCCTATCTTCCTGCTACTGGCCCAATTCCTCTAGAAAATGTTGTAGCCAAATCATCTCCTTGCTAGCTTCTGTAGAAGATACATACTTAGCTTCAATGGTTGAAACTGCAATAACCTTTTATAGTCTAGAAATCTAACTGACTGTTGTTCCTCCTACAGTAAAAACATACATTCTAGTGCTCCTCCTACAATAAAAACATACCTTGTAGTGCTCCTCCTACTATCTATATCACCCGCTAGATCAGAATCAACATATTCTTTGAGAGTAGTGTTAGTTCCTCCAAAATAGAGTTGCTTTGTAGTAGTTCCTCTCAAATACCTAAGAATCTATTTTACTACAATCTAATATTCCATTCCTAGATTGCTCATATACCTACTCACAACTCCAACAACATGTGCAATATCTGGCCTTGTGCATACCATTGCATACATCAAGCTGCCAACCACTGATGCATATGGTATCTTAGATATTTTGTCTTCCTCCTCTCATGTCTTTGGACACATCTCCCTAGTCAATTTAAAATAGATAGGCAAAGGTGTACTAACCACTTTTGAATTTTGCATGTTAAATCTTTTCAACACCTTCTCTACATACTCACTTTGTGAGAATTTTTTTATTTATTTTCCTATCTTGTGAGATCCTCATACCAAAGATTTGTTTTACTGGACCCAAATCCTTCATAAAAAATGAATTTTCTATTTTTTTTTAAGCTTACTAATATGTTGCATATTAGACCTAACAATAAGCATGCCATTAACAAAAACTAGCAAGATAATATAGCTTCTATTATCCAATCTTTTAAAGTAATCACAATAATCAGAATGACATCTGCTATAACCTTGTTCAACCATAACTTATCAAATTTCAAATACCATTTCTGGGGTGCTTGCTTTAGGCCATACAAACTCTTCTTTAATCTGCACACTAAGTTCTCCTTATTTTTGACCTCATATCCTTGTGGTTGTTGCATATAGATCTCTTCTTCCAAATCCCCATGGAGAAAAGTTATTTTCACATCTAGTTGTTAAAGATGCAAGTCTTCCACAACCACAATACTTAGAATAGCTCTAATTGATGTCATTTTTATAATTGGAGAAAATATCTCATCAAAGTCTATAAGTTTTTTCTGTGCAAAACCTTTTACCATGAGTTTTGCCTTATATCTTTTCTTACCTCCATCCTCTTCCTTTAGCCTGTAAACCCATTTGTTTGGCAATGCTCTTTTTCCTACAAGTAATTGGACTAAGTCCCAAGTCTAATTTTGTAGCAAGGAATCCATTTCCTCTTTCATGCCTTGCTCCCACTGCTGTTTGGTATCTACCTCCATTACTTCTTCATATCCTTCAGGTTCACCAGAATCAATTAATAAAATAAATATCATGAAGGAGAAAATATTTCAGAAGGTCTACTTAACCTTGTAGAATGTCCAATACTTGCAGGAGTATGTGGGATATCTTGTTGTTGTTGAGCATCAGGTACCAATGGCAATTTATTTTCTAGAATTTCATCCAACACCACATATTCCTTTCTTGTTTGTTCACACTTCTTTTCTTGTAGTTGATCTTTATACATAGCCTTCTTGTTGAATATGACATCTCTGATCCAAATAATATTCTAATTTTATAATCTCATAACCGATAACTAAAGTCATCTATTTCATATCCAATGAAGGTACATTTTTTAGATTGTGCATCAAGTTTGGTTATGTTTTCAATATCAACATGGACAAAAGCTTCATAGCCAAAGGTTTATAGAAAATAATAGTTTACCTTCTTGCCTATCCATGCCTCCTCTAGAATACCACCATAAAAAGGATCTGAAGGTCCTCTATTTATTAAATAAATAATAGTATGTACAACATCTACCTAGAAATGTAAAGGTAGTCCAACATTCAACCTCATGCTCCTTGCATGCTCCATGATTGTCCTATTCATCCTCTCAGACACACCATTTTCTTGTGGGGTTCTTGGAACCATTTTTTGCCTACAAATTCCATTGAATGAACAATAGTTCTCAAAATTGTTGCTGTAATACTCACCTCCATTATCAGATATGAGATATTTCACCATTTTCCCTATCTCATTGTCAACCAAAGATTTCAATATATTAAATGTTTCAAACACATGATTTTCTTTGTAGGAAATATACCCATCCTTTCCTAGTTGCATCATCAATAAAAGTAATAGAATAACAAGAGCCACCAAGAGATGATACATAAGCTGGTCCCTATAGATCTAAATGCACAAGCTCTAACTTCTCACTCTTCTTCTCTTTCCTAACCTTTAGAAATCTAACTCTCTTTTATTTCCCATAGACGCAATTTTCGTAGAACTCTATGTCAATCTACTTTAGTCTTGGCAGCAACTTTTTGGAGTGAAGGATCTTCATCCCTTTCTGACTCATGTACCCAAGTCTATGATACTACAATTCTATATCTGTTCCTGAAGCAACTACTATAAGTGTAATTGTCATCCCTATAGCAATTGCTGTAGTTATCCCTCCATTAGTTATTTTTGTAGTTGCTCTTGTAGCAGTTGTTTCTTTAGCAGCAAGAGTAGAATAAGTATTACCAGTACACAAATACAATGTGCCTACCTTCTCACCTTTAGCTACTACTAATGCACCTTTAGTGACCTTCCAAAATTTGCTACAAAGGTGACTATGCAACCTTCACTGCCTAGTTATCCTGTAGAAATTAAATTCCTCTTTAAATTTGGAACATGCCTTACCTCCTACAACAACCATTGATTTCCATTTTGTAATATTATGTTTATCTTCCCTTTTCCAACAATCTAATAGGGTTCATCATCACCCAAATATACTTGTCCAAAATCACCTTGAACATAATCTAGGAAATATTTCCTATAGGGTGTGGCATGAAACAAAGCCACTAAATCTATTACCAAGAATCATTTACATTATCTAAATATTGAATTAAAGCATCTTGTAATTTATTACTTGTAACATTAGCTTCCTTACTGTCATCTTGTTGTCCATCTCCTTGTTTTCCTTTCCAAGATAAAAAATCTTTCTTTAGGTGTCTTGGATTTCCACAGTGCCAACAATTCTTCCTTCCTCTGGATTGAGATCTGCCTTTATTCCCTTGTGACTTCCCATGATTTGCAGGGATTTTTCCTCTCTCCTTTGATCTTCCCATGTTCTCTACATTAAAAACATTACCCGATGTTGAAGTCTCACATGTGATTTTTCATCGTATTTCCTTGCAAAGGATAACACCAACAACATCATCAAACTTTAATGTATTTGAACTAGAGATAGAGTTAGTTACAACCATGACCAAGCTATTCTAGCTTTTTGGCAAAGAACATAATATCAAGAGAGCCCTCACCTCTTCATCAAAATTCACCTTTATAAAATTTATTTGGCTAGTAACTGTATTGAATTGATTTAAATGATTTGTTATAGATCCTCCTTCACTCATTTTTCATGTTAAACAAATGCTTCAAAAGAAATACCTTATTTGAGGCTAAGGGTTTTCATACAATTTCTCCAATGCTTTCATCAATTCATCAGTAGTCACTGGTTTTGATATATTAAATGTCACAGATGGTGCCAGGTACAACTGAATGGTTCCTAGTGCCTTTCTGTCTAGTATCTCCTATTCTTCATTTGGCATCACAGTTGGCTTCTTCTCTTTTCATTGCAATGGCCACCACAGATCTTTCTGATACAAGTAATCTTCCATCTGCATCTTCCATAGTTGATAATTCTAGCCGTTGAACTTCTCGACCTTGAATTTGCCTTCTTCCATTGCTATCACTCAAATCTAAAATTAAGTGCCAATCAACCAAAATTACATGGATCTGATACCAGTTGTTAGGACTATGTTAGGGTTTCAATGGCAGACCAGAGCAATACCAATTAGCAATTATAATGCACATCTAAATACACATAGAAATAGAGAAAAATAGCACAAATTAACAACAGAGATTTAAGGTGGTTCACCCAAAGTAGGCTACATCCACAAACATAGCCATCCAATATTATTATCCAACAAAACTCATGATTATAAACTCAACCTTGACTCATAAATTTTCACCTTCTCTAGTTGCTTATTTATTAAGCCTTATGACGGTTATACAAAGTGGGTTTTACATGTTGACCAATAACAAACTAAATGTTGATGCCTTTATTAAATATAGGCCAATTTTATCTTTAGGGGTGTTGGCCCTAGCAACCCCCATTGGGGACATTGCCCCCAAACCCCCACTATGAGCTCTGCCCTAGGGCCCCCATAGAGTGGATGAGCTCCCTAGGCCTCGTAGGAGGGGCTCCACCCCCCTACACTCCCCCGTTAATTATTTTGCGGGGAAACTGCGACTGACAAAGTCACTACAATTCACCTTGTTGCATGTACTCACAGCCTCTAGAGCATGATTAGTCACCACATATTAACATACAATGCTTGTGTAGTTACATATTTATGAAGTTTTGTGATTGTTAATTTTCTTGTGTTTTCTTATTCTTGTGTTCTTGTCTTCTTGTGTGTAGTGTTTGGGAAAGGGATGTGATGGGTTAAGCTCTCCCTCTTGATGAGAGAAACCCAATTATTGGGGTTAGAGAGAGGAATGTACCTCCTTGGGGAAAGATTCTCTTATAAAGAGGAGTTTTAGGCATGAGTTCCTTCGTGATCTTAAGAGTTGTTAAGTGAAGAGGTTGTTTTGTTCTTAAGATGTGTATTTGAAGGAAGTATGTGATGAATCCTATGGAGGATGGAAAACCTTGTTGAGAAAGAGTTGTTGTATTATTAATTTCCCCTCATAGGAGAGAATCCTCTCTTCTCCCATTTTTTAAATCTTAGTTAAGATTCTTGTGTTGTAAGTTCCCTTGCATTTTGTGAAAGTTGTATGTGTGTTTTGTGTTGAGCAAAGGAGTCATGTCCCTTGTATGTTATTTTATTAGGCTTCCATTAAAGGCCTCCTAGTTCAAGAGTGGCCTTGTGAGAAAGACTAATGGTTGGGAGTGTTGGAAACAAGGCAGATAACTGAGAGGGGGGGTGAATAAGTTATCCTCAAAATTCAACTTTCATTTCTTCTTTAACAATTAGTGCAGCATCAAAATATATAACCATACATAATCATGAGAGTAGAAAAGAAATCAACACACATAACACAAGGATTTTTACGTGGAAAACCTAGTTAAGGGAAAAACCATGGGGTGACTAACCCAAGATTGTATTCTCTGTTAAAAGAATAAGAAGTACAAAATGGCACTTGCCAATAGGGCTCACTACCTACAAGAGACTCACTGTCTACAAAGTATTTAGAATGTGACCAGGTGTTTGAACTAATGAGAATCATCCACATATGCTGAGGTTCAGTTCCGGTTAGGCTCAATACACTGATCTACTACACTTCATTCTTCCTCTTCTTTAGTCCTGCTGCTCTATCACATACCGGACTTGTATTGTTGCTTCCACACTACTCTCTTCTTTTCTTCGCACAACACAACACACACACTTTCATACCAAAATCCATCAGGTATATATATATCCGCATCAAGGATTTCAACATCTTCTAGTTGGCATTCAGAAAACTCAAGATATTTCCAAAATCTAGTTTGTCGGCTGAATCCATGCTCTTTGAGTGATATGTATCAAAAAGATAATTATAGAAGTCATCAATCATGTCGGCCAACCATGAATGATCCCTCAAGAAACTTGATCACAATCAATTTCTCATCCAGATTAAGGTTTGATGCTCTGTCGATCAGTTCTTCCTTAGTCTACTCTGCCAAACAAGAACCCAACACTTAGGTGCTCATATCTTTTCACTCTTTCATCACCAAAGGCTCCATCCCTGGAATGTAGTAGTCATGGTACTCCTCTTGACTTCCCCAAGTCCGCACTTTGCTGAGACACTTCCTTTGAGAGATCCAGACCTGATTGTCAGACCTTGCTGGATGCTCTGTTCTTGCTCACTAGACCAAGATACTCTTCAATCTGACTTCTAGTATAGACATGTCATGTGTTGCGGATGTGTGGAATGGACTTTGCTGCCATCAATGACAACACTCATGAAGCCACACAGTGTCTCTTGCCAATAGGGAGGTGAGCGCCTCCATTGGTCTTATATGGAGATTTTATTTGTAGGTTGTTAATGGCAGACAAAGGAAAAGAATCTCCTATCATTAGAGTTGTATTGACTCCTCATGTGTGAAAAAATGAGAGATAGAAGTTATAAACATTGTGGTATATTAGTCATGCATTATATTAAAATAAAGTGTGTACTTATATTTAAAATAATGATCTCTTCTCTGTTCAAACCATAATTAAATACAATTCAATTCCATTTATTTTGAAGGTTGTTAGTTTTTGGAGAAAATGGCTCGCAATCGAAAAGCAACAAAGAATCATAGCTCAGGAGAACATGCTCAAGGAAGATCAAAGAAAGGGAGATATCAAAGTGAATTTGTAGATGGTAATACCTCACCAATGGAAAGAAACCTATAAGCAATATTTTGTGGAGATTGATTTACAAAGAAATAAATCAAGGAATAGATTGCGCAAGCATGGCTGAATAGTTTGCCACCTTCTTTCCTCCCAAAAGGTTTTTCCTATGTATCTATTGAAAGTGAAGCAACTCACAATGAAATTATCCTACGTAGCCTGTGGAAGATAGAAAACACTATTTTGTATGCACAAAAACTATGCCCAAATTTCAACCCCCTGGATTGTGTTGCAAAGATGGTTTCTATTGCACTAAAAGATTGACCTATTAATGCCTGATACAACTACCTAAGTTAATGAATCCAAGGGAGGTGGTTAAGCCTTGTCACGAACCCAGGTGGTAAACTGCACAACACAAGGAGACCAAGGGCGTACACCTTGCAACAATCCCCCTAGCGCAGGTGAGAGGTTCAAACTTGTGACCCAGACTCTGATACCAATTGTTAGCAAGACAATTGTCATTGCACCAAAAGGTCAACCTATTAATGCCTAATACAAGTTTTGCTAGAGTTAATGAATCCACGAGAGGCAGTTAAGCCTTGTCACGAACCCTAGTGTTGCGCTTCACAACACAAGGAGACCAAGGGTGCACACTTTACAACAGATTGTTGTCCTATGACCTACCCAATATGGATTCAGATGTATAACCATCCACTAGAGTACTAGAATCATGAAAGACTAAAGAATATTGGGGATAGTTTGAGGGAAACCCTAACAATAGGAAAATTGGTAGCAGACTCCTACATATATGGAAGAATCTAAATATCTTTCATCAAGGTAATTCCACATGAAATTCAACTCTCTACATCGGTCGGCGTTTGGAAAAAATAAGTTGAGGTAGAATCCTCCAAAGCATTCTACCTTTCACTTAAAGGCAAACAACATATGGAGGAAATTTCCCGAGGAAGGTAAAGCCTATAACGGATCAAAGATGGGTAGAGAAGCAAAAGATGGAACCTGCTAGTGAAATCCCAATTAGTGAGACTGATCACCAGAAAGGAGCCAAAGCTATGGATCCTCCCAAGGACAATCTGGTAGAGGACCCATCAATAGATAATATAGCTTTGGTAATAGTCCCATATGAATATCAAGCCCCAAAAAACATAGAGGATGATGAAGAAGAATATTAGATGGATCTCAAACATGAAGATATGGAAGAGTTCAGTTCAATGCACATTCAAACAATAGGCTAGTTAGCCTTCTAGATTTGGAAGGTAGAAATAGGGTTGGAAATAAGAAAGGGTTGAAAGATAAATAAATAGAAATGAGAGGAGACATCAGTGGTGAAGGGACAATCCTCAATAAACACATACCCACTAAAATATAAGGGAGCAAACCCCTCCCTTAGCAAGAAATAAGGATCATCACTTGGAATGTTAGGGGCCTCAACGCCCCTAACAAAAGACATGTGATCAAATGGAAGTTTGATTGCATGAAAGGTGACATGATTTTACTATAGGAAATAAAACTAAAGACTAAAGAATCCAAAATTTTTAAAGCACATTGTAAAGGCTAGGATGGTTGCTTTGTCGATGCTATCAGAGCTACTGGCAAACTGGGCATTATGTGGATGGTGAACAACTTTAACATTGACACTATGTATTCTTCTCAATTTTGGATGGCATGTCGAGTAAGATATCTTCTTACAAATCTTGAATTTGTGTTAATCAATGCCTATGGCCCTACCAGGATGAATGAGAAGGAAATCCTCTATAATGAGATTCTCAACTTTATATCCCAAATACAACATGAAAAATTTATAATGGAGGAAATTTCAATACTGTTCTAGTTTTTGAAGAGAAACAGGGGGTTCCTCTATCCCATCCCATTCACATCTCATGTTCCAAAGTTCCATATCAAGCTCGAATATGGAAGACATTGTCCCAAAGGTGGGTCAATTTACTTGGAGAAATAGGAGAGATAGTTTTGCCAACAATGTTGAATGACTGGACATATTTCTTTACTACATGGAATGGATTTATACAAGCATTCTATTGGAATAAAAAATTCTTCTTGTATTCAACTCAAACCACTTCCTAGTGTTACTTTCATTGATAGAGGATAATCCTCCCAAGTTAGCCCCCTTTAAATTTGAGAGGATGTGGCTACACAGTGAGGACCTACTAGATCTGGTTAAAAAATGGTGGACTAAAGCAACAATCTAAAATAGATCCAAGATGTTCATATTAACCAAGAAGTTGAGATAGCTAAAATTGAAATTAAAGGGATGGAATTGAAATGTGTTCAAGGATATTTTCAAAGAAAAAAAGAAAATTGAAGAAGAGTTGGACTTGAATAAAAAGGTAATAGCCAATGGCATGCTACAAACTATCTAAAGGAGAAGGAACTAATGGCCAATACACCAAAATCCTGCCTAGAGAAGAAATATATTGGAGATCAAATTAATGAAACTTGGTTGGCCAAAGGAGATTGCAACACAAAATTCTTCCATAATTCAACCAAAGTTTTAAGAAGCAGGAATCATATAGCATCCAACAAGTGAGCAGATCGCTCCTTGACTAGGAAGTCAAAGGAAATACAATAGATAGCTATATCCCATTTTTAAAATCTCTTTGTAGAGGATGATGCCCTAGACACATTATATATGAACAAGATCATGTCCAACATTTCTCATCTGGTAAATGCAAATAGTAACCAAAAGCTCATGACACTGATCTTTGAGGAAGTGAAGAAGGTGGTATTCCAAATGAACCTAGACAAGGCCCCTCAACCTAATGGCTTCCCCACACTATTTTACTAAATGTTTTGGGATATCATTGGTCAAGATGTTTGGAAGGTGGTTGAGGATTCTTGAAAGTTGAATAAAATTATAAGGGATCTAAAAAACACAAATTATGCACTCATCCCAAAAAAACCAAATTGTCTATCTTTTTTTGAATACTATCCCATCTCCTTATGAAATGCTATATGTAAAATCACTTTCAAAGTAATGGATAACCATTTGAAAGAGATAATCCCATCCATAATTTCATGCAAACAAAATGGTTTCACTCCTAGCAGATCTATAATGAATGACATATTATAGCGCATGAGGCAATCCACTCTATCGTGACCACCCATCAGAAATGTATGATCATCAAACTTGATGTAAGAAAATCCTATGACCAAGTTTGTTGGTTTCTTCTAATGTGGGTGCTCAAAGCTTTTAGATTTGAGAAAGACTAGACAAAATGAATCTTTGTAAGCATATCTATAGTCCACTACTCAGTACTAATAAATGACACCCCATGTAGTTTTTTCAAAGCATCAAGAGGCCTACAACAGGGGGATCCTCTCTTTCCATTCCTATTTGTAATAATGGCCAAGGCTTTTGGTAGACTAATCAAGAAAATGGCAGCCACCAAGGAATGGGAGGGGTTTTAAGATGCAAGAGGATTAGATCTTATCTCCCATCAACAATTTGTAGATGATACAATCTTATAGAACACATTGAATATGGAAATGGCATCCTCTATCAAGTATGCTCTAGACATATTCCTTATCTTTGGGCCAAGTAATTAACAAAGAAATTTCTTGTATTTACTTCTTCAATGTGAAGTAAGTGATACAGTGAAGAATTGCAGATTCAACAGGATTCAAAATCGAGCAACTCCTAAGGAAGCACCTTGGCATCCCCATTTTCAAAGGAGAAAATAGAACCTCATTAATATGGTTGGATATTGTTGGTTTCTAAAATTACTGCAACACAAAACTCTAAAACATTTCTAAATTACCTAGGCCAGGGATGTCATCAAGGTGATAGAAAGAGGTTTATCAACAAGTTAGGGGTGATTTTGGCCAAGTAACGGGAGTGGGTAGACTCCTTTGCTCTTTGAGCTCAACTTAAACTTTGGAGGGATATTCCAAGGGGTATATCTAAGAAGGTATTGACTTTAAAACCAAATGAACAACTAAAAATATTCGATCATCCAAACCCAAATTGCTTTGTTAGCCCCAAATTTGTCACTGAGCTAAGAACTATTGGTTGTTATAAGACCCCTATATAGCTAATAAGGGAAATCCTACAAAATGAGGATACATTTGGAAATACTATTGTATCTAAAGATGTATATATGAAGTTTTGTTTTAAAATCTTGGGTGATCATAGGCTACTTAGACTGGTGCCTATCCATTGGGCTGCAAAGTCTCAAATTCAATAGAGAAAAACAACTACAAAGAAATATACGACTGCCTATTTGAAGATTCAAATACATGAAAATCAATACCAAATTATTGAGAATGATTAATAATCCAACACCACACCATGTTCTTCCTTATGCAATACTGAAATGATCATTTATAGAAATTAGAAATGAATTAAGAGTTGTCACACTCATCCAAATTAGAGCTTGCATTCATACCACTTGTAGACACCCAAAATTGTCCACCTTGTCATGATGTTGCATCACTTAGACATCTTCTAGCATTTTTACCCTAGGCACCCCATATCGTCACCTGACCTAGAATTTTTGTCTAATTAAATTAAATAAATATAACATTTATTTTAATTCATCCTATCCCTCACATTATTAAATAAATAAATTTTATTTATTTATTTAATCCACTTTCTTCTTAAGTTAAATAAAATAAATATTTTATTTTATTTTATTTATCACTCCTCACATTTCCTCATAAGTTAGAAAATATTAAATTATTTAAATTATTAAGTCTGCCTTCCATCTTTGTCTCTCGAGATGGCTCTAATTACCTCTTGAGTTATCTCTTCCACCTTCCAATTCTTCTCCACTCATCACTCCACTCATTTCTCTCACTTTCTAAATTATCTCTTGAGATGACTCAACCACTTTCTAATTCATCTCTCTAATCACTCATCCACTTTCCTTTTCTTTTCCCAAGTTTCATAATGCAACTTTCCAATTCAATTGTCACTCATATAATGGAAACTTTATCCTTCCATTTTCTCTCACTTGCCTATAAATTCACCCATTTTCATGCCATTTGCATCGATGAATCTTCTAAGCACCGTCACTCTATCCAATTTTCTCCTCAATCTCTCATCCATCAACCTCTACCTATCTATCTTCTTATCAATCTCATCTTGTCATTGTGCTACAAAAACATGAGCAATCAACAATCCACAATTGCACCAAGGAATTAAAGTATCTGAGTGATTTTGTTTTCATTGCATGTGGTTTTTAATCACTTTGATCAAATTTCTTGAAGGTATCTGGGTTTTTATTTGGATTTGTTATATGATGAAATTTTCCCTGGTATACACCACTAAATGTGGCAAGAGCAAACTATAATTGTGATTAAGTTTCCTAAGAAGAAAATCTACAACAATAGAGAAAAACAATGATTCAATACAAAGATTGCAAAATATGTAACATACATTTCAGATTTATTTCATGAAGAACCAAAAACTACAAAGATGATATTTTCTTTTCTGTCTTTAGATCTCTGAACCTACTAAGAGAACAATGCCCAATTGACCAACCCTTAATTCATTGAAACCAATGCATATATAGCAATTTATCTCATTACATAATCCTAAGTGCTACACTTAGTCAATGAGTACACCCATGCTTCATTGATTTTGACTTACTATAATGTCATAAATCTACACATTTGGAAGCCTACCCATTGCTTGACAAGTTTGCAAATTGACAAAAGATTTCCCACATGCCTTGGGTACTTGGAACAATAATGAGGGAAGGATTGAGTCTATTTCCTGACACCTACAACATTAATTTCACCTATTTTATCCTCTATTTGTGTACAAGTACATTTTATATTTTCACTGTGTCACCCACCTAAATGGCCTTGTTCTACAGAACATTAAATTTTGGGTGAAAATATGCTTACACAACCCTACAATCATGGCATATTTTTATGGAATCACCCCTCCAAGGATTTTTACAAATTTAAAAAATGTTGTCCAATTTTCCTTCTCAGGCCCTCTTTGAATTTGGTCATTCCATAATAATTCAAAATTCTACCTGATTATCTTCATTTTTCCTTTTTCATCCTTTTGGTTGATCGGTGAACTACTATGTCATTTTTCCCTTCATTTATTCACTTTATCAGTGAATTGTCCTTTTCACAAACCAAGGAAAACCTTTCTTTTTCTTTCTAGCACCAAGTCTTCACCCCGGGCTTCCTTTTTACCTTATTAGCAAAAAGAAAAAAGGTGAACCAAGTTATTGGCAAACTTCCAAGTTTTTGAACCATCCATCTATCCGACCAGCGTGTGCCTCCCTCTTTTTCTTTCTTTTTATTTTTCTCTTGTCAACAAATCACCCTATGGTGAACCACATTTCTCTCTTTGCAACTTTGCTTTGTCTCTTCCATCTCTCCCTTTGTCAGGAAAAAGGCCTATCGATGAACCTCTTGTTAGTGAAACCAAGAGTTCACGAACTCAAGGTTTCCCTTACGAAGACATGCCTGCCATATATTTTCTTTTAGAAACATTTCTTCTTTCCTTAGAAAATTTTCCCTTCACCATTACCCTTGTTTTCTTTTTACTATCAGTGAAATTTGCGTCAGTAAAACCTCCTATCAGCAAACCCAATGGTTCGCAAACATAAAATTTTTCTAACAAATGCTTGCACTTCTCTATTTTCCTTAGAAAATTTCTTGTTTTGCCCTATTGTCGCCTTGTCGGCAATGTTACCGTTGGCAAAATCTCCTGTTAACTAACTGAAGATTTCATGAACCAAGAATTTTCTGAAGACGACTTGACCGTATTCTCTTCCTTTTTTCATATTTCAAACCTTCCTTCTCCTTTACCTTATCCAACTATTGCTTTATCAAAAAATTGGTAAAATTGCAAACCCACAAACCTGGAGGTTAGTTCAGAAAATTGTTGATTCACTGATAAAAGGCACAAATGAACAAATTTTACAAGGAAGAGGATGTAACAATGAGGGGAAACATTACACTTAGAAATTTTTGAAAGAAAAATCCTATAAAATGACTCAGATTGGATTTAAATAAGGGATTTTGACCGTGAAGGCATAAAATGGGAAATTTGGATTTTGGGGCAACAATAATGCATGTTTGGGAGCTGATTTTATAGGTGCCAACAAATATTATCAACACTTTCAAAGGAAAAACTGATGTATGGAAGGGTAGATGGCTTATGCTTGTAGGAAGGATCATCATGATCAAAGATGTACTATCTGCCATACCAATATAAATGATGTCCTACATCTCACTAACAAAAAGGATAGTGCAAGACATGAATGGAGCAATGAAAAAATTCCTATGGGATAGAGCAAATGAATCCCATAGAATACCACTACTCAATTGGGACACAACTAGAAAATCTAGAGAAGGGGGTAGTGTAGGCATAAAGTGCATTGAAAAATAGAATTCCCTTTTGGGTGCCAAGTTGATTTGGCATATGATGGAAGACTTGAAGGACCTATGGTGATAGGTTCTACAAAAGAAATATTTGGACAACACCAAAATAATCATAGACATAATGATTAATGTATAATGAGGTTGCAAGGAAAAAATGATCAATGTATGGGGGGATAAAGTGGTTGACTACATCGAGATAAAATTGAATACCATGGGATGGAAATGGCATAACTTCAATACAACACCAATAACATAGGGGTAAAGGAGAAAATGAATGAACTATTGTCAAAAAGATAGATAACATTAACCCAACAGAATGACAAAATCATATGGACTGGAGCGAAGTATGGTAGACATATGGTTAAGTTGGGTATGTCATTCAGGAGAATCAAAATAGGACCACAAAATGACCTACGGACTTGTGCTAGGGAAAGAGAGTCCTCTTAAAGGAAGGAGCTTTCGCATGGGCCACACTCCATAAAATAATTCTTACAAGAGATTAGCTAAAAACCATATAAATCCTTGGCCCTTAAGTATGTCCACTTTGTATGAGGGATGAAGAGTCATCCAACCACTTATTGCTAAATTGTAACTTCTCCCATAGGTGCTAGAGTTGGTTAGTGGAGAAAATCAGCTAGCAAGGTCCACTGCATAATAACTTGTTAGAATTATTCAAGGGGTGGCCATGTCTAAAATAGAATTCCATGTGGGGGGCCATATGGCTGGTGGCTCCATCCATGACCATATTACATAAATGGAAGGAACATAATTGAAGGATATTCAATGAACTTTCTCTATCAACAAGAGATGTCTGCAAAAAAATTGAAAGCAGCATAAGTGAATTCCTCTGTTCACACATTTGGTTTACTCCCAACTATGACCTCATGACATGGGATGACTTCATTTTGAAAAACTAAAGCCTTTTGAGGATCCTAAAAGCAATCTCACCAAATTAGATACAATCCAAAAAGGAAACAACAAAGACAATAAAATGGATGGCCCCACCCTGGTGACATTTAAAGCTAAATTTTGACAGGGCCTCTCAAGGCAATCCTAAAATTACAGGAGCTAGATGCATAATAAGAAAAGATTAGGGAATCCTCATTTGGGCTTCTTCTAAGAATATTCTGCATGGGACCAATAATGAAGCATAGCTCAAAGCTCTTCAATAAGGACAAAACATATACCTTTTGAAGAAGCTCAATCAAATTGACATCAAAGGAGATTCAATGTTATGTCTAAACACCATCAAATCCAAGAGAGTACAAAATTGGAAATTGCAAAATAAAGCAGATTCCATTTGTGTGAACCTTAGTTTACTTCATGACTACACTTGTAGGCATGTGTATTGTGAGGTGAACATGGCAGTGGATCTCTTAGCCAACTATGGTTGTGAGCAAGTGGATATCTCCATAATAAACAATCGCATAGAGAGGTGGAAGGATTGTGACAACTACTAACTAAAGAAGGAGTACTTGGTGAGGATAGAATGTGACATTTATTGACATCCAAACAAATAGAGGATGATTTTTGGAGGTGGATTGGCTATGTTGGTTCCCAAAACCCTAAAATATTTCACAATCATCAAGGTTAGGGGTGTCATCAAGGTGATTGGAAGAGGTTTATCAAAAGGTCATGGGCGATATTGGCCAACTAACAGGAGTGGGTATACTCCTCTACACTTCAGGCTCAGCTAGACCTAGGAGGGATATTCCTAGAGGTATGAAATAGAATAAAAATAAACTAACATAGCCATACCCAATGTACACTTGACCCCCAAAGTTGTCACTAAGTCAAGACAAACTAGATGCACATGCCTCTATATTAAGTTAATTACTGCACTATGCATTTGCAACAAATCATAACAATATTACAAATTACATGAGATTACTCCACTTAACTTTTCATACACAACATAGGGTGATCCCACAATAGTGGGTTACAATTGCATTGAGGAAGGAAATTTGCCTGTGCATGAAAAAAAAATTGGACGGGTTCTCTCGAACATTGGTGTTCACTAGAACACATAAATGGGTTCACTTGAACACCCTTGTTCGAGCAAACCCAACGTCATTGGAGGGTTCGCTATTGGTCAATTTTTTAATAATAAAAATGATGGGTTCAAACAAATGGATGTTCATTCAAACTCACTTGTTAAAGGTTATTTTATAAAGCATTTTTACCTGTCAAAAATGACAGTTTCACTACCAAACCCCCTAGGAGAATGATTGCAAAACCCCGGGACCCCAAGAGAGCGACCAACCAAACCCCAGGAGACAAAAAATGTTGTCCATATCACTCTCTAGCCAACCAGACATGCATTTTATCTCCTCAGTTTCGCGTCATCGATTTGTATATGCTTCCACTTTTTGCATACATGTCAACTAGGGTAGTCAATTTGTATATGCTTCCACATTTTGCATACATGTCAATGATGCAAGAGCATCTAGAGGTGTAAGCGCAATCTTGCATCACCCAAAAAGAAGTTAATTCAAAACCATTGTAGTTGTTCTCATTACTTCCCATAATTAGTGTTTTTGGTTCCAAAATATCCAGAATAATAATGTAGGACTTTCAGTTTTTCCAAAACTCCTAAAAGTAGCAACCTGCCTGTTTAGGAAAGTTTACCTGCTATTTTCAGAAAGTTTGCATTTGGGCACATAATGAAGCAAAAACTTCCAGAAAGTTACATAATGGAGATATAAGACCTTTAGCGAAGATATCAGGAAAAGATCATTTGTGAGCTAAAAAATATTGAAGTTTTTGTTTTCCGAAAAGCCCTTGAAAATTTATAGAATGAGATATGAGGCACTAAAACTTCTCATAACATCTCAAAAAGTTGATGAAAATCCATTTACAAATTTTTGACATGATAGTTTACATCACGAGCTTTCCAGTGCTTAAAACGGTTCGTCAATCAGACACCTGGATCAAAAGTTATGCTTCTTGGAAGTTGACCTACTTTTGGAGGGAGTTGCAAAATTCAAAATTTAGCTGGAGGCTGCCAAAAAGTGCTATTTATGACTATTTTGGGAACCCTGGGCAGTAGTAGAGTCAAGGGGGCCAGTGTGGAGTCAAGAATAGGTGGGAAAATAGAAACCCTAGCTGATTTGGGGTTACAAAAGGCTAAAGATTCTAGAGTCTTGAGGTTGGGAAAGTTGTAATGTGTTGCAGCTAGTAGAGGATTTATCCTCTAATTGTAATGGAGCTTCTGTAATGTAATGAGTTACCCAGTTCAATAAAAGAAAGTTCTATTTGTTGTGTTCAATATCTGTTATTATGTGTTTTGTGATATACCCCCTTCATCAAGTGGTATCAGAGCGAGGGTTCCTGAGTGTGTAGACAGATCGCCAACCGTGAGGCAGTTTGCACCAGGACCTGAGGTTGTGGGTTTGCTGCGGAGACCAAGATGCCTCCACGAAGAAATTGTATTGGGAGGAATGCTTTGACAGAAGAGGGTTTTAGAGCCCTACAAAGGCAAATCGATGCATTGCAAGAGGAGCTACAAAGAGGGTTTGAGCCGAGGACGAGAGAAGAAAGTGAAGGTGTAGATGAAGAAGAGCTATCTGAGGAAGAACAAGAAGCTGTCGAAGATCCTGCAGAAGTTAGGTTGTTGAGGGCCATTTCAAAGATCGGAAAGAGGCCCAGGATCGAAGTTTCTACATATTTTGGAGATTTGAATCTAGAACAGCTTATTGATTGGATCAATGACATGGAAGAGTATTTTGAGTATGAAGATGTGGAGGACCCAGATCGGGTTAAGTTTGCAAAAATAAAGTTGAAGGGCCACGCCAATATTTGGTGGAAGGAGGTCCAATTAGAGAGGAACAGAAGAGGAAAAGAAAAGATCACCAGATGGGATCAGATGGTGGAGAAACTAAAGAAGTGGTTCATTCCTGTGGACTATGAGATGGAGTTGCTGAAGAAGCTGCAAGGACTGAAGCAAGGTAACAAGTCTGTTAAGGAGTATACAGAAGAGTTTTATAAAATTACTATCAGGACAGGCCATGCAGAGCCCAACAAGGAGAAGGTAGCCCGTTACATTAATGGGTTGAGGCCGAGTATTCAAGAAGAGTTGAGCCTGGTCAGAATGACCACCATAGAAGATGCATACCAGTTTTCCCTGAAGGTGGAAGAGAAGCTGAATAAAAGATTTGACAACAAGCAAAGGGGAAGAGGTCAAGGCAGAAGGATTGGTGGAAGACCCTATGGGGGCCGAAATGAGTATGCAAAGAAAAGTGAAGAAGCTGCCATCAGTCGAAATCAGAGAGGTGATAATACCTACCGCCCTCGTGACTAGAACAATGGTGAGCAAAGAAGAAGAGGAAGAGGCAGACTTGGGCAAGGACTTGGAAGAGGAGGTTTCAGAGGAACCTGTTTCCAATGTGGAGAAGAAGGGCATCAAGCATATGAATGTCCGCAACATCAAGGAAGGACGAATAGAAGACTTGAAGGTAATGCACGAGTTGCACATGTAGATGAAGATGCACAGTCTGAGCATTCTGAAGATGCTGAAAGGGGAGAAACCCTAGTTGTCAAAAGAACTTTGTTGAATGAGGTGAAAGAACCCAATCAGAGGAGGAGTTTATTCTACACAAGGTGCAAATGTGAAGGTAAGTGTTGTGATATTATTATTAACAGTGGAAGCACTGATAATCTTGTTTCAGAGGAGATGGTTGACAAGTTGAAGTTGACAAGAAGAAAGCATCCACATCCATATCGGATTGCATGGTTGTAGAAGGACCATAGAGCTTTGGTCAATGAGCAGTGTTTAGTGAAGTTCAAGATTGGTGACTACCATGATGAGGTGTTGTGTGATATCATACCGATGGATGCATGTCATATGCTGTTAGGGAGGCCATGGCAGTATGATAGGAGTGGTATCCATGATGGCCGTGCAAACACATATTCCCTAACAAAGGATGGAGTTCGTCATAAGTTGAAGCCCTTGAAGGAGGTGGAAGAAAAGGTATGTAGTACTGCTAGAATTTGCTTGGTAGATGGTAGGAAATTTTTGGAGGGTATAAAGCATGAGTGTCATTGCTTTGCATCGATTCCTAAGATTAGTCAAGAGAAATGTGAAGATGTACCTGTAGAAGTTTTAGATATGTTGGAAGAGTTCCAGGACATTATCTCTGATAATGTACTAGAAGGTTTACCACTAGTAAGGAAGATAAGTCATCAAATGGATTTGATACCAGGAGCCAATTTGCCAAACAAAGCAGCCTATAGAATGACCCCTGTAGAGAATGAAGAGCTGAACAGACAAGTTCAGGAGTTGTTGAGGAAGGGACTAATAAGGGAGAGCCTAAGTCCATGTGTGGTACCTACAGTACTAGAACCAAAGAAGGATGGAGAATGGAGGATGTGTACAGACTCTCGAGCCATCAATAAGATAACAATCAAGTATAGATTTCCATTGCCAAGAATGGATGACATCATAGATCATTTGAGTGGAGCCAAGTACTTCACGAAGATTGACCTGAAGAGTGGGTATCACCATATTCGTATCAGAGAAGGAGATGAATGGAAGATAGCCTTCAAGACAAAGGAAGGTTTGTATGAGTGGTTAGTCATGCCATTTGGGCTAACCAATGCATCGAGCACATTCATGCGGCTCATGAATGAGGTACTGAAAGAATTTTTGGGAAGTTTTGTTATTGTTTATTTGGATGATATTTTGATTTTCAGTAAGACTTGGGATGAGCATCTGATGCATATCAGAAGAGTTCTAGAGAAGTTAAGGGAAGAGAAGTTGCTAATTAATCTGAAGAAATGTAGTTTTGCAAAGAAGGAGTTGGTATACCTGGGATTTGTTGTCTCAGAGGAAGGTCTTAAGATGGACCCAGAAAAAGTAAGGGCTATCATTGAATGGCCTACGCCAAGGAGTGCAACGCAGGTAAGATCTTTTCATGGTTTGGCAAGTTTTTATAGAAAGTTTATCAAGAATTTTAGTAGCATTTGTGCACCCCTAACTGAGACAATGAGAGAGGATAGAAAAGAGTTTAGATGAAATAAAGGAGCAGACAAGAGCTTTGACACATTGATGTAGAAAGTCGTAGAACAACCTATTTTGGCACTTCCAGATTTTAATAAGGTATTTCAGGTAGATTGTGATGCTAGTGCTAGTGGTATAAGAGCTGTTTTGAGACAAGAAGGTAAGCCCATTGCCTATTTTAGTGAGAAGCTTAATGATGCCAAGAAAAAGTATTATCTTTATGATTAAGAGTTTTATGCAATAGTCCAGGCTTTGAAGAAATGGAGACATTATTTGTTTCCAAAAGAGTTTGTTTTATATACTGATCATCAGGCTTTGCAGTATCTTAATAGTCAAGGAAAGTTAAATCAAAGGCCCTTAAAATGGGTTGAGTTTTTACAGAGTTATACTTTTGTTTTGAAGCACAAGACTGGGAAGTCAAACAGGGTTGCAGATGCCTTGAGCAGAAGGCGAAATTTGTTGACAGTAATGAAGATAGAGGTTGTTGAGTTTGATGAACTCAAAAATTTGTATCCTGAAGATCTAGATTTTGCAGAGGCTTGGAAAGCTTGTTTGGAACCTGTTACTTTAGACAGGACAAAATGGTTGGATTTCTTAATCCAAGATGGCATGTTGTTTAGAGGAAGCCAATTGTGCATTCCAAGGAGTTCCATGAGAGAGAACCTAATTAAGGAGAAGTATAGTGGGGGGTTAGCTGGACACTTTGGTTGAGATAAGACCATTGCCATTGTCGGTGAAAATTATTATTGGCCACAGTTGCAACAGGATGTGAGAAAATTTGTGCAGAGTTGTAGAGTGTGTCAGATGGCAAAAGGAACAAGTTAGAATACAGGGTTGTATCAACCATTACCTGTACCAGAGAAGCCATGGGATGATATTAGCATGGATTTTATTCTTGGTTTACCAAGGACATAGAGAGGACATGATTCTATTTTTGTGGTGGTGGATAGATTCTCAAAAATGGCACATTTTATTCCTTGTAAGAAGACTAATGATGCTGTTCATATTGCAGAGTTATTTTTCAGGGAAGTGGTGAGACTACATGGTCTACCAAAAATCATAGTTTCAAACTGAGATACCAAGTTTGTTGGTAATTTCTGGAGGACATTGTGGAAGAAGTTGAAGACAGACTTGAAGTTCAGTTTTGCACACCATCCATAGACTGATGGACAGACAGAAGTGGTGAATAGGAGTTTGGGTAACCTGCTACAATGATTTGTAGGAGATAACCCCAAGGGATGGGATTTGATTTTACCACAGGCAGAATTTGCCTACAACAATTCTGTCAATAGGAGTACTGGTAAATTACCATTCTAGATTGTATATGGTAATAGCTCAAGAAATGCTTCTGAGTTAAGGAAGCTGGACAATGGAGAAAAGACAAGTGCTGAAGCCGAAGACTTCGCAAAACATTTGAAGAAATTGCATGAAGAAGTGAGAAAGCATGTTAATAAGATGAATATTCAGTACAAGGCTAAGGCAGATCAGAAGAGGAGGTATAAGGAGTTTCAGGTGGGAGATGAAGTCATGGTTCACTTGAGAAAAGTTGGAACATACAATAAATTGAAAATGAAGAAATTTGGACCATGTAGAATCATGAAGAAGCATGATTCAGGAAATACATATGAGGTAGAGCTGCCGAGTGGGATCAATATTTCTCCTATTTTCAACATTGCTAATTTATCATAATATCACGAAGGTGGAACAGAGGATGGACCAACAGAAGTGCAATGGAGTATTCCAGCATCTACTTCAATAGAGATAGAAGAGATTTTGGATAGCCATGTGGGAAGGAGCACTCGGAACAAGCAATACGAAGAATATCTAGTGAAATGGAAAGGAAGGCCTGTTGAAGATTCTTCTTGGTTGTCTAAGGCAGAGGTTGACTGTTTGGGTTTTTCTCACACAAACACCTGAGACGTGACAGGGTCACTTCTCAAATTACCCTGTGCCTGATGCAGGAGCATACAGAGGTGTAAGGGCAATCTTGCATCACCCAAAAAGAAGTTAATTCAAAACCATTGTAGTTGTTCTCATTTCTTCCCATAATTAGTGTTTTTGGTTCCATAATATCCAGAATAATAATATAGGACTTTCAGTTTTTCCAAAACTGCTAAAAATAGTGACCTTCCTATTTAGGAAAGTGTACCTGCTATTTTTAGAAAGTTTGCATTTGGGCACGTAATGAAGTAAAAACTTCCACAAAGTTACATAATGGAAATATAAGACCTTTGGTGAAGGAATCAAGCAAAGATCATCTGTGAGTTGAAAAATATTAAAGTTTTTATTTTCTGAAAAGCCCCTAAAAATTTACGGAACGAGATATGAAGAACTAAAACTTCTCATAACATCTCAAAAAGTTGACGAAAATCCATTTACAGATTTCTGGCATGATGGTTTACATCGCGAGCTTTCCGGCACTTAAAACGGTTCATCAATCGAACACCTAGATCAAAAGTTATGCTTCTCGGAAGTTGACCTACTTTTGGAGGGAGTTGCAAAATTCAAAATTTAGCTGGAGGCCACCAAAAAGTGCTATTTATGACTATTTTGGGAACCCTGGGTAGTAGTAGAGTCAAGGGGACCAGTGTGGAGTCAAGAATAGGTGAGAAAATAGAAACCCTAGCTGATTTGGGGTTATAGAAGGCTAAAGATTCTAGAGTCTTGAGGTTGGAAAAGTTGTAATGTGTTGGAGCCAGTAGAGGATTTATCCTCTAATCGTAATTGAGCTTCTGTAATGTAATGAGTTGCCCAGTTCAATAAAAGAAAGGGCAATCTTTCATCACCCAAAAAGAAATTAATTCAAAACCATTGGAGTTGTTCTCATTTCTTCCCATAATTAGTGTTTTTGGTTCCATAATATCCAGAATAATAATATAGGACTTTCAATTTTTCCAAAATTGCTAAAAATAGCGACCTGTCTATTTAAGAAAGTGTACCTGCTATTTTAAGAAAGTTTGTATTTAGGCACGTAATGAAGCAAAAACTTCCAGAAAGTTACATAATGGAAGTATAAGACCTTTGGCAAAGGAATCAGGCAAAGATCATTTGTGAGCTGAAAAATATTAAAGTTTTTGTTTTTCGAAAAGCCCCTAAAAATTTACGGAACGAGACATGAGGCACTAAAACTTCTCATAATGTCTCAAAAAATTGATAGAAATCTGTTTATAGATTTTTGGCGTGATAGTTTACATCGCGAGCTTTCCGATGCTTAAAATGGTTCGTTAATCGAACACCCGGATCAAAAGTTATGCTTCCTGGAAGTTGACCTACTTTTGGAGGGAGTTGCAAAATTCAAAATTTAGCTGGAGGCCGCCAAAATATGCTATTTATGACTATTTTGGGAACCCTAGGCAGTAATAGAGTCAAAGGGGCCAGTGTGAAGTCAAGAATAGGTGGGAAAACAAAAACCCTAGCTGATTTGGGGTTACAGAAGGCTGACGATTCTAGAGTCTTGAGGTTGGGAAAGTTGTAATGTGTCGCAGCCAGTAGAGGATTTATCCTCTGATTGTAATTGAGCTTCTGTAATGTAATGAGTTGCTAGTTCAATAAAAGAAAGGGCAATCTTGCATCACCCAAAAAGAAGTTAATTCAAAACCATTGTAGTTGTTCTCATTTCTTCCCATAATTAGTGTTTTTGGTTCCATAATATCGAGATAATAATATAGGACTTTTAATTTTTCCAAAATTGCTAAAAATAGCGACCTGTCTGTTTAGGAAAGTGTACCTGCTATTTTAAGAAAGTTTGTATTTAGGCACGTAATGAAGCAAAAACTTCCAGAAAGTTACATAATGGAAGTATAAGACCTTTGGCGAAGGAATCAGGCAAAGATCATTTGTGAGCTAAAAAATATTAAAGTTTTTGTTTTTTGAAAAGCCTCTGAAAATTTACAGAACGAGACATGAGGCACTAAAACTTCTCATAACATCTCAAAAAGTTGATGAAAATCTATTTACAGATTTCTGGCTTGATAGTTTACATCTTGAGCTTTTTGACACTTAAAATGGTTCGTCAATCGAACACCCGGATCAAAAGTTATGCATCCCGGAAGTTGACCTACTTTTGGAGGGAGTTGCAAAATTTGAAATTTAGCTGGAGGCTGCCAAAAAGTGCTATTTATGACTATTTTGGGAACACTGGGCAGTAGTAGAGTCAAGGGGGCCAGTGTGGAGTCAAGAATAGGTGGGAAAACAGAAACCCTAGCTGATTTGGGGTTACAGAAGGCTAAAGATTCTAGAGTCTTGAGGTTGGGAAAGTTGTAATGTGTTGCAGCCAGTAGAGGATTTATCCTCTGATTGTAATTGAGCTTCTGTAATGTAATGAGTTGCCCAGTTCAATAAAAGAAAGAGCAATCTTGCATCATCCAAAAAGAAGTTAATTCAAAACCATTGTAGTTGTTCTCATTTCTTCCCATAATTAGTGTTTTTGGTTCCATAATATCCAGAATAATAATGTATGACTTTCAGTTTTTCCAAAACTGCTAAAAATAGTGACTTGCCTGTTTAGGAAAGTGTACCTGCTATTTTTAGAAAGTTTGCATTTGGGCACGTAATGAAGCAAAAACTTCTAGAAAGTTACATAATGGAAATATAAGACCTTTCGCGAAGGAATCAGGCAAAGATCATTTGTGAGCTGAAAAATATTAAAGTTTTTATTTTCCAAAAAGCCCCTGAAAATTTACGAAACGAGACATGAGGCACTAAAACTTCTCATAATGTCTCAAAAAGTTGACTGAAATCCATTTACGAATTTTTTGCGTGATAGTTTACATCACGAGCTTTCTAGCGCTTAAAACGGTTTGTCAATCAGACACCCGGATCAAAAGTTATACTTCCCGGAAGTTGACCTACTTTTGGAGGGAGTTGCAAAATTCAAAATTTAGCCGGAGGCTGCCAAAAAGTGCTATTTATGACTACTTTGGGAACCCTGGGCAGTAGTAGAGTCAAGGGGGCCAATGTGGAGTCAAGAATAGGTGGGAAAACAAAAACCCTAGCTGATTTGGGGTTACAGAAGGCTGAAGATTCTAGAGTCTTAAGGTTGGGAAAGTTGTAATGTGTTGTAGCCAGTAGAGGATTTATCCTCTGATTGTAATTGAGCTTCTATAATGTAATGAGTTGCCCAGTTCAATAAAAGAAAGGGCAATCTTGCATCACCAAAAAAGAAGTTAATTCAAAACCATTGTAGTTGTTCTCATTTCTTCCCATAATTAGTGTTTTTGGTTCCATAATATCCAGAATAATAATGTAGGACTTTTAGTTTTTCCAAAACTACTAAAAATAGCGACCTGCCTATTTAGGAAAGTGTACCTGCTATTTTTAGAAAGTTTGCATTTGGGCACGTAATGAAGAAAAAACTTCCAGAAAGTTACATAATGGAAATATAAGACCTTTGGCGATGGAATCAGGCAAAGATCATTTGTGAGCTGAAAAATATTAAAGTTTTTGTTTTCTGAAAAGCCCCTAAAAATTTACGGAACGAGACATGAGGCACTAAAACTTCTCATAACGTCTCAAAAAGTTGATGGAAATCTATTTACGGATTTCTGCCATGATAGTTTACATCGTGAGCTTTCCTGTGCTTAAAATGGTTCATCAATCGAACACCTGGATCAAAAGTTATGCTTCCCGGAAGTTGACCTACTTTTGGACGGAGTTGCAAAATTTGAAATTTAGTTGGAGGCCACCAAAAAGTGCTATTTATGACTATTTTGGGAACCCTGGGCAGTAGTAGAGTCAAGAGGGCCAGTGTGGAGTCAAGAATAGGTGGGAAAATAGAAACCCTAGCTGATTTGGGGTTACAGAAGGCTGAAGATTCTAGAGTCTTGAGGTTGGGAAAGTTGTAATGTGTTGTAGCCAGTAGAGGATTTATCCTCTGATTGTAATTGAGCTTTTGTAATGTAATGAGTTGCCCAGTTCAATAAAAGAAAAGGCAATCTTGCATCATCCAAAAAGAAGTTAATTCAAAACCATTGTAGTTGTTCTCATTTCTTCCCATAATTAGTGTTTTTGGTTCCATAATATCCAGAATAATAATGTAGGACTTTCAGTTTTTCCAAAACTGCTACAAATAGTGACCTGCCTGTTTAGGAAAGTGTACCTGCTATTTTTAGAAAGTTTGCATTTGGGCACATAATGAAGCAAAAACTTCTAGAAAGTTACATAATGGAAATATAGGACCTTTGGCGAAGGAATCAGGCAAAGATCATTTGTGAGCTAAAAAATATTAAAGTTTTTGTTTTTTTAAAAGCCCCTGAAAATTTACAGAACGAGACATGAGGCACTAAAAATTCTCATAACATCTCAAAAAGTTGACGAAAATCTGTTTACAGATTTCTGGCTTGATAGTTTACATCTTGAGCTTTTTGACCCTTAAAACGGTTCGTCAATCGAACACCCGGATCAAAAGTTATGCTTCCCGGAAGTTGACTTACTTTTGGAGGGAGTTGCAAAATTTAAAATTTAGCTGGAGGCCCCCAAAAAGTGCTATTTATGACTATTTTGGGAACACTGGGCAGTAGTAGAGTCAAGGGGGCCAGTGTGGAGTCAAGAATAGGTGGGAAAACAGAAACCCTAGCTGATTTGGGGTTACAGAAGGCTGAAGATTCTAGAGTCTTGAGGTTGGGAAAGTTGTAATGTGTTGCAGCCAGTAGAGGATTTATCCTCTGATTGTAATTGAGCTTCTGTAATGTAATGAGTTGCCCAATTCAATAAAAGAAAGAGCAATCTTGCATCATCCAAAAAGAAGTTAATTCAAAACCATTGTAGTTGTTCTCATTTCTTCCCATAATTAGTGTTTTTGGTTCCATAATATCCAGAATAATAATGTATGACTTTCAGTTTTTCCAAAACTGCTAAAAATAGTGACTTGCCTGATTAGGAAAGTGTACCTGCTATTTTTAGAAAGTTTGCATTTGGGCACGTAATGAAGCAAAAACTTCTAAAAAGTTACATAATGGAAATATAAGACCTTTGGCGAAGGAATCAGGCAAAGATCATTTGTGAGCTGAAAAATATTAAAGTTTTTGTTTTCCAAAAAGCCCCTGAAAATTTATGAAACGAGACATGAGGCACTAAAACTTCTCATAATGTCTCAAAAAGTTGACTGAAATCCATTTATAGATTTTTGGCGTGATATTTTACATCACGAGCTTTCTGGCGCTTAAAACGGTTCGTCAATCGGACACCCGGATCAAAAGTTATGCTTCCCAGAAGTTGACCTACTTTTGGAGGGAGTTGCAAAATTCAAAATTTAGCTGGAGGCCTCCAAAAAGTGCTATTTATGACTATTTTGGGAACCCTGGGTAGTATTAGAGTCAAGGGGGCCAATGTGGAGTCAAGAATAGGTGGGAAAATAGAAACCCTAGCTGATTTGGGGTTACAAAAGGCTGAAGTTTCTAGAGTCTTGAGGTTGGGAAAGTTGTAATGTGTTACAGCCAGTAGAGGATTTATCCTCTAATTGTAATTGAGCTTCTGTAATGTAATGAGTTTCCCAATTCAATAAAAGAAAGTTCTATTTGCTGTGTTCAATATCTGTTATTGTGTGTTTTGTGATTTACCCCCTTCATCAGTCAATTAAGGAAGTTTCAACTACAAAATATGACAAAATTCCTCTATCCTTTATGCTTTGTTCCAAAGCTCCCATTTTCACATAGCTAGGGAGGATGCTAGAAAAGGTTATGAAATTTGGCTTTACACTTGCCAATTCTATTTTCTTTCAATAGTTTCTAAAGCCTTTTCATCAAATCAATGTTGTGCATATCCTTCAATCATGCCATTCCATGAGACCACATTCCTCGCTTCTATCTAAGATAGGCATTTTGCATACATGTCAACCAGGACAGTTTCAACTACAACATCTGAAAAAATTCCTCTATCCTTTATGCTTCGATTGATGTCCATAACTTGTTCCAAAGCTCCCATTTTCACACAGCCAGGGAGGATGCTCAAAAAGGTTGTGAAATTTGGCTTTACACCTACCAATTATACTTTCTTGGAAGTTTCTAAAGCCTTTTCATCAAATCCATGTTTTGCATATCCTTCAATCATGGCATTCCATGAGACCACATTTCTTTGAGTCAGCCTATCAAACTGTGTGCATGCCCAATTTGTCTATGCTGAACCACATTTTGCATGATGATACAATAATTTATATGATCATAATTCTTCTACTTTGAACTTGTTCTTTAGTGGCATTATACACACAAAAACTTTCCTTTAGTTTTGTACAAAAGACTTTTTTAAATATAGAAAACTATGAAATCATTCGATGCTTGTAAAGTTAGAATTATGAGATATCAAGTGACTTATAATTGTTAAGTTGGGATTTGATATCATTGAATTATATGGACTAGAATCTTTAGGAGTAAAACATCAACCAATTAAGTATGACTAATTTGAATTTGTACTTTTAGACTAGGTTTATTTAAAATACATTCATATACATACTATTTTCTTGTACCATCCACATTGATGAAAAATATCTATCAATAAGAATTTGACTTTACAAAGGACATGATTTGTAAGAGCATATGTGTTATGTGGTAGAATTCATGTTTGTTGGTTATTAAAAGGTTTAGCAGTCACACTAGTCGCATAGACCCAAATTGCTAGATTAATATTGATTCAATCATAGCAAAAAGATGGTTATAATGGTCTATGTATAATTTGTTAGTCCAACATTAGAGAAATTCAAACTATGTTTAAGGCATGCAAGCATAAGAGAAATTAAATTAAAGTTGTTGCAATGTAACAATTTGAATCATGATTCCTTAGTAAAAATCTTCTTACTTCAATATGACTTACTTGCATTTAATTGCACAATCAAGACATGTCACATTCACAATTATACACAACACAAGTCAACATATATAGTTTTAGTACATACTTTATTGCATAAATTGGCATCTTTAAAGAATGATAGTCAAAACAATTTTATCTCAAGACAAAGTTATTTGCCTAAGGCTTGCAATTGAACCATGCCCTCAACCATCCAACATGGAAATATATTGGTAACCCATTTTTTTAAAATTTATTGAATTTTAAAATATTATTTGTAATTTGGGTTTGGATAGTCAATCAAAATACCTTGAATTGAGAATTGTATCCATGATTATTTTAGGAAGTCATAATTAGATGGTTGAGAGATCAATTGTGATAGAAAAGATAATTTTGATAAGAGAGTAGTGTGGATCATTCTTTCTAAACTACTAGTCTTGTTATAATATATTGGTCAAACCAAGTCAGTGTTGACAGGTACTCATTGTTAAATTAGGTACACACATGTTATCTATAAGTATTGTTATTAGATGTGGGTTATGGGGAGCCATGCCCAATTCCAATTGTCTCTAGCAACCTACATGTAACTCAATAAGTAACCATGTTGATTCATTAATGAGGAAGTTTCATGGTTAAGGTTAATGGCTAGTCTTCCTGAAGAATTCATGATACAGTAGGTATGTCATTCCTTTTCCCATGGTCTAGTTTTAATTAAATGTGTAAATTTGAGTAATGCCCAAAAAAGATTTAAGAACATGTACCACAATATTGTCTCATTATAAATGTTATAGTTAAGATCATGCCCCAACAATTAATTCAAGATAACATTTTAAAAGGTCATCGAGTTGGTACTTATTTAGATGCTCAAGGATCATATATTATGTAACCTATTTCCATCCACCCATATACCACTTGATATAGTGGGATGGTTGAATAGGGCTGAAATAATCATGTAGGTGTGAAGTGTCATCTATTTATAGTAGCTATTAATGGTAGTGTATGTATTGCATGTAATCTATTTCTCATGCTATTTCTGCCACTACTATCCCCACCTCCATGGTCCTCTAAGAACATTTGTAAAATCTAGATAGAGTTAAAATGAAAGTTAATTCCATACCTAGTGGGAAAAATTCCATTACTTATTCTCCATCATATCACAAATCACTAGCTTCTAAAATTGTGGCCTATCCACTACCTATATTATCAATTGGTTTTTTTGAACTTCACTTTGAAGTATATATCATGTTACAGGTGATCCGAATACTAATTTACAAGCCTTTAATTCAACATTCTTAGACTCTAGAGATACTTTTAAGATGACAATATATTGGATAATTTGTTCCTTCACACTCCTAGAGACTATGTTACTCAATGGTTTTATTATTTGAATCCTATATCTCTCTATTATTTTGATCAAACAACTAGAATTTCCATAATAACTTCCGAGAGAAAATTATAGATGTAAAAACCATGTTTGAATGAGCTCAAGCTTGTAGAATATGTATCAATGATTATATCATTTAGTTCCAATCTCCTTGTGCTAAAATAATACAACATTTCCTTGACGATGAATTAAAATTTATTCTTATTAACCAGCCTATTATATATCCTATCCAAGTCAATGTATTCTTGTATCTAGATATGGTTCTTTCATTGAACTTTTAACTCATGTTAAGAATACAATCTTGAGTGAAATACTTTAAGATTGTTAGATTATTTAGAGATAAGGTTCTTTATTTAAATGTTATCTTTAATTAGGATAAAAGAATTCAGTGTGAGGTGATATGGGTGGGCTTAAAATTTATAATTATTTATACCTAGAATTGAAAATTTAAGTTAGTTTTTGATTAATTGTTATTTGGTTACATTTATTTAGTGATCCTAGACCATTTTGTATATATTTAAATGTATCTTACAAGTTTCTACATTTTGGTGAAATTCACATGAAGTGTATTACATTAGATTTATTAATACTTCAAATTAATTTACTAGTTTCACTTGTTTATTTGTTTCAAAATTAAACATTATTTATTCCACACATGCACACAAGAACTATAGATAGAGAAATACATTCTAGATCACTTATAAATAGTTACATTTTAAATAATTTAAATTGAACGTGTACATCCAGTGTTTGTAGATTCTCTATAGATATTAAATCAAGAACCTCATTGCTCCTTTAGGTATATCACATGGCAAATGCACCTGTTCCACCTCAGGAACTATTTGCATGGACTAATAGTGAGATCAAGAGATTGAGAGTTTCCCTAAATGATGTACCAATATAGGAATATATAAGGACACATGCAAGTCCATATTAGAAAGCCTAGAAAAAATTAGGGATAAAATTAGAGACACAATTTCATATTCCCTTGATGTTGTAGTTGCTATTCTTTCCCACATGTGGGAAGAAGTTTGTGGTGATGTTTCCCTTTCTCATATTTAGGGTTTGGTGACCAAAGAAACCATTAAATCCCAATGTTTTCCATTCTATCATGATAACCCTAAGATGAAGGTATACCAGGTTACCAAATGTGTGGATGGTGCTATCGCCAGTTTGATCTACCCTTGATTTCTTGCTATCTTTGGTTGTTATCCAAATAACGACCAAATTCCCTTATGTTTTGCACAACAGTTGTATGCTGAGGTTCATTTGGGCCTCAAAGTCAACTACTATGACCTTGTAGGATATTTTGGTTAGGGGCGTGGTAGGGTTGCAGATAGGGACCCTTATCAAGCATATCAGGATGACCCCAGTGTATAGCGCATTAGTTGGCAAGAGGTCTCCTGCTATCTCCCCAGCCCTAGCCCCCTTAGCAGATCATGCTATCAATTCTTCCCAAAGGGAAGCAATTGATAGTGTTGGTGATATTGCAGTTGCTACCACTAGGATAGCTAGTGATCACGTGGGTCAGTATTTGATATCACGATGTCCATGATCCAAAGCTTCATTTATAGCATAGTGCAACAACATTAGTTGTGATCATTATGCTATGGCAGGCATCCCTACACTCGCACAACTGGATGTTTTTACATGAGAGATGGCACTGAGTACTTTGCATTGTTTGGATAAGGACCTCTTGGAGGCATATGCCTTCATCACATCAGAGCTTGGGATCTCTATAGACCAGGTCAGAGATCATCTAGGTACATCAATTCATTCACATTCAGGATCCCATCATTCTCATCACCCTCCTAGGCCCAACACCAATGCACATTAGGATCCACCTATGGATCATTCGGTTGCTACACAAGCTACTAATCCTTCAAATGACCTGGAGAGGATGCAGTCTACAAGTTTTGTGGAGATGTTGATGCATTTAGATTTGTCATCAATGCCATCTCAGCTAGTTAGTCCCCTTCAGTCATCATTATTATGACATAAGAGGGCTCAGATGGATACATTAGATCATGACATGACTTAGATAGCTCATTTGGATGATTTAGTGGGGCAACCATTCCAGAGAGCTTAGATCATGTGCCACCTGATATGCAGGTACATGTGTATTTATATGTATGTGTACATGTGCACGTTCAATTCATTTTTTTTAAATTGTTTAGATTTTAGTAAATTAACTAAATGATATATATATATATATATTGTAGATGGAGATACCTCATGATGTTACTGCTAGCTTGAGGTTAGATTGTATACGTCAACGTGATTTAGTTGATGATACTATTGTCAGTGGACATGTAAGTTTTAAATTTTTATACATGTATATCTATAGATATTTATACATACATTCTTAAATAATGAACTATATATATTTAACACATTATACATGTATACAATTTTATCTCTGTAATGAAACAACTTGCACAATAAGGAATATAATAGTAAATATGCTGCAAATACTTGATAATAATATGCCACTTCGAGGGGGATACCTCCAACAGTCTTCAATGAGAACACAATACACAATATGATATGAAATGAGACTCACTACCTCCTATATATACCTATTTATGCCTAGGATATCACCCAGGCCGACTTAGATAGCCCTATAGAAGCCTTAGGCCGACCTAAACAACTAAATAACAATATAATAATGATAATATGACTTAATTAAGAGTTAAGATAGCCACAAGTTGACTATTCATAACCATATACACTATAGAAGTAAGGGCATAACATGCCCCCCACCTTTACAAAAGTATTGTCCTCAACGCTGATCAATTGTGGTAATTTCTTCATATAATCTTCATCATCCCATGTGGTAACTTCAACTAGAATATATTTTCTTTATAATGAGGTAATATGTAGCTGTTGATGTCCTCAGCTTATTCATGTGTGTCTAGAAAATTAACTTCAGCTCCAAGATGTGTCTTCTCTTTGCATCTAGCTCTTGATGGTGATGAATGTATTCTTCCTTTACTTGAACCTTTTGATGTGCCATAGAGGAAGAGATGAGGAATAGTACATGGTACCATTGTATTGGTTGAATAGCTTGACTAGGAACTTCTTCTTCTTCTTGGTTGCTTGAGACCTCCTTTCTTGGTTCCTTCATAAAGGTACTTAACATGCTTCGTATGTCTAATATATCTCCTCTTAGGCCGCACATCTCCAACTTGATTGAAGAAATCTCTTCCTTGACCTTACTTACTTCCTCATTTGGATTAATATTCTCTATTGTTTCCCCATCCCTATCAGGGGATTTCCTCGGTGTGACAACATTCTTTTTGCCTCTTGTTGCAAGTCTCGTCATGATGGAAACCAATATTTTTGAAATAAATCACATAAATAAAATTTAAATTCTCTAAAATTTTTACTGTAACTTACTATAGCTAGGATACCACTTACCCAGAAAAAACTCCAAAAAATAAGCAAATTTGCAGCCTTGAGAACGAATTTGTTGGAAACCCTAATTTTGTAATAACTAGATTATTTGTACTTCAATTTCTCCAACCTTTGGACTGTAGGCTCCTCTATTATGTCTTCAAAAACCCAATACGAATTATGCTCCAATTTAGTAGGATGTGAGAGATATGTAGATCTCAAATAAATTGTATAGAAATTGTAATTCTACAATAATTCACTCAAATCTCCTCCAATTCCTTTGAAAAATGGCCTGTAGCTTCTTTAATATTGCATTCAAAAACCCTTTAAAAATCTTTAAAAAATCCTCTAAAATCTGAAAGTTATGCTCTTCCCAAAATTGCCTCCAATGTTGAGAAAAAATCTTGCCTCTACGATGCCAAGATCATGCTTTGATACCACTTGTAATGAAACAACTTGCACAATAAGGAATATAATAGTAAATATGCTAATAATACTTGATAATAATATGCCACTTCAAGGGGGAAACCTCCTAATCCACTTCAAGGGGGATACCTCCAACAGTCTTCAATGAGAACACAATACACAATATGATATGAAATGAGACTCACTACCTCCTATATATACCTATTTATGCCTAGGATATCACCCAAGCTGACTTAGATAGCCCTATAGAAGCCTTAGGCCAACCTAAACAACTAAATAACAATATAATAATGATAATATGACTTAATTAAGAGTTAAGATAGCCACAAGTCGACTATTCATAACTATATACACTATAGAAGTAAGGGCATAACAATCTCCATATATATATATTTAACACATTATACATGTATACAATTTTATCTCCAGGGCTCGGCACATCCATCAGAGCAGGATTCTTATTCAGAGGGTCGCTTGACTAGGAGTTGACATGACGATTAGGCTGCCACCTAGAGGTCCATTTGCATGGACATTTCCAGATATTTCCCTACATTTATGAGTTTTTATGTTATGGCACATTTGATGTTGCATGGATAGACATTTCCAGATATTTACATATATATAGACATTTGCATTTATGAGTTTTTGATGTTATGGTACATTTGATACATTGCATGGACATTTCCAGATATTTACATATATATAGACATTTGCATTTATGAGTTTTTGATGTTATGGTACATTTGATGACCTCTAGACATGTGTATTTGTCCTTGGACTTGATTACATATATACATTTTCAATCTGATATGTACATGTGTTTATATATGGAGATCATATACATGTGTTTGTCATGTTTGACATGATAGTTCACATTTGTCCAGGTGATGATTTATGTTTGATATATTGACATGTGCATTTGCACCATGACTTGATTACATACATTTGCTTATGATATACATATGTATGTGTTTGAGTTTAAATATTCATCTATGTACATGTTTGCTTATGTTTAAATGTTTATGTTCATCTATATGTACATGTACATGTTTGTGTTTATTTTATAACTATTTAGAGAACTCATGAGTAAATGATTTATATATGTTAAAAATGTTAAAGGTACATTAAATGTTATGTTAAACATGTTAAATTTACATTAAATGTTACGGGTATATGTTATGTTATATATATATATATATATATATATATATATATATATATATATATATATATATATATATATATATATATATATATATATATATATATATATATATATATATATATATATATATATATATATATATATATATATATATATATATATATATATATATATATATATATATATATATATATATATATATATATATATATATATATATATATATATATACATGTACATGTTTTCAAGTTCATTTAAATATGAACCTAAATATACATATACAACTTTCAAAAATTGTTATGATTACATGGTTCGAGAAAATATGTTTTAGATAGATTCAAGAACTTGGACATACATTATGGAAAATAAAAAAACAACTAACCTTATCATCCAAAGTCATCTTGAAAATCAATTATGCAATGATCATGTAACCATAAAAATCTACTTTTAACAAAGATAACTACATTTATATATTCCACATTTTGATTAAAGAAGACAATATTAACGTAAATCTCTACCTCATATGCTATATCAACTATTTTAAAAAATAAAATCAAATTATATATTAGGATAATTAAAAAATTAAATAAGACCGCCTAAAATATAAAAAATTAAGCCATAAAGAGTCGCATGGAACCTAAATGCAAGGTCAAACTGCATGATGAGAAAAGGATCAATACCCACATCATCGGTATCCTTTATTTTAAATAAATTTGTTGCCAAATGGGAATTGCATATTCGTTCAAATATTTTGTTAATTTTCTTTATGACAATTTTCATTAATATTAAAGAAATGTAGTAGAAGAATAGAAAAAATAATGTATAATGGGACTATTTAGCCAGCAAGATGTTCCTAAATCCCTTCCATGGGCTGACAACAATAATTTTCTAAAGTTCAAGCTTTAACTCTTCTGTTTATGGAAGATTTCATGAAAATTCTAAAAATTGATGTAGCAGAGCATAAAATTTAATATAATATGGGATCACTTTATGTGCAAGATATTCTTAAATTTTCTCAGGAGCACCTGCTAAATAAATGTGGAAAGGGCCCCATACAATAAATAGGTTAATTCTGTAGATATTGGAGCTAAAGCTTATCCTTTTCTTGCATGCTCCTTTTTCCCTTCGTTTAATAAAGCCCTTTTGATTAAGAGCTCAACTATTTTATGATTAACCCATCTTCTATTTTAGATTTTCTCACATGTTTCATAAGAATAGATCCTGGGTAATTCACACTAGGTAACTCATCTCACATTTCACTGCATTTTCATGTTCTTCCCGAGAATCAAAACAAGGCCTCGAGAATTGAACCTTGAAAGATTTCCAAAAAGTGAACCCACTTTGTACCACTAAACCACATTGCTCAATTTCTTACAACCTCAGAAAATACCTCTCTACTAGGAAAAATAAACTGCATTATACCACATGAAAGAGAACAAGGGATAAAAACCTCGGGTGCATTTGAGGAAAAATCTTCCCACATAATTCTAGGAACAAAGTTCTCATTTTTTATTTTGTCGGGAGCTACTTGTCTTAAAGGTAATACTTGGTGAATTTGAACGCCATCTTTTTTTTGCAAATTCTTCTTCTTGGTCACTATCTTCATAGCCCACGAGATTTTCCTACTATATATATATATATATATATATATATATATATATATATATATATATATATATAATTTGTGGAAAAAGAATTATATGTACCTTCGAAACTAGAAATGTGTATATACATTGCAGCAAACTACAACAACAACAACAACAATAAATGCATACCACTTTCATTGTAAAATTAGCAGCAAACTTAAAGAAAATCTTGCACTTTAGAGGGTTAAAAGCACTAAAATGACTAAATAATTGCTTGCAGATAAATCTTGTTTCACAAGAAGAGGAGGAGCTATTCATATACTTTGTCACCTCAATGAAATCAATTTATGTTCTTTATGCCTTTAACCAGAAAGGCCACCATTTAGTAGGGCCCACACTATAGTGTGTGTACTAAAAATTCCTAGTTTTATTAGGGGTGCTTGTCAGATCTTTTGGTAGGGTTTTGTAGGGCCCATATTATAACCTTGTGATTTTATGGAGACTGCAGGGGTTAAATATGATGGTCATAACATTATTTAGGTATTTTTTTCTATAAAATATATTAAATAAAAGGTGAAACTATATTTATATTTTTTTAAATATAATTTTTTTTGAAATTGTATTTATATGTGGCATATTGTCTTAATTGTATGAACCATCTACAACATAAAATAGAGTGACCTGGCTACATATTTAATGTTATGTGGCATGTTGCCTATACCAATTTTATATAAAAATAATAGCAATAAATAAGAAAAATAAAATACCTTCTATTTAAATTGATAATATATGTGTTTTTAAAGAGTCAATTTTGTGTTGTGGCCATATAAGAAACATATGCACTTAGTACTCCACGTATGCGAATTAATTTACATAGATTATCGTGTTAGTAAAAATTGAATATTATTTTTGTTTTTTAATCGAGGATTTATCAAATCAAATTTTTTTAAAGTGCCTTATCCTCCATTGCTCTTTTTTAAGAAGGTGGGTGTAGTCACCTCAATTTTTATTTGAAATTCTATGGCTAGCCTAAAATAGGCATCTTTACTCAATTTCAGTAGAAAGTAGTGCAATATCAAATTTATATCTTATTGTTTACTATAATTAAATTATATTATTACAATTCTACAAGAATATATTTTATTTTTTTAAAGTTCTTAAAAAAGATAAATTATAATTTATAATAAGTTTGTTTGTGTTTCAAAAATTAAAGTAGATGAAAGGAATTTGAAGGTGAATATTGAGAGAGAATTATTGAGGACTCTTAAGAATGTGGAGTCTATATTGGATCATTTCTCAATAAGAGCTATTTATGTTTGATCCTCATAATTAGCTGATAGACTTTTATATGTGAGCATTATAGTGCTTGGAATTGTCTCACGCCATAAAAAATTCATGCTGGTAAATTTTCTAAAACTCATCTATTGTTTCTATCTGCTTATTCCTTGAACCTCTCCTATATGGGTGCAAGTACTAGTAAATAAGACCTTGTAGCTCGAGGCATTAAAACTTACCATGGATCTCATAATACACTAGACACCTAAAAATGTTCTTTTGATTTTGGTTCATTATTGTAGAATCTATCGTTAATGCCCTAAGCTCTCAGGATAAAGTGGTCTAACTCCATATGACACTCATAAGAACATACCCACAATTGACCCAAAGGAAATCACAAAAATAAAGTAAGTCTAGTGTGTACTTAGAGGAATAATGCGTCCATCTTCAATATAATATATAATGTTTCAAGTATTGCTACATTTTTATTCACAATAGTCAGGACTACTAGTTCATTTTGGTTCTAAACACTCTTAAATCATGTGTACATAGTGTAGATTTTTGGAATTCAAAACTTGTTTTAAATCATATTTAGCTTGAGACAAAAAATTTTAATTGCATATAGATGTGTACAAAAAAACAATGACATATGTCATGTCAATAGATAAGCATCAAATCATGTATATATGTTCAGATAAAGATAAAATCAATGGTAATAGCACACATGTGATCTCAAAATATATACAATATACATATAATTAAACATCATGAATCAATTTATAATATTTTCTATCTAGATAATCCTAAAGTCACATGGAAATTAAATATGTTTAACATTGTGATCATCAAAACATGGGATATGGTTAAAAATTATATTTAAGTACTTTGAATTAAATAGTACTTCTAAGTTTGGATCCTAAGAACATCTATAAATTAACTTACACCAATGTGTTTCAATCACTAATTTGTGTGGACAACCAAATTTAAAATAATCATCATCAACATTTTATAAGTAACTAAAACAATGGAGTTCAAACACTACTATGCGTTCTCACTCAAACAATTGGTTTAGCCCACTCTTCAATAACATGTAATATTTTATGATGATCATCACTATCTAGTCTCCATTATTTTCATCCACGTGCATGTGGAACTACATGAAGATGTAGGGCGGTAGCAATTACTAGGTGACTATATTGATATACTTGTTCTCAGGTTGATAGTCAATAAAATGAATCCCTGTTGAACAATTTTGACTTGTTTGAGATATATCCCTTGCACTACAACTGAACCTACACAGTAAACAACATGAACTTGAGGAAAGAGATGTACACATAACATTTTCGCTCAACCTGTATAATAATATAATGTAAGGTAATGTAAATGTGTACATGCATATAAAAATTTAAATTTCCACCTGTGGGAAACAATATTTCATCACTTGTTTTAGGTTATGTTAGCTTCTTCCTCTCTTCTATGCAATGCATTAAATAATAACTAACACCTTCTATATTTCTAGGCTCTATAAGCACAAAAATCACGCACAACCTCCATGAGGACCCCTATGATGATTTTAATCTTTATCACATACAAGTAAGTGTGAAATAATGTCCTCTAAGTAGAAAACCTCTTGATGACGTGTCTTCTTTCTTATCTTGTGTTATTTCCTCTCTATCTATTTCTCTCTTTCCCCATTTGTGATGCTTTTTGACACTTTTGTAACACTTGTTGATTTACATTTGATGAGGTTTTGACCTCACTCCTAAGCCTTGTAAGCATCTTGTAGGTGAGTTTTCATCTTTCCACTATGTTTTTCATCCTTTACATCCCCTAGAAGCCTTCTAGAGGTCCCCCCTATCCATCTCCCACTTTCAGTTATCAATTTTTCTCAACCAATCCAAATCTCCCCCTATTATTTCTAAATCTCCCCTAGGAGATCCTACAGGTACAAGTGGAGAGTTGGATTCTTGCACATGACTGACCTATTTTTAGAGGTAGAACACCTCATTTTCCTCTCTTCTGTCATTTCCCACCATGCAGTTCTTCAAAAAATCTATCTTGCGTGGATCTCCCCTGGGCGACCCATGGTCACCTAGGGGAAACCCTATTAACGAAAGGGGCAACCATTTCATGTTTCCAACCATGGAAAAACTTGAGTTTCTCACTCAAATTAGCTCCATTTTTGCCTATTTTTCTTCCAGTTCACATGATTTTTTTATGCCTAATATGGAGTTGACTATTTCATGCACCCACACATGCATAATTAACTCCATTTAATCTAAAATTAATAACTCAATCAATCTCATGCATCCTCTCAACTCCAATTCTTCTTCAGTGATAAGTTATTTTTTATTTTTCACTCCATAGTTAGCTAAGTTCACTAGGTAATCAACCTTGTTAACTCATCTTGATCAAATGAGTTAACTTCTCAATCAATCCCATTATTCAAACCTATAAATGCCCCCCTACATCAAGCACAAAGTGTTATGCCCACATTTCCCATGCAGTCACGACATGCAACACACGTGTCATGTCCACATTTGTCATGTGGTCATGACACGAAATATCAAAAACTTTTCCATGTATCCCTAGAAACCCCCTCGCATGTGTCAGTGTGCTCAGTGGTAATATGCATAAGGCATAAACATGTCAATCTAGCTTCGGGGTAGTGTGAAAACCTTCTGCATTCCCCTACGTGACAATAGCCTACTAAGGGGGTTTATGCGATGCGAGCAGCGTCACCATTACGGTTAAAATTGATTTGATCTAAACCCTATTTTTTCCTAAATGAGTGATGTGATTTTGACATGTGTCAAAATCAAACCTAGGAACTAGAACAAAAATAATTAATTTTAACAAATCTAGGTCATGAAAATAACACTAATGCATAAATAAATCATCTATTTAACCACACTAGGATTCTGGAAAAATCTGGTAGCATAACGCCTCTCAGACGTACATGGGAATTATTTTAAAATAATTAAATGAAAAATATAAACAATTATGCTCAATTAATTAATCATCCCTTATTAACCTCTAGGTTTAAATGCCTAGTTTAAATTAAATTAGATAAACTAATTACATAGATAAAGTATTAAATTAATAAAATGCAAAGCCCCAATGTCTAAAATAATCGTCCAACACCATTGTAAGATTTTTATAAAGTTCTTTGAAATATTTTAACTAGTGTTTTTTCTAACCCACCATAAAACTTAGTTCCCAAGTTTAAACCTAAATCTTCCCACTTAAAATAAATAACCAGCCTAGGAATAATAAAATCTAGACTTAACAAAAAATTAAAATAAAACACACACTATACTAACCCATGGGCAAAAGAGGATCATAACAAGTAGAAATTTTGAAAGAGATGGAGGAGGAAAAGAAAAATTCACATACACTATTTTATTTAATAAATAAACTTGTCTTATTCCCTCAAACCAAAATAAATAAAAGAATAAACTAGTCCTCCCTCTTTTACCCTAACCCTAAAAGCTTCTTTAATAAAAAAAATTCATTTCCAATAACCCTAATCTATCTCTTCTATCTCACTTCTTTCCTCTCATCTCCATTTCCTTCTCTCATTTCTTTTTATTTTGTTTGCAGGTCTGAGTTTTGGATAGCCATGAGAATATATACAGGGTTCTCTCATATTGTTATACTGGTAAATCTTCTTCTTTCATTTGCTGAGAAGATATTTGTTTTTAAAAATGGTCGTTCTTAGAATAATAAACTCTAGATTTAGATCCCCCCCCTTTTTTTAAGGGAAAAAAAAGTACTAGAGAGAAGGGTTTATATATGTATATATATAATAAACAAATCACATAGGGAAAGATATATTTTGTAGGTGCAATGGCCGAAGGGCGGTCGACGAGGGAAAAACGGTGACATTTTTTTATAATGAACAACGACAGGTTTTACAATGGGCACCAAGCACCATATTTTAGAATAGCCAATGGTGAAGGTGGCGGGCTCACCACCCACTCCCCACCGAACGTTGGTGAGTCCATCCCCCCCAACTCTATTAAAAGAATGGCCGCCACCCTCTGTTTGCAAAATGCTGGCCATTTGGCCATAAATGTAGGGCTTCGTCAGACACTTCAGCTGTTATAAAATATAACTTGTTGCATTTTAAAAAGTGTTTTCTCAGCATTAATTTTGTCATAAAAGAAATCTTTGAAAGAAATCAACTGTGAAGTAAAGCATAAATATAAGTATATATATATATTCATCATTTTTGTAACAAGTAATTTCATAGTTATGTATGAAATAAAATAAACAACAAGTTTATAAAGGCACATAACACCATACAATTAGATTTGTTATTATTATATACCTTTATATATATATATATATATATATATATATATATATATATATATATATATATATATATATATATATATATATATATATATATATATATATATATATATATATATATATATGTATGTATGTATGTATAATTTCTTATATATATAAATATATATATATATATATATATATATATATATATATATATATATATATATGTATATAACCCATAAATTTTATTCCTCCTAAATTTTGTAACAAGAGGATTTTTCACAGAAATAAAATGATGAAATAATTTTAAATTAAAAAAAAGGACAAAAGTATAAATGTATGTATAATTTTTTTCTTTTGTTGCTCAATACATCTAATTCTAATTAGTTACAGATTACTACCATAACCATATTTGAATATGTATCCCTTTTTTTGTATAAAACTAAATCTACAACCAACTTAAATTAGCAACATAACTTTCTGTTCACAGACCAATATAAACAACAGTTTAATAAATTTCTCTTTTGCAACATAGAACAATAACATGTATATATTTTTCTCACAACAACATAGACCAAATAGCAACCCATCTTTTTTTTTCCATTTGCAAAATTTTCTCTCAATAGCATAATGAAATGAAACCAGCATTAAACAATAAGGGTAAATTCAAACAACACATAACAAGAGAGTTTTATATTTCTTTTGATTTAACAAAATACAACTCAGCTTCTCTTTGGTCTTAGTTTTCAATAATCAAATAAAATACACAACACCAAAATGATAACTCCTTTCCAAGCTAAAAATGACTCCAACTTTAAACCTACAAAATTAAAGTAATGGGGAAAACTTCCAAGCCACCAAAACTCCCTCCACCCTACCATGGACCTGCAAGTGTGTCACCCCCGAGCTTGGAGGTTGATCTTCACACGGGTACACTCCACAATACACAACAAGAAACAAGCACACAACAAGAATAACACCCATCAAGGCTAAACAACACAAAATCCATAAAAATTGATTTGAGGAGGTAGGAGAGTGGACTCTCTCTACTCAAGAGGTTCCCTCCTACATCCAAATCTCATGATTCCAAACCAAGGCCTCAAGCCTAAAAGAATACCTCAATAAAAACCATAATACTCCAAGGCACTCATGCCATATAAAATGAACACCATACTTCTAAAACTTTCCCTCAAGGCCACAATATGACAATACCCAAGAGGGTGACCTCGAGGAGGTTCACTCCTCTCCCACCCCTCACATGAATGGACACACCAAAAATGGTAGTCTCATTCAAAACACCCTTAAAACCCAACACAACAACAAATGCAAAACTCAAAGCAATTTCATCCACACAATAAAAATAAAATGCATGAGAAAGGATCTTATGCCTTGAGGCTTACCTTTGAAAGCCCAATAATGGACGAGGGTTGTAGAAGCACTTTCCAACCTTCTCCTTCAAGCCTCCTTCCCAAAATCTCCCACTCTCTAACTCTTTAAAAAAACCTCCAAAGATAGCCAAAAACAACAAAATGAAAGAACCCCTTTCCTCTCACAAAGAGGAAGTGATATAGGCTTCATTCTAAAGCCTTGAGGAATGAGAAGGTGAAACATGTCACCTTCTCCTTCCTCTTCCCAAACCACTTGCAAAAAATATGGAATGTAGAGGTGACATGTGTCAGTATCCCATCCATTCAAACCTCACCCTCTCCACATGTGCTCTCACACATGTGTGAGAGCAAAGGTGGACAGGTGGTATCTCTCAAAATGGGCTCCAAGAGGATAAGGGATGACACATGTCATCATCTTATTCTCTAAAGGAAGCCCATTCACTCCAAGATGCTCTCACACATGTGTGAGATAATTGGAGGATGGTTCCACACACTTGGGGGTCTTGAAGACTCCCAAGTCTTCAAGGTGATGGGAATCCATGCCTTGGAAAGGGGAATGGGTCATGTTTCAAGGCATGACTCATCCTCCACTCTAATTCAAATTTGAATTTCGTCACTTTACTTTAGGCTGAAGTTAAAGTGACTAGATAGAGGTAACCCTAGGGTTTGGCATGTTCAAATGGGCCCTAGACCCTAGGAGTACCACCTAGGATTAATTTTAGCCTAAAATAAAAACTTTAGCAAGTAGAAAATCACATAAAATGGCCACCAAAATAAAAGACACCAAGTGGTGTTTATTAAATCACATATTTTTACAAAACTTTAATAAATATTATAAAAGAGGTGAAATCTAAGCCAAATAATAAAATGCAAACATTTACAAAAGAATCATACAATTCACACATGATCTTGGTCCCCCTGGGACTAGATCGGTCTAACACAAGAATCACCTTAGGTGTGGGATCGATCTTTGATTTTTTGTGGACTGGAAAATCACCTACGCACTTGAACAAATAGATTAATCCAACATATATATATCATAGCCAAAGCAAGGAAATGCATACACTCACGATATCGCATAATCATTTAAAACATTATTAAAATCACGTAGCATCATAATAAGATTTATAACTGCATTTCTAACTACTATCTCAAGCTCAAATTCACATAACAGATCCATTAAATAATTCCACAACTAGCATCTCTAATATCATCAAAATGCATGTCATGTGTCTAATAATCATCAGTGAATCAAAATCAAGATATAGTCACATCACAATCCACTAAATATAGCCAATCAACATGAGGGAATAGAGTATAGGAAGTCTGCATATTGGAAATCAATAGTCCCAAATGTCTAAATGTCATCAACTATAATTATGAAATAAACAAAATAAGGGAGTGAAATAAATAGGCCTCACATCCTCCCCCCTAAGACTAAACTTCCTCCTAGAAGTCGTCAAAGAGGTGAGGACAAAGAGTCCTCAATCTAGCTGCATCCTCCCATATCACCATGACCTCATCATATCTATCCCACTAAACCCTAACTTAGTCGAGCTCTTGACCTCGAAGGCCCAGCATCCAATGAGCCAATATGTGAATTGGGTCCGAAGCCAACTATCCATCTACCTCTACCTGTAGAGCACTCCAGTCCAATACATGAGATAAATTAGATACATATCATCACAAAATAGACACATAGAACACATCGTGGATGCGCGACAGGCTAGGTGGCAAGGCTAGACAGTAGGCTATAGGTCCTATCCACTCCAAAATCTTAAAAGGCCCAATGAACCGAGGTGTGATCTTAGAGCCCTTTCCATAATGGATTGGACTTTTATGCAGCCGCACTCTCAAGAAAACTCTGTCACCGACTAAGAAGCTCCGATCAAGTCTATTAGCATTGGCATACTTCTTCTGTCGATCTTGTGCCCCCTAAAGTCTCTATCTAATCAAGGTCACCTGCTACTCCATATCTTGCACCAGCTCTAGCCCAATGGCAACCTTGTCCTCTATATGGTCCCAACTCAATGGTGTCCTACAAGGTTTGTCATACAAGGCCTGATAAGGAGGCATACCCAATGATCTATGATGCCCATTATGTTGGGAATTAAGGTGTCTCAACCTTGGTAATTCCTTGTATTTTTACATTGCATTTATTTATTAGTTGCCTATTGTATTAATTGGATGCAAATCTTGTGTTGTCATATTGTGGGAATTGGCATGGTGATGTGTCATCCTACATGGCATATGACCACATGTATTTTTATCCTCATATGAAGAGATAGGCATCCCACTTAGTGGTAGGAATATTTTGCCATGTGTCAACATCTTAGATGTTGTGTAAGGGAATATTGACTGTAACGGTCATGACAAATTCCTATGACGAAGTTATGACATGTAAGAGTCAGAAATAGGAGATTCTATGACAGGTGAAGACATGTGTCAAAGAGAATCTTTGAAAAAGGCATCTTTGGGTGCCCTAAGGTGGACTATGACATGTTGTAAGAGAATATCTTATTTATAGCCTGTGTATGATAGATTCTATTACAACTGTAAGTTATGACATCTATGACAGATTCTATGACGGTTGTAAGAGTCGTAAGAGCATCTGTCATAGCCCATTTTGGAAATAGGCAACCTCCTTGGGATGGGGTGACTTGACAAGTGTCAAGAGCATCCTCCAATGTTGTACAAGTGCCCATAGGCATGGGTTTTTGGCCATGAGACCATGTTGGACGCCCATCCCTATGTGGAGTCATATTTGCCTTATATTTGTTATATAAATAGGTGCTTTCGAGAGGAGATGTACTACAGGTTTGATAGGTACTGTTATGTTGCCAGTTTGTCTCCAAATATGAGTGTTGAAGACTCCTGAGAGCTTGCATTGCAAGTGTATTGTAGACCATTTTAGTTTTGATAATACATTGTGCAAGTCTTGGAGTGTGGGGTTTTTCACCCGATAAGGGTTTCCCCACGTATATCTTGTGTCTCTCTTCTTCTGTCTCACTTTCTTGTTTATGTGTTTGCTGTAATATCCCTTTTAGTGGTTTAACATTGCTGTAATAGTAAGGATAAAATTAAATTTGCAATCTCCTCCCCTCATTAGATTAGTGTAGGAAGTGATTTCCATACACCTAACTTCCTTTTGGTTGGTATCAAAGCCTGGCCAGTTTTGGTTCTAGCTGCTGGGTGGGGGTTTTTTGAGCTAATCTTAGGTTGAGTGGAAGTATTGTGCAGAGTACTCTGTATCTTTTTGCAGCAAGGAGATGGCAACCACATCTGGAAGGTTAGAGGTTGAGAAATTCAATGGCACTAGTTTCAAGTTGTGGAAACTCAAGATGGAGGACCTACTTGTTGATCGTGATCTATAGGAAACTGTATCTGGTGTGAAACCTACAACAATATCGCAAGCTAATTGGTACCTTAAAGATCAGAAGGCTAAGGGCCTTATAAGACTCTATTTAGCTGACTCTATCCTATTGAATGTCCATGAGGAGAAGAGCACGAAAGACCTTTGGAAGAAGTTGGGTGATGTTTATCAAGCCAAGTCCTTGGTAAACAAACTTTTCCTAAAAAAGAAGTTGTTTTCTTTGAAGATGGAAGATGGAGGATCTATTGCGGATCACATGAATGCTTTTAACATGATTGTTGTACAATTGACATCTATGGGTTTGAAAATGGAGGAGAAGGATCGTTGCATGACCCTACTTTGTTCTTTGCTAGATTTGTGGGATCATCTTGTCATGGCTATTGGAAGCACAACTACCACCTTCAAGATGGAAGATGTGGTATCTTTGCTATTATCTAAAGAGATGTGGAGAAAGTCTTCTGAGGCAGCCAAAGAGGCTCTTGCTATTCATGGAAGACCCAAAGAGAAAGGGAAGAAGAAGGACAAGAAAGGTGATAAGGGCAGATCCAAATCATGTGGGAGATCCAAATCTCCTGGAAAGTCTAAGGCTCTTTGTTAGAACTATGGTAAAACTGGGCATTTCTAAAAGGAGTGCAAAGAGGAGAAGAAGAAGAAGAAGAAAGCTCCTAATTCATATTTTGATAAGTCACAAGATGATGGTGATGCCTTCATCACAGCCCTAGCCACCCATGCATCTGATGATGTGTGGTTGATTGATTCTGGTGCATCATTCCACATGACCTCACATCAAGACTGGTTCATGAAGTATGAAGAGTTCAATGGTGGAAGAGTGTACCTGGGTGACAACTCTCATCCGAAGATTGTTGGTCATGGAAGAGTCTCAATCTGATTCCCTAATGGATGAGTGAAGGGGATCACTGGAGTTATGCACATTCTAGGCCTTGCACATGGAACCTAATTTTTATAAGTATGTTGAATGATGTAGGTGTGCAGGTTGTCTTTTTGAATAATGGATGCAAGATGACTAGAGGATCTATGGTGCTTGCAAAGGGTACTCAGAGAGGTAATATGTTTTAGCTGAAGGCATGCACTTCATAGTGCAATAGTTCTTCTGACTCGAAGAAAAGAGCTGCAGTCACTTCATCCCCACCATTTGAAGGAGTAATGAAGAAATTTGTTGTAACTAGTTCTGATGGTAGTGCACATGATTTGGAAGTTAAACTCCCTGCTAAAAAGACTATGTTATGGCATTTGAGATATGGCCACATTGGTGAGAAGGGTCTACGTACCCTGAAAAATAAAAACCTCATTGAGGGGTTAAATGATTGTAATCTCAAGTTTGACTTTTGTGAACATTGCATTTATGGAAAGCAAAATCATGTTCAGTTTTACTCTAGTTCTCACAAGTCTTCTGCTGTATTGGATCTTATTCATTCTAATTTGTTTGGTCCTATTAATGTTCCTTTGATTTCAAAATCTGTATATTTTGTATCTATATAGATTATTACAGTAGAAGGACATGGGTTTATTTTATCAGAAGTAAGACTGAAGTCTTTAGTTGATTTAAGGAGTTTAAAGCCTTTGCTAAAAATCAAACTAGTAAAAAGATTAAGTGTTTGAGAACTAACAACAATGGTGAGTTTTGTTCGGTAGAGTTTGATAAATTCTATAAAGAGCAAGGGATTGAAAGGCATAAGACAACTCCATATACCCCGTAGCAAAATGGAGTTGCAGAGAGGATGAACGGGACTCTGATGGAGAAGGCTTGGAGTATGCTTAGTGGAGCAAGCCTTGAACAAAAGTTTTGGGCTGAAGCTATTGCGACTGCTTGCTATCTAGTACATAGATCTCCTACATCAGTTCTTGTTGGTAAGACACCTATGAAGGTGTGGTCTAGTAAGAAGCCTTTAGTTAGACATCTTCATGTTTTTGGTTGTGAGGCACATGCACATATGCCTAGGGAGAAATAGTCTAAATTGGAGAACAAGGTTGTTAAATGTATTTTCATTGGCTATGGTTTTGGTGTGAAAGGATACAAGCTTTGGGATCCCATGGCTGAAAAAGTGTTGTATAGCAAAAGTGTTATCTTCATAGAGCTAACACCTTCTTCCATTGTTCTACAACTAGAATAGATAGAAAAGAAAGAAGATGCCGTTTAGTTTCCTTCTACCCCTGAGAAGAGTAAATAGACAGACCCTATGAGACCTGATGATGAGGAGAGCTCTAGCAGCTCTGAAAGCTTAGAAGAAGAAGTAGAACCTCAACCTCAGCCATTGAGGAGGTCTACATGAACGAGAAAGCAACCTGATAGGTTTGGTTATTCATTACTTGATTCTAGTTGTGATTTTTCTTTACTTACTAACACTGATGAGCCTAGAACTGTGAAAGACGCAGGTTCTCAGAAGGAGGCCATGGAGGATGAGATGGCTTCTTTGGAGAAGAATAAAACATGGGACTTGGTGCCTTTGCCTAATGGATGGAAACTAGTTGGATGTAAATGGGTGTTCAAGAAGAAATTCAGTGCAGTTGGCAGTGTTGAAAAGTACAAGGCTAGATTGGTTGCAAAGGGGTATTCACAAGTGGAGGGAATTGATTATGGTAAAATTTTCTCTCCCATTACAAAGATGACATCCATTTAATTCTTGTTATCTCTTGTAGCTTCTTATGAATTAGAGGTAGAACAAATGGATGTGAAGAAAACTTTCCTTCATGGTGATTTGGAGGAAGAAATCTACATGTCATAGCCAGAGCATTACATAGAGAAAGGTAAAGAAAATTTGGTTTGCAAGTTAAAGAAGTCTTTGTATGGTTTGAAGCAGTCTCTTAGAATGTGGTACTTGAAGTTTGATGCCTTTGTGTTGTCGAGTGGATATCTGAGATTGAAATAAGATCAATGTGTGTATTACAAATTTGACAATGATCACATTCTCATTATTGCATTGTATGTTGATGATATGTTGTTGATTGGGAATGGTAAGAATATGATTTCTGATTTGAAGTCTCAGTTGTCAGCACAGTTTGAGACAAAAAATCTTGGGGCAGCCAGGTACATTCTGGGAATGGATATCAGAAGAGACAGAGCCAACAGAAAACTTTGGTTAAGCTAGAATAAGTATGTGAAGACCGTGTTGGATACGTTTAGCATGGCAGATTGTAGACCATTGTGTGTTCCTATTTCTTTGGGGACAAAGTTGTTTGTTAATAATTGTCCAAAATCTCCTAGTGAGGTGGAGGATGAGTAGAGTACCTTATGCTAGTGTTGTTGGCAGTTTGATGTATGCTATGGTCTGTACAAGACCAAACATTGCCCAAGCAGTGGGAGTCCTTAGTCAATTTATGGCTAATCCTGGACGGGTACATTGGGATGCAGTTAAGCAAGTGTTCAGATATTTGAGGGGTACTTCCAAGTATTCTATTTTCTATCATGGCAATGCTATAGGACCTTTGCATTCAATTTGTATTCATGGATTCTAATTGGGCAGGTGAACATTGACAGCAGGAGATCCACCAGTTACTATGTGTTCACTATGTTTGGTGGTGCAATTAGTTGGATGAGTAAGCGACAACCTATGGTTGCTTTGTCCACTACAGAAGCTGAGTACATGGCTACAACTCATGCTTGTAAGGAAGCCATTTATCTTAAGAGATTGTGTTCAGATATTGGTGTTGATGTAGGACAGATTACGATCAGTTGTGACAGTTAGAGTGCGATTTGCCTTGCAAAGAATCTAACTTTCTATGCCAGAACAAAGCATATTGATGTTCAGTTTCACTTCATGCAAGACATGGTAGAGGATGGGAAGGTAAATTTGGAGAAGGTAGATACTTTGAAGAATGTTGCAGATGCATTGACAAAACTAGTGGGCACGAAGAAGTTTAGATGGTGTTTGGAGTCTATGGGCCTCTCGGCCTATATCAGTTAAATCTTGTTGATTCTATTGGCTCTTACAAGGTGTTCGACAAGTGGGAGAATGTTGGGAATTAAGGTGTTTCAACCTTGGTAATTCCTTGTATTTTTACATTGTATTTATTTACTAATTGCCTATTGTATTAATTAGATGCAAATCCTATGTTGTCATATTGTGGGAGTTGGCACGGTGATATGTCATCCTACATGGCATATGACCACATGTATTTTTTTCCTCACATGAGGAGATAGGTGTCACACTCAGTGGTAGGAATATTTTTCCATGTGTCGGCATCTTGGATGTTGTGTAAGGGAATATTGACCGTAATGGTCATGACAGATTCCTATGACGAAGTTATGACATGTAAGAGTCAGAAATAGGAGATTCTATGATAGGTGAAGACATGTGTCGAAGAGCATCTTTGAAAAAGGCATCTTCGGATGCCTCAAGGTGGACTATGACATGTTGTAAGAGAATATGCTATTTATAGCCTGTGTATAACAAATTCTCTTACAACTGTAAGTTATGATAGCTATGACAGATTCTATGACGGTTGTAAGAGTCATAAGAGCATCTTTCATAGCCCATTTTGGAAATAGGTGACCTCCTTGGGATGGGGTGACTTGACAAGTGTCAAGAGCATCCTACAATGTTGGACAAGTGTCCATAGGCGTTGGTTTTGGGCCATAAGGCCATGTTGGATGCCCATCCCTATGTGGAGCCATATTTGCCTTATATTTGTTATATAAACAGGTGCTTTTGAGAGATGTACTACATGTTTGATAGGTACTGTTATGCTTCTAGTTTGTCTCTAGATACGAGTGTTGAAGACTCCTAAGAGCTTGCATTGCAAGTGTATTGTAAACCATTTCAGTTTTGATAATACATTCTACAGGTTTTGGAGTGTGGGGTTTTTCACCTAATAAGGGTTTTCCCCATGTATATCTTGTGTCTCTCTTCTTCTATCTCACTTTCTTGTTTATGTGTTCGCTGTAATATCTCTATTAGTGGTTTAACATTGCTATAATAGTAAAGATAAGATTGAATTTGCACTCTCCTCCCCTCATTAGATTAGTGTAGGAAGTGATTTCCGCACACCTAGCTTCCTTTCACATTATTGTAGGCAAACTCAACCAGATACAGATACTCCTCTGATCTAGACTAGTGGTCCATCACGTACATGCATAGCATATCCTATAACACCTAGTTCACCCTCTCCATCTAACCATCTATCTTAGGGTTATAAGTAGAACTAAAGTTGAGCTATGTGCCCAACGCCTACTGCAATGCCCTCCAAAAGGCTGATGTGAAAACTGAGTCCCTGTCAGAAATAATGCAGCGAGGTACCCCATGTAATCTCACAATATCATCCAAGAATACTCTCACCACCACCAGAGCATTGTACGTCATGCGTACATGTGAGAAGTGCACCTCCTGGGTCAACTTGCCAACCATCACCATGATGGTGTCATGGCAACAAGATGACATAGGAAGACCAACTATAAAATCCATGGAAATGGTGTCCCATGTCCACTCTAGTATCTCATGAGGGTATAAAAGACCTAATGGGTGCTAATGCTTGGCCTTGACCATTTGGCACTTAAGGCATCTAGCAACAAACTCTACAATATCCCATCTCATACCTGCCCAATGGTACAGCTGTCACAAATTTGCATGCATCTTCTTCACCCCTAGGTGTGCTACATAAGGTACTTTGTAAGCCTCTAATAAAACTACTGCACATAGATCACCTGCATGGGATACATAGATGCACTATTGATGTCTAAGGAGATCATCTACCTCTAGGGAATAACCTACAAACTTGCCCACAAGGGCCCTCTATGACTGGATCTCCTGCTGCACCTCAAGAAACCACTCATCCTCTGGCAGATGTTGTAAAATGCATCCTCTCAAGTCTACATTCAATGTCAAGGTTATGATCTTGTGACACCTTTGACTCAATACATTAGCAACCACATTCTCCTTCCCTTTGATGTAGTGGACATCAAAGTCATACTCACAAAGGAACTCCATCCAACACTGTTGGCGGGTGTTTAGATTAGGCTCCGTGAAGATATACTATAGACTATGATGATTTGAATGTAGCTTGAAACGATGGCCCAATAGAAAGTGCCTCCAACGAACAAGAGCATGAACCACTGTTGCAAGCTCTAAGTCATGTGTGGGGTAGTTCACCTCATGGTTCTTGAGCTTTCATAACTCATACGCAATCGCTCGACCCCTTGCATAAGTACTGCTCCTAATCCCTCTAATGAAGCATCCATGCAAACCATGAAATCAACTACTAGATCAAGAACTACTAAGATAGGAGCACTGGTGAGATGCTCCTTGAGGACCCCAAAGGCCCTCTCTCACTACTCAGTCCATGTGCAACTCTTCCCTTTCCACTGAAGGGAAGTGATGGGGTGTGCTATCCTAGAGAAGCCCTCAACGAATCTGCAGTAATACCCAGCTAACCCCATGAAACTCTTGACCTCTGTCATGCTGGTGGGTTTTGGCTAATCCTTGATATCCCTAATCTTCAGTGGATCTATGGAGATACCATTGCCAAATAGGATGTGGCCCAAATACTGCACCTCTGATCTGAAAAAGGCACACTTCACCAAGTTGCCATATAGATGCTACTCTCTCAACCATTGCAAAACCTAACGTAAGTGCTCCTCGTGCTCCTCCTCAGTCCACGAATAGATCAATATATCATCTAAGAATATAATCATGAACCAATCCAAATAGGTACAGAACACCCTATTCATGAGACTCATGAACACTGCAAGGGCGTTCATCAAGATGAAGGGTACCACGGTGAACTCATAGTGGCCATATCAATTCTGGAAGGTGGTCTTATGGATGTCTACCTCTGTGATGTGTAACTAGTGATAACCAGACTTCAGGTCAATCTTAGAGAACACCTTGGCTCCCTGTATTTGGTTGAAAAGATCATCAATCCTAGGTAGAGGATAACGGTTCTTCATCATCACCTTATTAAGCTACCTATAATCCATGCACAGATGAAGAGACCCATCCTTCATCTTCACAAAGATGACCAGTGCACCTCAAGGTGAAACATTAGGTTAGATGTGCCCCTTCTTGAGAAACTCCTCCAACTGTAACTTGAGCTCTGTGAGCTCATTAGTAGTCATCCTATAGAGTGCATGAGACACTGGCTTGGCACTCGGCACAAAGTCAATGTGAAAGTCTACCTCTTTGTGAGGTGGCATCCTTGATAACTCAGGTGGGAAAACATCAACAAACTCTCTCAAAATGGGATGATCATCTAATGATGCCTCTGGCTCATCCTCTGACCTATCACTAACAGTAATGGTGAACATCTGACATCCCTTCTGCATGTAGTGCTTAAGCAGCTAAGTGGAGATCATGCAAACTATCATGGGCTTCTAAATGCCTAATATCTCGACTACCATGCCATGGTTGTCTAAGCAACTAATCACCTTTCATCGATAATCTAGCTTGGCTCTATGAGCCACAAGCCAATCCATACCTAACACCACACCATAAGATCCTAAGGGCATAACCCTAGGGTTTGCTAATGTAGTGAAGGCTCCCAATGATATCCCACACTAATGAACCAAAGCATCCACTGCCATCTTGGCCCCTATGGCCAACTCAACCTCCCACCTATCGCCCTACCGAGAGGCCACCAGCCTACAATGCTCCACTAATGATGGAGATATAAAGGAATTAGTAGTACCAGAGTCACATAAAATAGCAATGGGGACATCCCTAATCATACCTGCAGTCTCGATCACGGAGGCCTAAAAGTCATCCTGGTGAATATCAACCACTGCAAACATGCGGTGGGACCTACCCACATCCCCAACTATCTGCTTGGATTCGCCTGCACGAGGCTATCCCCTTGCCATATAGCCCTATGGGCACTCTCTGGCTAAATGACCTACTCCACCACAAACATAACATGGTCTCCGAGCCTGCACCTGTCCAGACTGTGTCCTTCTTGTTTGTTGCTGCCCAAGTCGACCCGTGGAACCCTGTAAACCTTTGAATGACTTTTGTGATCTAGCGGGCCCCGCAGATGGTCCCTACTATCACTGATCCCTATGTGGGCCCTACTGCTGCCATCCATGATATGACCCCCATGTGCCCTCTATTGTGGCATGGACCTCTATTGATGTTGTTGTTGCTGCTGCTATGGAGGTCTAGGGGGTAGCGGTGCAGAACTAAATCCTCCCCTCTGAGGTGGTGGTGGTCGGCAGAAGCCCTGATGCTGCTGCAGGCTACGGTCCTGATACTGGGGACGTGAACTGTGACTCTGCCCCTAGATCTTCTTTGCGATGTATGCCTTCTCAACAGCCTCACTCATGGTCTGGGGATCTTCCATGCACACTGGTCCTAAGATCCCATGATTTAAACCTTTGATCAATTTATGAACCAGAAGTTTTTCATCATGGAGGTACTCTACATACCATGACAGCTCAATAAATCTACTCTCATACTATGCTACAGTGGAACCTCACTATTGCAAGTCATGGAACTCATCAATCTGACATTGTCTGTAGTGATCCGAAAGATAACATGCATTAAAGCACTCAGAGAAGGTGTCCCATGTAAGAGTATCTAGTGATAAGCGATGCTTGCACTCCTCAGTGTGCCGCCATGTTGTCACTGCCTCTCTCAAAAGATTAACTACCACACATGCCTTTATGTTTCTCCCATAGGGACACAACGCAAAGCACCTATCTAAACTAATGAGCCAAGCCTCAGCCTCAGCTCCCTCTATGGTCCCCGTGAAGGTGGGTGGATTCAACCTGAGTAAATCCTTGATGGGGTCTCCGCGGTCCCTGTGTCCTCAGAATGGTGCATCCACCTCGTCCCATTGACCATAGTCATATGGCCCATGATAAACCCACTCAATCGGTACTCCCTCCTCACACTCCTCATATTGTGGAGGGCTCCTACTATGAGCTCTATGTGTTGATGCACCATCCTCAACTATGGTGGTTGGTACCTCTACGTAAGGCTCGACACGTGGCTCCTTGCGCGGCTCAACACATGGCTCAACACGTGGCTATACACGGGGCTTGACACGCGGCTCTACACATGACACAACACATGGCTCATCACATGGCTCCACATGCGGCTCAACACGGGGCTCGACACGTGGCTCTATACGCAGCTCTACACATGGCTCTGCTATGGCCGGTGGTAATCTCTCTAAGACTGCCTATAGTGCTTGAAGAATCTATGTCCCTAAATCAGGTGCCTATGGTGCATGCGGTCCCTGTGATGCTAGTAGTCACTGACCCTCAGCTGATGACTCATTCCATATCTCCAGAGATGAAGTAACGCATGAGCACGCTCGCCTCACCCTGCAAGGCATCCTACAAGAACAAGGTATTTACAAATCAATCAAAAATACAAAATAGATAATGTGCCCAAACAAGTCCAGTGTTTAAACTTTGGCTCTGATACCAAATGTCATGCCCAAATTTTTCATGTGGTCATGACACGCCACACACGTGTCATGTCAACATTTGTCATGCGGTCATAACACAAAATATCAAAAAACTTTTCCATGTATCCCTAAAAACCCCCTTACATGCATCAGCGTGCTTGGTGGCAATATGCATAAGGCATAAACATGTCAATGCAGCTTCAAGGTAGTGTGAAAACCTTCCGCATTCCTTTGCGTAATGATAGCCTACTAAGGGGGTTTATGCAATGCAAGAAGTGTCGTCATTAGGGTTAAAATCTATTTGATCCAAACCCTAAGTTTTCCTAAATGAGTGATGTGATTTCGACATGTGTCAAAATCAAACCTAGGAACTAGAACAAAAATAATTAATTTAAACAAATCTAGGTCATGAAAATAACAATAATGCATAAATAAATCATCTATTTAACCACACTAGGATTCTAGAAAAATCCGGCAGCATAACGCCTCTCAGGCATACATGGGAATTATTTTAAAAAGATTAAATTCCTACTACAAGTTAATTAAAATAATTAAATGAAAAATATAAACAATTACGCGCGATTAATTAATCATCCCTTATTAACCTCTAGGTTTAAATGCCTAGTTTAAATTAAATTAAATAAACTAATTACATCAATAAAGTATTAAATTAATAAAATGCAAAGCCCCAACATCTAAAATAATCTTCCAACACCATTGTAAGATTTTTATAAAGTTCTTTGAAATATTTTAACTAGTGTTTTGTCTAACCCACCATAAAACTTAATTCCCAAGTTTAAACCTAAATCTTCCCACTTAAAATAAATAACCAGCCTAGGAATAATAAAATCTAGACTTAACAAAAAAGTAAAATAAAACACACACTATACTAACCCATGGGCAAAAGAGGATCATAAAAAGTAGAAATTTTGAAAGAGATGGAGGAGGAAAAAAAACAAATCACGTGCACTATTTTCTTTAATAAATAAACTTGCCTTATTCCCTCAACCCAAAATAAATAAAAGAATAAACTAGTCCTCCCTCTTTTACCCTAACCCTAAAAGCCTCTTTAATAAAAAAAAATTCATTTCCAATAGCCCTAATCTATCTCTTCTATCTCACTTATTTCCTCTCATCTCCATTTCCTTCTCTCATTTCTTTTTATTTTGTTTGCAAGTTTGAGTTTTGGACAGCCATGCAAATATACACAGGGTTCTCTCATATTGTTATACGGATAAATCTTCTTCTTTTGTTTGTTGAGAAGATTTTTTTTTTAAAACATATATATATGCTTACTAAAAAATGGTGGTTCTTAGAATAATAAACTCCAGATTTAGATCCCCCCCTTTTTTTACAAGGAAAAGAATGTAACAGAGAGAAGAGTTTATATATATATATATATATATATATTGATATTTTATAAACAAATCACAGAGGGAAAGATATATTCTGTAGGTGCGATGGCCGAAGGGCAGCCGACGAGGGAAAAATAGCGGCTTTTTTTTATCATGAACAACGGTAGGTTTTACAATGGGCGCCAAGTGCCATATTTCAGAATAGCCAACAGTGGGGGTGGTGGGCTCACCACCCACTCCCCAACAAATGGTGGGGAGTCCGTACCCCCCACCACCTACTCTGTTAAAAGAAAAAAAGACTAGCGGTGGCCATTAGCCGCCACCCTCTGTTTGCAAAACGCTGGCCGTTCAGCCATAAATGTAGGGTTTCATCCCACACTTCAACTATTATAAAATATAACTTGTTGCATTTTAAAAAGGGTTTTCTCAGCATTAATTTTGCCATAAAAGAAAGCTTTGACTGAAATCGGCTGTGAAGTAAAGGATATATATATATATATATATATATATATATATATATATATATATATATATATATATATATATATATATATATATCATTTTTGTAACACAAGTAATTTCAAAGTTATGTATAAAATAAAATAAACAGTAAGTTTATAAAGACACATAACACTATACAATTAGATTTGTTATTATTAAATACCTTTATATATTTATATATATAATTTCTTATATATATAAATATATATATGTATATAAGCCATAAATTTTATTCTTCCTAAATTCTATAACAAGAGGATTTTTCACAAAAATAAAATGATGAAATAATTTTAAATAAAAAAAAGGACAAAAGTATAAATGTCTGTATAATTTTTTTCTTTTGTTGATCAATACATCTAATTCTAATTAGTTGCAGATTACAACCATAACCATATTTGAATACGTATCCCTTTTTTTTGTATAAAATTGAATCTACAACCAACTTAAATCAGCAGCACAACTTTCTGTTCACACACCAATATAAACAATAGTTTAATAAATTTCTCTTTTGTAACATAGAACAATAACATGTATATTTTATTCTCACAACAACATAGACCAAACAACAACCCATTTTTTTTTCCATTTGCAAAATTTGCTCTCAATAGCAAAATGAAATGAAACCAGCATTAAACAATAAGGGTAAATTGAAACAACACATAACAAGAGAGTTTTACATTTCTTTTGGATTAACAAAATACAACTCAGCCTCTCTTTGGCCTTAGTTTTCAATAACCAAATAAAATACACAGCACCAAAATGATAACTCTTTTCCAAGATGCAAATGACTCCAACTTTAAACCTAAAAAATTAAAGCAATGGGGAAAACTTCCAAGCCACCAAAATGCTCTCCACCCTACCATAGACCCGCAAGTGGGTCGCCCCCGATCTTGGAGGTCGATCTTGACACAGGTACACTCCACAATACATAACAAGAAGCAAGCACACAACAAGAAGAACACCCATCAAGGCTAAACTATTGCAAGTATGGGCCTAACCAGTGTTGTCATTGATGTCAACATACTCCTATTGCATTAATGATAAGGATTGGATGAGTTGTATGCTGAGGAATTTGAGAAAATTAGTTCTGATCAGGAATAGAGAAGAACAGTGAAGATAGTGAGCTAATGATCCTAGCTAAGTTGAATATTAGAGGATACAGTTCAAAGGGTTTGTAGATATGTGTCTTAAGATGATCCAGTAAAGATTTCAAAGGTCCACATGATGATCTGAAGAAGTTGTGGCTATTCATGTAAAACTAGTTCTGGCAGATAATCAGAGGTGACAGAGTCACACAGATAGGTCCGGTGAGATCCGAAAGTGCATCATCTTGTTATGTGGATTTAGTGGAGTGTGTAGACAGTCAATGTGAATTGGCAACTCAGTTGGATCATGGTCTGGAGGTCTGCAAGCATCTATTCCAGTATGACAGTGATGACAGACTGTGATCTTGAGGTTCTGGATGAAGGAGAGAGTGATTCCAGTAAGAAGATGTAGTGCAGATGTTCTTGGTGACTCAGGCAAGCTTGTGGAGATCTTTGGATCATGTCCAGTTTGTGTTGATGGTCTGCATTGAAGATTAAGCTTGCATTTGAAGAATTACTTCCGGATGAAGGTGTTCTTCCTTAGACTGGCTGACCAGATGAGTTACTCATCTTGCAGATGCTCTTGTAGATGTTTGTCGACTTAGATGATTATTCCTAAGTCGATGTCTTGTATAAATAAGGGATTGTGAAGTCATTTCAAAGTATGAATTGTAAAGATGAGTGTGTGGTAGAGAGGAGAAGAGAGAAAGGAAGATCAAAAGTGTTGGGCTTAAATGGAACTGACTCAAGCATGGTGAAGATGCTATTCCTTAGTTCAAGTATGTAATACTTATCATTTTGTAGACAGTGTGTCTCTTGTAGGCAGTGGGCCTCTTGTGAACAGTGTGCTGGGGAAGTGAGCCCTAATTGGCATGTGCCATTTTATTCTTTCTATTCTTCTAATAGAGAATACAATCTTGGGTTAGTCACCCCATGGTTTTTCCCTTAACTGGGTTTTCCATGTTAAAATCTTGGTGTCTCATGTGTTGATGTGTTTCTGCTCTTTGATTTAATGCATTATGTTTCATGATTGATTTATTGTTATGCTACTGAATTATAAAGTGGATTTAAGAGTTTAATTGAAGGAAAGTTTTGGACAACTAATTCACCCCCCCTCTTAGTTGTCTACCCTGAATCTAACAATTGGTATCAGAGCCAAGTTCCTCTAATAAGAGCTTAACTGCTTGAGGAGATCCAGGATGTCATCCTACAAGAAGTATAGTCCAAAGTTTGATGGAACCAACTTTAATCTTTAGAAAAGTCACATGAAATGTCACTTGTAGTGTATGGGAATATAGTACTAGAAAAAGGCTTCAACGAAGTATACTCCTCCATAGGGTGGCCCGAAATCTCAAAATGAAACCACAAATGTTGAAAACAATCTGCGGACTATAGAAGCTCTTCTAAGTGCATTATCTGATTTATAGCTTTCAAATGTTGTTGACCTACCAACTAATTTTGAGATTTGGCAAAAATGGGAGCTTCTGCATGAAGGAAACAAGTAAGTTAAATGTGCAAGGTTACAGAGTCTGAAAGGGAAATTTAAAAATCTGAAGATGAGAGATGATGAAAATATCACTACTTTTATGCCAAGAGTAAATGAGATTGTTTGTGGCATTAGAAGTGCTGGTGGAGTCTTGGATGAAGATGAGATTGTTGGCAAAGTTCTCAAATCCCTTCCTGCTTCTTATAAAATCAAGCTGCTGCCATTGAAGAATTCAGAGCCCATACAACTGTCACAAGAGATCAATTAGTTGGTAAATTGGCTGTATTTGAAATGACCGAGTTTGGAGATGACCCCCCAAAGATTGAATCTATATTCAAAGACAGTGCTTCTGAAAAAGAAAAACAAAGGTTTGATCTAGGAGAGAACTCTTCAAGGAAACTATCACGGTATGAAAAAGCAAGAAAAGACCTAGAAGAAGAAGAAGCTGAAACTGCTCAACTTGAAGCCCTTATTGCAAGAAGACTACCTAGAGGATCCAGTAAGTATGAAGGGAAATTGCCTTTTAAGTGTTTCAACTACAATAAGATTGGTCATTTTGCCTCAAAATATCCAGAAATATTTTCAAGGCCAAAACCTAACAGATCAAGGTTCCAAAAGAATTGCTACTATGTTCATGAAGGTGATGATGATGAAAGAGTAACAGATGACGAATCAGAGATAGGAAACAAATCTAGAAGTGACTGGGTGTTTATTTCCATCAAGGAAGAAGATCCAATGCCCTTTGAATCTGCCAATCATAAAGTTGTGGAAAGAGCTCTGGCTGCACAAGTTGAAGAAAAGGATGATTGGGTCATTGATAGTGGATGCTCTCACCATATGACAGGTGACAAAAACAAGTTCATAGATTTGGAAAGGTATGAAGGAGGAGTGGTAAAGTTTGGTGATAACTTTGCTGGTAGAATCAGAGGTAGAGGGACTATTTCTTTTTATGGAAAGAAGAAAACCGGTAATGTACTGTATGTTGAAGGATTGAAGCACAATCTTCTCAGTGTTGGACAGTTGGTGGACAAAGGCTATGATCTCAGATTCAAGAATGGAAAATGCAAGATCTTTGAAAGTTTCAGAACAGAGATTGCATCTGGTACCCAAACAAAAGGTAACATCTTCCATTTAGTTGGCACTAGAAAAATTGTCTATTTGTACAAATTGATTAGAGTTGGTTATGGCATAGAAGAATGTGTCATGTGAATTTTGATAATATCATCAAGATAAGCAATACTCAGGCTATAAGAGATCTTCCAAAATTAGTAAAGCCTTCAAATAGTTTGTGCAAAGAATGTCAGTTGGGTAAACAAAGAAGAATCTCATTCAAAAGCAAGGAACAATCTTCTACCAGATTATTAGACTTAGTTCATACTGACTTATGTGGTCTGGCAAGAATTAGGAGTGTGCAAGGTGACATATACTTCATGTTACTAATTAATGACTATTCCCGGATGATGTGGGTAACTTTTCTGAAAGAGAAATTAGAAGCTCTTGAGAAATTCAAAATATTCAAGGCTATGGTAGAAAATGAAACCGGATTAAAATTAAAATGTCTGAGGTCTAGAAGAGGTGGAGAATTCACATCCAGTGAGTTCATAGAATTCTATGAGAAACATGGGATAAAAAGATAGTTGTCTGCTCCTAGGACTCCATAGCAAAATGGAGTAGTGGAGAGAAAGAACTGGACCATCCAAGAAGCATCTAGGACAATGATGATGGAACCAAATGTTCCTCAAATATATTGGAGAGAAGCAGTTAGCACTATAGTCTATACTCTCAATTGAGTTCAAATCAGAAGCAATACTGGTAAGACTCCTTATGAACTTTGGTTTGGCATCACTCCTACTGTGAGGTATTTCAGAGTTTTTGGTAGCAAATGTTACATTAAGAGAGATGAAGATCTAGGCAAGTTTGATGCTAGAAGTGATGAAGGAATATTCTTGGGCTATTCTACTCAAAGCAAAGCATATCGGTGTTATAACAAGAGACTAAGAAAGATTATAAAAAGTACTAATGTGAAGGTTGATGAAGGAATTGAAAAACCCTCAAGGTTTTATGAATATGATGAAGATGATCAGAATGGTGTGTTGATTCAAGGTGCCCAAGTCCCTTCTGAAATTTAGATTCAAACTGATTCGGTAAATTAGGAAGAAGAGATAAGTTTTAATGAGCCTGATCAAGAATCAGAAGTACAAGAAACTGCCAAAGTTCCAAGATATGTAAGATTGAACCACTCTAAAGATCAGATCATAGGTGATAAAAGCAAAGGTGTTCAAACAAGAAGATGGATTGCTCATGATTTAGAAGAGTATTGTCTAATATTAAAGATTGAACCTAAGACAGTGAATGAAGCCTGCAATGATGAAAACTGGACTAAAGCAATGGAGGAAGAATTGATGCAAATTGAGAAAAATCACACTTGGGATCTTGTTCCCAGACCTAGAAACAAGAATGTAATTGGAACCAAATGGGTCTTCCAGAACAAACTGAATGAAGTTGGTGAAGTAATCAGAAATAAAGCCAGATTGGTTTGCAAGGGCTAATCTCAAATAGAAGGAGTTGACTTTGAAGAAATGTTTGCTCCGATGGCAAGAATTGAAGCAGTCAGGTTATTTCTTGCTTTTGCTGCCTTCAAGGATTTCAAAGTATATTAGATGGATGTCAAGTCTTCCTTCCTGAATGGTGACTTGGAAGAAGAAGTATACATTGAGCAACCGGATGGATTTCTATTGTCTAATCATGGTGATATGGTCTGCAAGTTGAAGAAAGCATTGTATGGACTCAAGCAAGCCCCAAGAGCCTAGTATGAAAGATTGGATAAGCATCTTTTGAAGATTAGTTTCAACAAAGGTACTACTGACAACAATTTGTATTTCAAAATTGATCATGAAAACACCTTGATATTTGAAGTGTTTGTTGATGATATCATTTTTGGAGGAAGAGATAGTTTGTGCAAAACTTTTGCAAGTCAAATGAAAAGTGAATTTGAAATGTCCATGCTTGGAGAAATGAATTTCTTCTTGGGTCTACAAATCACTCAAACAAAGAAAGGAATCTTTATTTCTCAGACCAAATATGTGAAAGAATTGTTGAAGAAATTTGGGATGGAAGACTCAAAGCCAATGAATACTCCCATGGTATCCAGATGCAAGTTAAGCAAAGATGATGACTCACCTAAGGCTGATCAGAAAAAGTATAGGTCAATGATTGGAGGATTGTTGTATCTCACTCAAACTAGACTTGACATTATGTAGGTTGTTGGTCTTGTTGCTAGATTCCAAGCTGATCCTAGAGAATCCCATGTCATGGAAATCAAGAGGATTTTTAGATATCTAAAAGGGACAGTTGAGTATGGTCTGTGGTATCCTAGAGATCATGATTTCTCTCTTCATGCATATACAGATGCGGATTGGGCAAGAGATGTGGATGACCGGAAGAGTACCAGTGGTGGAGCATTCTTTTTAGGGAAGAGATTAGTTTCTTGGCTAAGTAAGAAACAAGAGGCAATATCTCTGTACACAACTAAAGCAAAATATATTGCAACAGTAGGTAGTTGCACTCAAGTCTTGTGGATGAAGCAGATGCTAAGAGACATTAGAGTGGAGTATGAGCAACCTATCACAATCTTATGTGATAACTCAACTGCAATTAACATCTCAAAGAATCGGGTGTTGCATTCAAAGACTAAACATACATCAATCAAGTTTCACTTTTTGAGAGAACAAGTGAACAAGAATGAAGTCAGATTGGAGTTTGTGCCCTCCAAGGATCAGATTGTAGATATCTTTACAAAACCTCTACCCAAGGACTCTTTTGAGTATCTCAGGGAGAAGTTAGGGGTTATTACCCCTCCGGTGGTGAACTAAGGTGCATTGATGTGCATCAGTTTGATGGATATCAAAGTCATATCTTGTGGTCCGGATTGATGTTGGGGAGTTGCTACTTAGGGGGAGCAGCTAGTATGATTCTGAAGTGATAGAGTTGCAAGTATGTGCCCTTTGCCATTGATGTCAAAGGGGGAGAGAAGACACGTGAAAAACAAGTGGTTGCTGATCAAAGGGGGAGAAATAAAGGAAGAAAAGACATGTGAATGGTTGTTGTTGATAGGGGGAGTTGTGTCAGTAAGAAAAAGTTCTTGTCTTGATGGTTAAAATAGTCTTTCACATCTTATGTTGCCATCAATGACAAAGGGGGAGATTGTTACAAGTATGGGCCTAACCGGTGTTGTCATTGATGTCAACATACTCTTGTTGCATTAATGATAAGGATTGGATGAGCTATATGCTGAGGATATTGAGAAAATTAGTTTTGATCAAGAATAGAGAAGAACAACTTGAAGACAATGAGCTAATGATCCTAGCTAAGATGAATATCAGAGGATGCGGTTCAAAGGGTTTGTAGATATGTGTCTTAAGATGATCCAATAAAAATTTTAGAGGTCCGTATGATGATCTGAAGAAGTTGTGGTTGTTCAAGTAAAACCGGTTCCAGTAGATAATCAGAGGTGACAGAGTCACACAGATAGGTCCAGTGAGATCCGGAAGTGCATCATCTTGTTATGTGGATTTAGTGGAGTGTGTAGACAGTCAATGTGAATCGGCAACTCATTTGGATTGTGGTCTGGAGGTCCACAAGCATCTATTCCAGTATGACAATGATGACAGACTGTGGTCTTGAGGTTCTTGATGAAGGAGAGAGTGATTCCAGTAAGAAGATGTAGTGCAGATGTTCTTGGTGACTCAGGCAAGCTTGTGGAGATCTTTGGATCGTGTCCAGTTCATGTTGATGGTATGCATTGAAGCTTAATCTCGCATTTGAAGAATTATTTCTGGATGAAGGTGTTCTTCCTTAGACTGGCCGACCGGATGAGTTACTCATCTTGCAGATGCTCTTGTAGATGTTTGCTGACTTAGTTGATTATTCCTAAGTCGATGTCTTGTATAAATAAGGGATTGTGAAGTCATTTCAAGGTGTGAATTGTAAAGATGAGTGTGTGGTAGTGAAGAAAAGAGCGAAAGGCAGAGCATTGGGGCTTAAATGGAACTGACTCAAGCATGGTGAAGATGCTATTGCTTAGTTCAAGTATGTAATACTTATCATTTTGTAGATAGTGTGTCTCCTATAGGAAATGGGCCTCTTGTGAGCCCTAATTGGCATGTACCATTTTATTCTTTCTATTCTTCTAATAGAGAATACAATCTTGGGTTAGTCACCCCATGGTTTTTCCCTAAATTGAGTTTTCCACGTTAAAATCTTGGTGTCTCATGTGTTGATGTGTTTTCTGCTCTTTCATTTAATGCATTATGTTTCATGATTGATTTATTGTTATGCTGCTAAATTATAAAGTGGATTTAAGAGTTTAATTGAAGGAAAGTTTTGGACAACTAATTCACCCCCCCCTCTCAGTTGTCTGCCCTGAATCTAACATAAACAACACAAAATCCATAAAAATTTATTTGAGGGGGTAGGAGAGTGGACTCTCTCTACTCAAGAGGTTCACTCGTATATCCAAATCTCATGATTCCAAACCAAGGCCTCAAGCCTAAAAGAATACCTCAATAAAAACTATAATACTCCAAGGCACTCATGCCATATTAAATGAACACCATACTTCTCAAATTTTCCCTCAAGGCCACAATATGACAATACCCAAAAGGGTGACCTCGAGGAGGTCCACTCCTCTCCCACCCCTCATATGAATGGACACACCAAAAATGGTAGTCTCATTCAAAACACCCATAAAACCTAACACAACAACAAATGCAAAACACAAAGCAATTTCATTCACACAGTAAAATTAAAATGCATGAGAAAAGTTCTTATGCCTTGAGGCTTACCTTTGAAAGCCCAATAATGGAAGAGGGTTGTAAAAGAGTTTTCCAACCTTCTCCTTCAATTCTCCTTCCCAAAATCTCCCACTCTCTAACTCTCTAAAAAACCTCCAAAGATAGCCAGAAACAACAAAATGAAAGAACCCCTTTCCTCTCACAAAGAGGAAGTGATATAGGCTTCATTCCAAAGCACCACTTGCAAGGAATATGGATTGTGTAGGTGACATGTGTCAATCTTCCATCCATTCAAACCTCACCCTCTCCACATGTGCTCTCACACGTGTGAGAGCAAAGGTGGAGAGGTGGCATCTCTCAAAATGGGCTCTAAGAGGATAAGGGATGAAACATGTCATCACCTTATTCTCTAAAGGAATCCCATTCACTCCAAGATGCTCTCACACATGTGCAAGAGAATTGGAGGATGGTTCCACATACTTGGGGGTCTTGAAGACTCCCCAAGTCTTCAAGGTGATGGGAATCCATGCATTGGAAAGGGGAATGGGTCACGTTTCAAGTCATGACTCATCCTCCACTCCAATTCAAATTTAAATTTCATCACTTTACTTCAAGTTGAAGTTAAAGTGACTAGACAGAGGCAGCCCTAGGGTTTGGCATGCTCAAAATTTTAGCCCAAAATAAACAATTTAGCAAGTAGAAAATGACATAAAATGGCCACCAAAATAAAACACACCAAGTGGTGTTTATTAAATCACATATTTTTACAACACTTCAATAAATATTATTAATGAGGTGAAATCTAAGACAAATAGTAAAATGTAGACATTTACAAAAGCATCATACAATTCACACATGATCTTGGTCCCCATGGCACTAGATCGGTCTAACACGGGAATCACATTAGGTATGGGATCGATCTCTGATTTTCCATGGACTGGAAAATTACCTGCGCACTTGAACAAACAGATTAATCCAACATATATATATATATATCATAGCCGAAGCAAGGAAATGCATATACTCACGATATCACATAATCATTTAAAACATTATTAAAATCACATAGCATCATAATAAGATTTATAACTACATTTCTAAATACTATCTCAAGCTCAAAGTCATATAACAAATCTATTAAATAATTCCACAACTAGCATCTCTAATATCATCAAAATGCATGTCACATGTCTAATAATCATCAGTGAATGAAAATCAGGATATAGTCACATCATAATCCACTAAATATAGCCAATCAAAATGACCTGGGTATAGAGTCCAAGAAGTCTGCTTATCAAAAATCAACAGTGTCGAATGTCTAAATGTCATCAACTATAAATATGAAATAAGAAAAATAAGGGAGTGAAATAAATAGGCCTCACACAAAGGGAGGCAAATTCATTGTGCACACAACTCTTTCCATTTTTCTCTCTCTAAATTAGCATTCTAATGCTCTCAAAGGATGAAGGTTCCTTTTGCTTTGTTCATTGTTCAACCAAGCATCATTAAGCTACTTCTTTCAACACCATTGTGCTCAAGCAAAGCTCTCATTGAGCTCTTTTAAGCTTCAACAAGCTTCTTTTTGCTTCTTTGTGTCATTTTGTCATCAAGAGGTCTTCCCACTACTTCAAAAGGACTCGAGGTTGCCAACATCAAGGATTTATGAGGGTTGTTGAGTCACACAAATCTTCATTCTTTTAGGTTCCTTTATTGTTTTATTCGATTCATAGTAATTAGAAAACCAAACATTGCTCTTGGGAATAGTAAATATTTGCTTTTTCCTTGATAGATTAGATCTTGCATGTTAGAATAATTGTTTTCATATTCCTAGATCTAGATTATTTGAAGAAGCAATTTCCCTTTTTAGATTAGATTATTTCAAAACAATCGAAAACCCAAAAACATAGATTAAACTTGCGTTAGGAAAAATCATATTATCTTGCATTCATATTTCCCTTTCATAGATTAAAGAGCACTTTTCATTTCCAAAATACTAAAAAAGCACAAAAACATGTTTGCATATCATTTAGCTTTGCATGCATATAGAAACCCTAGAAAAAGACAAACTTGCAAACCCTTGATACCATCATGAGGTAAACCACAATAAACGATTCAATCAAACCCTTGATAACATCACAAGGCAAATACAAGTAAAAGCATAGCCAAACCCTAGGTCAAAACCTTAAGTCTAGTTAAGGTTGGTCATTACACATTTATCTCAATCTTGGCTCACGAATGTACCTGGGAGTGAGAGGTGAGTGGGTAAGGGTTGTCCTCAATGAGATTGAGGAAATCAATCCATGACAATAGCAAGAGGCATTTACTTTACCACAACAAGATCCATTTGTCCTCCTATTGATAGAAGAACAAAGACAACTCCAAATACACTGAGAACTCATTCAACGAATTGAGAGACAAGAGGACATAAATGAAAGAAATCGCTTACCCAAACAAAGGTGGAATAGAAGAAACCCCAATAGGTGAAGAGAAACTAGTGACCCTTTGGGTCATAGGGTTATCTCAACAACAACTACCATCAAATGAATCATTCAACTTAGCACATAACAACAAAGGCCACAGAACTGTTCAACCCCTCTCTACGAAATCCAGCTCTCCAACGAGCCAAACCCCCACCGTGTCTCACCTCATCTTGACTAGCTACTTCCATGGGAGTGAGAGTGACATGGCGAATCACCCCATGGCAAGGAGGGAAGGGTCCATATGTGTGCCAAAATCTAACTTGTCAGTCCCAGGCAACCAGAGTCATGATTTTGGGCATACAAATTTTGGTGAATTGTTGATGATGATTGTTAGTCATAACAACATGCATAAAAATTTGCACAACAAACCTTTATTATGTTGTAAAGTACGATCAACTTAGGATAAGTTGATGACTCCAAGTCTCTGTTGATCAGGTCATGATCGTTTGACGTTACTCAGAGGTTGATGTGACATGTTGTTTTCTATTTCAAGGGGCCTTACATTTGTTTGAATGAACAATATGATTCTATTTCCTATAAATGTACTCAACAGAAAGGTTATTTCTACTCTATTTCCAAGATAACTGCTGTATTTGCAAGTTTTATCAATTCTTTTGACTATTGATCATCATGAACTTGTTCTTTCCTTTATATAATATATTTACTCAAATGATGTGTCTGTAAGTAGATATTTGCATGTATTTCTTGAATTTATGTGTGAATTTGCATGATATTTGTCAATTCAACATGCTTTTGCTCTAAATATACTATATATTTCCAATTATCTACAGGATGTCAACATATTTCATGTTATTTGCTTTTAGTTTTCTATTATATGCAATTATGGTGATGAATTACTATGAAATTGAAAGAAATTTTAAAAGAATGCTACAAATTTGGTGAATCTTTAGCCACTGAACCACATACATACAAGATACAGTCATGAGGAGAAGAAATCTAACCATATGTCACCAGGATGTTCCACAGCTAGATATGGATGATGCTAACTTCAAAGGATAAGGAATGAAAACAACACATGTAAACTGATAAGCACTCCAAGGGACGCAGCTGATCAAAGCATGTATCAAGATTTCAAACACAGATTACTCTAGATTTATGATGATTTGTAATCAAATTATCTTCTCTTTCATTCAGTAAGCATAACATGTATGTTTACAACAACTTTGAAATAAGTCCTGATATTTCAGCAATCAAATTTCAATTAAGCTTCCGAATAATCAAAATATGGCATCCCTGCACCTTTTATAGAATAAGGTGAGGGAGTGGTTACAAATGACCCACAATTAGGATTTGTCGATTAAGATCAACGGTATATAATCACTCTATGTTTTAGTCAACACTTTCCATGTGGCACAAGTTGCGAACTGGCAACCATCTGGGTGACTCATTTTCAATAAGTACCTGATGCATATTTTTCCTTCATGGTGCATCTCCATTCATTCTTCAGGTTCCTCCTCTTTATCTTCTTCTTCCTCATCATGATCATGCTCCTCATCACTTTCTGTATCACTATCACCCTGATGAATGTCATCCTATATATGGATCTTCATTGCCGTCCTAATATTTTCATAGGTTTGTACTATCTTCTCTACTTCCCTGCCATCTTGGGTTTTGGCTTTAGTGATAGCATGCTTGTGAGACTGAACTTTATCTTTAAGTGCATCTAGTTTACCTTTTCTATTATTTAATGTTTCATTATAATTCTCCACCCTGACCTTGATCCTCATGATCTTATTCATCGCCTCTTCTGTCAGGTGGGTGAGAGGATCATCAGCTACTGGATAGAAATTATCATGCAGAGCCTTTATAGCAAAGTCTGCATCTTGGTTTTCAATCTTCCCCTCCACTTTTCCTTCTAGAGCTTCAAGGATTTCTGCCTCATAGGCCATCATATTGTGCAACTTTATGTTGATATCCCTAAGCTTGCCACTGCATTTCTTCAGGATATCACATTCAAACCTAATGTCTTCATACCATACATCTTGTCATGCCTACATCTCCCATGCAGTCATGACACACAAACGCACGTGTCATGCCCACATTTGCCATGTGGTCATGACACGAACTACGAAAAACTTTTCTACCTATCCCTAGGAACCCCCTTGCACATGTCTGCATGCTCGGTGGCAATACGCATAGGCGTAGACATGTCAACGTAATCGTGATGGTGAACACCATCTAGGGGGTATGCGACACGAAGTGTGTCGCTCTTGGGGTTTGACTATTTAAATCAGAACCCTAGTTTCCTAGGTGTGAAGGAGAAAAATGCCAACATTGAACCTTAATAAAATGAGATCGAAAAGTGATTAAGTGGTAGAATGGCACATGATTCAAGTGGAAAGATGGAGTGGAATGAATAAAAACATCGCATAAAATAAAACTTACAAAATCCAACAAAATTTTGGCAGCATAACATGTTTTTGAAAAATGCAAAATAAAATAAAAATAATAAAAATAAATCGCCAATTAGGGAAATTAATTAGAATTTTAAGAATAAATGAATAAATTAAAACCTAAGAAAATCTTTCAAAGATAATAATAAAAATAATAAAATAAAATAGTAAGATAGTATCTAATGGCAAGACGCCAGATAATTCAAAAGAACAGTCGTGTCTGCCATTAAATATAATTCTGGTCATTGTAATTGATGACTATCTCGATAAAATAAGATAGGAGAGTTTTAGATAACTCATCCTAAAAAAATTAATAATAATAAAATAATTATTTAATAAAAGCGTTAAAATCCTAAAAATAAAATAGATGAGGAAAAATAAAATAAAAACTAAATGAGAACAAAATTTAAGTCAAGGGAGAGATTCTCTCTCTCCAAAGAAAATAAGAAAAATAGAAAAAATAAAAATAAAAATAAAAATAAAAATAACTATCCCAATTGGTTTTTAGAAAAACAAAATTTAAAGTCCTCAAAGAGTAAATAAAAGCAAAAGTGAAGGAAAGAGGTTTTGAAAATAAAAACCAAAATCTACTTCCTCACATATACTTCCCATTAAAATATGAAATCCTAAATAAATAAATAACAACAACAAATTACTATTTTAATTGATATCCCCACTGCCCTAATTTCCATCTACACCATGTAATCACAAAAACAAAAAAAAACCTAATCTCCCTATTCCTTTTCTCTTGTTGTTATGCCCTAATTCTCATATCTCCCCCCTTAGGGTTTTCTTATGCTGTGTTTTATCTTCAATGTGCAGATTAGGGTTTTGATATCTTCCATGGAGGCCATGGAATCTCACCCGGAGCATACACAGTTGTAGACCTACCTATATTGTTTTATTGTTATCAGAAATGCAAATCCATATATGTTTATGGATACACAGTTTTTTTTTTTGATGATTTATATTCTGCAACCTAGTACAGGGTGAAGGGCCGACGGCAGCCGGATGGAGGAGGGACGGAGTGTACAGTGGCAGAGGGGTTGTCGTGGCCGGACCGATGAATAGGAGACACCTCTGTGGTGTTGTGGCAGCCGAGGGTTGTGAGGTCTGTGGAGCGGGACCGGTGGAGAGTTAGTGTTTGGTGGCGTGAGTGCTGTGCAGGGTAAGCGGAGGTTAAGGCGCTGGAGAGGGAAGAGTTTTTGGAAGGTGGTGCAGACATCTGCGGAGGGTAGTGGTAGCTGCGGTTAAATGTGGGATGGGGTGTGGTAACGTTGGTGGGGTGTGGGGGAGGCGGTGCCTCCACCCACACCCCTCTTAGTTTTCTGTAGTATGGGACTGTGGGTAGCACCCACAGTCCCTCCCCTATATATTTTTTTTTTAAACTGTTACACAGTTTTCACCACTATAGCATCAGAAATAAATTATTTTCTTTTATATCCTTTATATATATATATATAACCAAGTATATATATATGTATACTCAAATCTATTCCTATAGTCTATTCAACAAAACAGCAGATGCATATTTTTTTTTATACATAAATATATAATAATTATATACATAGCATTAACCCAGAATGTAACAAAAAGAAATTAACAGCAACCTTTTTGACAGATCTTTCCAAGAAATTTTAACAAGAACAATCCCATCAAGGTAGAAGATACATTTTTAGTTTTGAAATTTTGTTTTCTTCTAACAACAAATAATGCAATGGAAACTTTCAAACACAAACAGGTAGCAACTCTCCAGTTTTATATTTTTATTCCTACCAGTATTCTTTTGATGCCCAAACAGAATAGAAATACAACAATTTCCTATGAAGTTATTACAACCTCTTTCTTCTCTTTATTTGTTTTACAATAACACACAGACAACAACCTATGCATTTTTTTTTGACAGCATTAACAAATAGAGAATACATTTCTTTCCTCTCATTCGCAACAAGATTTAAAACAGCAACATTATAACATATGCATACTCTTTTGAATTTATGAAAGCTACTTCTCATATATTTCACAAATTAGGAATAAACAACCATAAATAAATTTACAGAAAGTTTACATTATCACTATACATTACAACCAACTCCATGGCACTTATCTCACAACTTTTCTTTTACAGAAAAGAATACAATAAGGCCATATTGGCCATGGCTCCAATAGCCAACACAAGGAACAAAATGAACACCCAAGGGAGCTCCAAAATAACACCATCTCTTACTCCAAAAACCTGCAAGTAGGTACAAGAACAAGAACCACAAAACCAGCCACTTCCAAGGAGCTCTCCTCCCTACCTTAGACCCGCAAGTGGGTCACCCCCGAGCTGGGGAGGTAGGAAATCCACACGGATATACATTCCACAACTAAACAAAAATAGAAACAACACAAAACAGCCCATAGGATTATCACAAAAGTCAACTCATAAACATGAGTTGTGGAGGGTAGGGAATGGACCCCTCAACTTCAAAGGGTTCCCAAAGATGAATATATCAAACTCATGGCCTCAAGCCAAATTCTTCCAAACACCATTTTTCACAAAATCACAATGATCCCCATGGCACTCTTGCCATTAATAAACTACTTAACAATAAAAGCCCTCAAGGCATAAACACAAAATAAGTGGGAGAGACCTCAAGGAGGTTCCTTTCCCCTACCCATGACAAGTTGAGCATTACCTCCATTGGAGGTGCTCTCACCATACACCCATCCCAACAACACAATGCAAAACAACAAAACAACCAAAACAACAACACAATGCAATAATTAACAAGGTTGAGAAAACAAGATAAGAAGGCCTACCTTCAAAGCCCTTAAAATGGAAGCAAGTTGGTGAAGAGCTCCAAGCCTTCCCAAGCCTTCCAATCCTTCAAGCCAAGTCTCTAACTCTCTCCAACTCCTCCAAAGAAAATAGCAAAAGAATAAAATTGAAGAACCCCACACTCCTCAACAAGAGGAGATAATATAGGCCATAAATTTGGCCTTGAGGAATGAGAAGGTGACACTTGTCACCTTCTCCTTCCTCCTCCCATGCCACTTGCAAGGGAGATGAAGTGTGAGGATGACAAGTGTTGTCCTCTCATTCCCTCTCAATCCTCACCTCATCCACTTGTGCTCTAACACATGTGTGAGAGGACAAGTGGTGAGGTGGCAATTCCACTCACACCCACAAGAGGATAAGGGATGCCATATGGCATCCTCCTATTCTCTCAAGGAGCCATCTTCCTCCAAGATGCTCTCACACGTGTGTGAGAGTCTTGGGGGAAGTCCCCACACACTTGGGAGTCTTGGAGACCTCCCAAGTCTTCCTTGGGAATGAGTTCCCACACTTAGGGAAGGGAGATGAAAGGCATGACCCATCTCCCACTCCCTTATTTCAAATTTTCATCACTTTTACTAAACCAAGGTTTAGAGTGACCAAACTTGAGTCAAATCTAGGGTTAGATGGCCCAAGTTGACCCTTGACTCAAGGGTAACCACCTAGGGTAGTTTTTAGGACTCTAGGGTTCACAAAGGGGTTTAAAAATCACATTTAAATGGCCTAAAAATAAAATAAATACCAAGTGGTGTAAATCAAGTAAAATTATACAACACTCATTATTAAATAAATAGACAAGGGGTACTAAGGCCGAATTAATAAAAATTAAATCAATTACTTAAATCAACATTCAAATTCAAACATGATCCTTATCCCTCTTGGGAATGGATCGGATTTATAGGGGATAACATAGTGTGAATTCTAGCTCCGATTTTCCCATGGCTAGGGAATGTGAAACCTGTACATCTTGATCAAGTGTCAGTCATATCATGGAATCATAGCCGAAGCAACTGGAATTAAATTCACGCAATTTGAATACATCAATAATCATCAATACATAACTCAAATTTAAACTACATTTTAAATCATATGTCAAATAGTTCACATCACATAAATAACTAAAATCTCATAGCAATATACATCTACTGTATCCCATATGTCGAACTACAAAATAACATCCAATATGATCAAACCAAGTCGCATATATCAAATCAGTGCCCTATCATAATCAGGAGATAAAACATCAAGTCTGCATAATGAAGCATAGTCACCAATGTCTGATAATGTCATCACAAAATAGCATAATCAATCAAAATAAGGGAGGTAAAAATAATCGGCCTCACACATCTACTAGCAGGGCAGTGTTATTATTTAATACCTGATTATTTATCAGGACCTGAGGATCAAACCTCTTTATTTCACTTAGAGTAACTAAGGCTTTTTCCAGCTGGAAAGACCTTCTTCCTGCTTTGTTTTGCATTTTGTCTACTTTCTTCTTCAAAATGCTCAAAGAATTCCACCTCTGTAAAGAGGTCTTCAATACTTCCTCATCTCAGGTGAGTGTTGACAGCATCCATTTATCCATGATCATGGCCTGGTGCCTCATGAGGTCCAATTTGTTGACCTCCTCCTGAGAGATGACAGTCAATGGGACTGCCAGATCAATTGGTGTACTATTAGGGTTAATCAACCCCTTTATATATGAGTGTAACTAAGCAATGTGCTCTTTATGCTGTTTATTTTTCTCCTTCTCTTTCTTTACCTTCTAGGTTAAAGAATCAATGATATTCTTCCCTTCTTGACCTTCTTGGTCCTCATTAGCAAAACCCAAATCAACTGTGGTGATTTGGAATTCCTCTAGGGTGATCTTACCCTTTTCTTTCTCTATAGTGGGTAGTGCTACTTGGGTAGTCCTTCTACCTATAGCAGGATCTCTTCTAATAGCTGAGGTCAACCTGGCTTTCCTCTTTGGTTTCATGATTGTCTCTACAAACAAGGTAGAAATGTTAAATTCTTGAATTTCAAAGCCTTGTTCCATACCTATTTCTTTCTCCAATCACTGAGGCACTTCGTCTCTAGATCCTTGTTGTCTTTTATTATCATCATGTCCACCTTGATCTCTAGTATCTATCTCTATTCTAGGTGGAGAAGGTGATTTCCCGATTTCTTCCTCATGATGTTCCTCATGAGGCGGATCTTCTTTCATTTCTTCCTCCTGAGGGGCTTCTTTCTGTTAGGGAGGATCTTGTGGAGTATCCACATGATGATTTTGTGCCTGATCCTCCACTCCCTCTTTTTGTGTTTCATCCACCTTGGTATTTTCCTCATCTTGAGGCCTATTGGTATCCATGGCTGTTTGTGTGTTTGGGCCCAGTGCATCACCCTGATCTCAGGTCACTTTTTGTTCCACTCCTGATGTACTAACCTCTTGTGTCTTAAGGTCCTCATGACTTGATGTATCTTTTTCTCCTATGGCCTCTTGAGTCTGGGTGGCATCATCACCTTATGTGTCCTTATCACCTTCACCCTTTTGTTGGACTTCTACTATTTTTAGCTTAGCTAGTATCTCATGATGTTGATGGCCTATAGCTAGAGCAGTGCTCTCTATCTCTGCCTGCTTGGCTTCTTCAACTTTCTCCACTATATCAGGTGGGCCTACCTTATCTTCGGGGGTCACATCCTCCCTGTATGTCAAATCTATTACTGTAGGACTGGTTACCTGATTTACCAACTTATCAAGCCCGATTTCTTGGGCTGCCTTTTCTGGGCTACTTTCTTTCTCTTCCTGAGTTGTTTGCTTCAATCCTTCCAATACTCCATCTATACTGATGGGGTCCAATGTGGGGTCATGCAGGTACTAGAAGCAAGGGTTTCCATCTTCTGAGAAGCTACATTTTGCACTACTTCATCATCTGATAGGTCCACGGTGTCTTCCAAGGAGAAAGGACCACCTTGACCTGCTTTGTAGGCTTCTTTTGTCTATTCTTCTACTTTCTTAGTCTTGAACTTGATAATGGTGGGAAGTAGCACATCATGTTGCATCTCTTTTCTAAACACTTCACCACCAGTTCCTCTTAATACTATAGGGTCAGCCCCGATCTCACCCCACATAGATGTTCTTTGTTTCTTGGGTGGTGACGTTATCGGTGCTACCCTCTTCTTCCTGTTGACCATCATAGGGTCATCACCTGTAGGCTCCTTACTTACTGGCTCTTCTTCTAGTGGGATGTCTTCTTCCATATTCTATTGTTGTGAGGTTTGGCCCTCATCTTGTACTTCTGCAGTCTCTTCAGCTGGCCTCAGGATTCTTTTGGTATTTGGTTTGTCCATTAGAGGTGGTGTAGATGAGGCGGATGCCTATCCTGATATGGATGCGCCCTCAGATGTTATGGCAATTCTCTCAATTATCACCCCCATAGGCTCATCATTAGTTTTCTTTCCTCTGGGAGGACCTTTTCTTTGTTTTTGGGTGGGTAGCCTTTCCCCATTAGATTTTCTTTTCTCACCATAGGTGGGTGAGAGGATCATCAGCTACTGGCTAGAAATTATCATGCAGAGCCTTTATAGCAAAGTCTGCGTCTTGGTTTTCAATCTTCCCCTCCACTTTTCCTTCTAGAGCTTCAAGGATTTCTTCCTCATAGGCCATCATACTGTGTAACTTTATGCTGATATCCTTGAGCTTACCACTGCATTTCTTCAGGATATCACATTCAAACCTGATGTCTTCATACCATACATCTACTAGTAGGGTAGTGTTATTATTTAATACCTAATTATTTATCAGGACCTAAGGATCAATCTTCTTTATTTCACTTAGAGCATCTAAGGCTTTTTCCACCTGGAAAGACCTTCTTCCTACTTCATTTTGCATTTTGTCTACTTTCCTCTTTAAAATGCTCAAAGAACTCCACCTCTGTAAAGAGGTCTTCAATACTTCCTCAGCTCCAGTGAGTGCTAACAGCATCCATTTATCCATGATCATGGCCTGGTGCCTCATGAGGTCCAATTTGTTGACCTCCTCCTGAGAGATGATAGTCAATGGGACTGCCAGATCAATTAGTGTACTATCAAGGTTAATCAACCCCTTTATATATGAGTGCAGCTGAGCAATGTGTTCTTTATGCTATTTATTTTTCTCCTTCTCTTTCTTTACCTTCTAGGTTAAAGAATCAATGATATCCTTCTCTTCTTGACCCTCTTGGTCCTCATTAGAAAAACCCAAATCAACTATGGTGATTTGGAATTCCTCCAGGGTGATCTTACCCTTTTCTTTCTCTATAATGGGCAATGTTACTTGGGCAGTCCTTTTACCTGTAGCAGGATCTCTTCTAATAGCTAAGGTTAACCTGGCTTTCCTCTTTGGTTTCATGATTGTCTCTGCAAACAAGGTAGAAATATCAAATTCTTGAAATTTAAAACCTTGTTCCATACCTATTTCTTTCTCCAACCACTGAGCCACTTCATCTCCAGATCCTTGTTGTCTTTTGTCATCATCATGTCCACCTTGATCTCCAATATCTGTCTCTATTCTAGGTGGAGAAGGTGATTTCCTGATTTCTTCCTCATGATGTTTCTCATGAGGGGGATCTTCTTTCATTTCTTCCTCCTAAGGGGCTTCTTTCTGTAAGGAAGGATCTTGTGGAGTATCCACATGATGATCCTGTGCCTGATCCTGCACTCCCTCTTTCTGTGTTTCATCCACCTTGGTATTTTCCTAATCTTGAGGCCTATTGGTATCCGCGGCTGTTTGTGTGTTTGGGCCCGATGCATCACCCTAATCTCAGGTCACTTTTTGTTCTGCACCTGATGTACTAACCTCTTGTGTCTTAAGGTCCTCATGACCTGATGTATCTTTTTCTCTTGTGGCTACTTGAGTCTAGGCGGCATCATCACCTGATGTGTCCTTATCACCTTCACCCTTTTGTTGGACTTCTATTATTTTTAGCTCAGCTGGTATCTCATGTTGTTGCTAGCCTATATCCGAAGCATTGCTCTCTATCTCTGCCTGCTTGGCTTCTTCAACTTTCTTTGCTATATCAGGTGTGCATGCCTTATTTGGGGGGGTCACATCCTCCCTGTATGTCAAATCTATTTCTACAGGACTGGTTACCTAATCTACCAACTTATCAAGCCCGATTTGTGGGGCTGTCCTTTCTGGACTACTTTTTTTCTCTTCTTGAGTTGTTTACTTCAACCCTTCCAATACCACCATCTGTGCTGATGGGGTCCCATTTGGGGTCATGCAGGTATTGGAAGCAAGGGTTTCCATCTTCTGAGAAGCTACATTTTTCACTACTTCATCATCTGATAGGTCCATGGTGTCTTCCGAGGAGAAATGACCACCTTGACCTACTTTGTAGGTTTCTTTTGTCTGTTCTTCTACTTTCTCAGTCTTGAACTTGATAATGGTGGAAAGTGGCACCTCATGCTACATCTCTTTTCTAAACACTTCACCACCAGCTCCTCTCAATACTATAGGGTCAGCCCTGATCTCACCCCGCATAGATGTTCTTTGTTTCTTGGGTGGTGACGTTATTGGTGCTGCCCTCCTCTTCCTACTGACCATCATAGGGTCATCACCTGCATGCTCCTTACTTACTGGCTCTTCTTCCAGTGGGATGTCTTCTTCCATATTCTGTTGTTGTGAGGTTTGGCCCTCATCTTGTACTTCTGCAGTGTCTTCAGCTGGCCTCAAGATTCTTTTGGTCTTTGGTTTGTCCATTAGAGATGGTGCAGATGAGGCAGATGCCTATCCTGGTGTGGATGCACCCTCAACTATTATGGCAATTCTCTCAATTATCACCCCCTTAGGCTCATCATTAGTTTTCTTTCCTCTAGGGGGACCTTTTCTTTGTTTTTGAGTGGGTAGCCTTTCCCCATTAGATTTTCTTTTCTCACCGAGGAAGTCATCATAGTCCTCATCTGGGATTTCCTGCCTTTTCTTCCTAGCATCTACTGTAATGGCTACACCTCTCTTCTTCAGTCTATTTATCTATTCAGCTACCCAAGATTGGGTCAATTGCAGTACCCCACCTGTAAACTGATCCAAGGAAATGTCTTCAAGCTGTGTTAGGTTAGGGGAAGACATTACACCTTCTTATCCTCATATTCATTTGACATGGTCTTACCATCATCCTTCTTTAGCTGTGCTGGCACTGGGATGCAGTCAAATGTCCTTATCTGATTTAATGTGAGCCTTTGATATTTTCTTTTTCTTACCTTTGCTTCATCCTCACAATCAGTCTAGAAATCTTCTAGGTGTTTCTCATGTATGGGCTTCCCCATTATTTTCTGCATTCTACCATAGGGGTCGTAAGATCTAGCCAATGGAAATGGCTGTAGGTACATTAGGTTTAGACCTCCTATGGAATCTTTTTTGCTCTCTGAATCAGGGCATATGTACCAACCCATAGATATTGGAAAAAGTACTGGGGGTAACTTCTTCTGTGCTTTGTATGCCTCCAGTATGGTAGATATTTGTCTAAGAAATTCTATCAGGAGTACCCCATCAGTAGGGTACCTAGGTAGCATAAGGGGTTGTTCTTCAAATCCTTCTATTCTGATATATGAAAATGTGGCATACTAGATGAACCATGCGCCATGTTTGTATACAACTTCTTGAGCTTCCATGCTCAATCTCTTGGTTCTATCCTCCATGGTTCTAACTAGATGCATAGAGAATGCATTATTCACCAATTTGTAGTCAAAGAGGTAATTCTTTCTGTATAATTGAGGATAATGATCCCATATGTGGGCATCATCTACACCACCGCCAATCTTACCCACTGTAGTGAGGGCATCAAATGTTCCCTTGTAGGCACATGAATACACAACGTATGAGGTCATATGGATTGAGCATTCTTGACCTCCCAGGGTCCTCATCTATTCATCCAATACATCACTGATGACCTTGGCCCAGAATGGCTTATTATCTGTATAAAGGACCACCTGGATGATCCCAAACATCCAATTCTTAAAGTTTCCAGCATGAGGCTGACCTATCATCCTGTTGAGCAGGGAAATCACATATTGATATTCATCATCAAAATTAGATTTGTATAAGTGTATGGGCAACTTAGTAGAGGTAGTGTAGGTGCTACTCTTAGACCTCCACTAGTACATCCTCTTCCTTGACTTTTTCTTGTTGTTATTATACTCTGTTTCTAGTTTCTATAGATCAACGCTGACCACCCTCTTTCCAACTGGCAGATTGAAAGTAGATGTAATGCCCTTAACTAAAAAGTCAGCTTAAACCCTTCCATGTTTCTCCACCCGCCTGGTCTGAGGGTTATAGTTCTTGGCGCATTCTACTACTAGTTCTAGAGTTTCCATAGCATATGGGAATCCAGCTGCATGCCACATGCCTAATACATACACTGCATCTAGAAGGGTATTATCTTTGTCATGATCTATTCTAGATGACCATGCTGTTAAATCTATATCTCCTTGGTTAGTATCCCCAATCATACCATACTTGAATTGTACCCCTTCGGGTTGAACATACATGGGCTTAAGAAATTTTGCATCAGACATGTTCCGCCTGAGGACCGCCATGGACTCCTGCAATAAACATGCCTGGTCTTACCATACGATATCCATATTCATTCATATAACACTATATATCTACGGCATCATGCATACTCTTATTCATTAATCTTTACTTCATCATGATATGTATTTTTACAAATTCAAACCATAAGGAAGAACATACTACTTGAACATGTTGAAAACATAAACAAGAGGGTTTTTAATTACTTACCTGATAATGCTTTACTCTTGGGTTAGATAGATGATTACAGAAAAGGGTCGCAAATGCTGATGATCACCTGATCTGTTGCGCTGGAAGATCTCATCCATTCACAGGTAGCTCGTATGAGGGTTTGACTTCTACTTTGTAAATTCTTGTTTTTTTGCAAGGTAAATGAAAATAACCTTGGAAACTTACCTTTAAACTCATCTGTAGGGCAAATTAGGGTAAAATCAGGCTAAATCAATTAAATTTGTTGATCCTCTGCAGAGAAACCATGGATGATGCCGAATGTTTGAATTGTGTTCGCGATCGGTGGGAATCCACCTACCGCATTTAAGTTCATTTAATGTCAGGAAATAGGGAGGGGTGATCTTCTAAAGATCAGGTGATATTGAAAATATGACCCCCTCTGGGTAAAATGACCCTCCGTCTTCAAGCGGAAAAACTAATGCACAAGAATCAGGTGATGTGGTCAAAGGTTGACCATGTGTATATCGAGTCATGATTTTAAGATCAGGGGATGTTCAAAATATGACCCCCACAACTAAAATGAACCCCCTTTAAAAGATTTGGATGATGTCAGCCTTTTTATGACTTTGTTCTAGCATTGTATTATAATGACGTCATCATCATGTTATTGAACATGGTGGTCATCGGGTATATACCTCCACAGGATAAAATGAAATGATGACATCACCATCAGGGTGATTTTCTTTATTCGTCAGGTTTAGATGATGTCATCATCATATTGGCATGGGGTGATATTTGTAAGATGACAGATATTGAAAATATGACCGCCGTAGAATATGTGAAGTTGTTTGACGGGAAGATACAGCTACTTCGTAAAATTGACGTCTGGACTTCGCAGACCAAGTGATTATCAGGTGATAAAGTTATATCAGGGTGATCTTACACAATATGACTGATGTTTGAAATATGACCCCCCTTTTGGAATATAAGGTTTGACCAAAACTTTGACTTATCATAACTTTCTCCCCTTAAGGAATTATAGGGTGATCCAAAAGGAAAACCTGTATGGAATTTTATGCACTTTCAAACCATGAGGTTAATAATGTGAAATATTGATTTTGATAGACTGACCTCATCATGGTGATCTATCTACCCCTTACAGGGTTATCATGCATGACTTAATTTTACCAGATGCCCAAAGTAGAAAAACAACAAGCCAAAGCAGCAAGAAAAGTTGGGTCCCTATTTTGTCAAGTCAAAATGGGGCATGTTGTGTAACCACACAACATGAACCCGATTTGAAATTGCAAATCCTTCTCTAAGATGAGTAATTTTGTGTTCCCATTTCAAACGCTTCAAAACATTTGTATGCTACTCTTCATAGCCACTTCAGTTTCTATCACTTATGCCATCATCCATTCCATTTGTTCTGTGGTGTCTATGGCACTCCTGAATATGATGGAACCTAACTTAAACCAAGGGAATATCCCCACAAGAGAACTAGAAACTCCTTCCTTTGATAGGTATGTGCCGCTACATCCTGATGCACCAATCACCAACTGTTATGACTATGAAGATTTAGATTATAAACCAAATCAAAGAGAATCTAGGCACTCTCTATCTTTCAACAACTTAGCTTGGGAATATAATCTGGCCATACCAAATGCGCCACATAAAGCTAGAAGGATAAGTTTGGAAATACATTGACCCGATCAACCTTGCACAAGCATATCAAGCACTCATCTTGATAAGCAAGTCAAATGATTAGAAAAACATCTTCAAGAAGTAAAGGATGCTCAAGAGGCATTGAGAGTTCCCTTGTGAGAAGAGAAAAGAGAGAACATTGCACGAGAAGAAGCATGTCACGAAGAAAATACCATTGCAAATATGTGGCTAATCGGTGTTGTCATTGATGTCAACATATTCTTGTTATCATTGGTTTCAATTGTATTCCATTCTAGAAGAATTGAATGTTGAGGATATTGAGAAAATTAGCCTCTCCAGAAGAAACAAGTGAGTTACATATCTCTTTGTAAGAGACAGTGAAGACAGTGCAGTTCAGTGAAGTAGATTGCTCCACATTCCCAGTGAGATGAAGATTAGAGTTTGTGGACCAAAGGGTGTTATAAAGGATTGTTTGAAGTTGCTCCAGTTAAGATTTGGGGGATCCACATGAAGAATTTGTGAATTTATGGCTATCTGAGGAGAACCAGGTTTTGCAGTTGTTCAGAGTTGACAAAGTGAGAGAAATTTGGTCCAGATTTATATGCATTGGAATATTATGATTTGCAGATCTAGAGGTGTGTTTAAGATGTCAGTGTGTATCCTCAACTCAAGTGGTTCATGGTTTAGAGGTCCGCAAGTAATCATTCTAGTGTGATAGTCATGACAGTTGGTGTTCTTGAGTTCTTGGATGAAGGTGCAAGTAGTTCTGGTAATCTGAGGTGGTGCAGTTGTTCCTATTGATTTCATTGTGCTTGTGGTGGTGTCTGAATTAGGTTCCTATTGTGTTGGTGGTCTGCATTGAGGATTGAGATCGTGGATGAAGATTTCTCCTTGGGTGTTGTTCTTTCTAGTCTTGGCCGATCGGATGCATGATGCATGTTGTGGATGATCTAAGAGAGGTTCTATGAGGCGTGACATGTTGTTCAAGGAAGATTTGGATCCAAGCTATGTTTGGCTGACAATATAGTGATTCGCATTAAGTTATATGTTTGTAGTGCTGACCTTGATGTTTATTCTGAGGTTGATGAAGCATATAAATATGTGTGGTTGAGTTGTGGATAATCATCCTTGTGCGAAAATGATAAAATCATAACAAAGGAACAAAGGCAGAGTAGAGAAGAGGAAGAGAAGAAGAGGAAGAGCAGTAAAGGATGAGGAGATAGAGAAGAAGTGTTTAGGGGGCAGAGCAGAAGTATTATGTGCTTCAATGGAACTAAACTTTGCATGAAGAAGATGTTATTTTCTAGTTCAATCTTTCTGTATTAAACTTGTGAATGTTTCTGTAGGCAGTGAGCCTCTTTGAGCAGTGAGCTCTGGGTAGTGTGCCTGAAGGAAAGTGCCTTCCCATTTTATATTCTTTTAATAGAGAATAAATCTTATGGGTTAACCCCCACTGTGGTTTTTCCCTTAACTAGGTTTCCATGTAAAAATCCTGGTATGTGTGTTGATTTTGTTTTTGCTCATGTGTTTTTGATTCATGCTTTCATGGTTATATCATTCATCTGTTAATAAGTGGTAAAAAAGTTTAATTAAAATAAAGGTTAAAATTTTTTGTGACAACTGATTCACCCCCCCTCTCAGTTGTCTGCCCTAATTTCAACAAATACTTGAAGAGAAAATCCTAGAAACGAAGAATCACCTAGAGCTATAACTCCTACAGACTTAGTTGCAACTCTAGTGCAAATGATTAGAATCTTGGAAGCAAAGCAAGTTGCTCCAGAAAGAAGGTAAAAATATCATGAATAGGACTAGGAGGCATCTCAAAATCCCCCTATCTCAATTACTATTCATGAAACACCAGTAACAATACATGTCTGAATGGGAATCCTCCTATTCAAAACAATCAAACAAATCCGATGATGGGTTATCAAAACCTACCTACAGGGTTAGTGATGTCAACCCTACAGTCTCAAAGTGACTTTCCTAAAACATATCTTGAGTATTTGAAAGAACCTCTCGATCAAAACATAAGAAGCATGCAACTACCTCGACCACCACTAGATCTCTTGAATATCAAGGGAGAAGGAGATCTGAACTCCCACATTAAAGCCTACACCATAGCAATAAGATAACTCCTCCCTTGGGACTAGGTTGTAGCAAAGATCTTTCCAAAAACTCTTGAAGGCATAGCTCTGGACTGGTACTATCGCTTACCAAAAGCTTCAATTCACTTGTTCAGACAACTAATTGGAGAGTTTGTCATGGCATTCAACATGAACAAACTCATTAAAATAGGGATCAGAGAATTCCGCACAATGAAACAAGAGCCAAACAAAACCATAGCCCACTTTGTCACTCAATGGAGGCAAGTCCTTTAATCTTCAACTAGTGCTCCAAACATGGATCACTGAGAACTATCTGACCTCTTCTTACATGCCCTTAACAAGGACATGAGGGAAGACATTCAAAAATTGCCATACAAATCCTATGAGGAAGCATTGGAAAGTTCTTTAAGGATTGACTAGGCCACCATTGATAGTGGAAGAAAGGTTTATGGATCAAATGGAACGTTGAAGGAAGAAACAAGAAACAATGCCTCTATCATTAAGATCCTTAAAAACAATAGGAGTGTAACCACGGATGGGGTGATAGATCAAGCCTCAATCAAGAAAATAAGAGATGATTACAATGGGAGAGATTACTATCCTCCTAATGTAAATGCCATAGATCGACCTAGGAACAATGGTTCTACCCTAGAGACAATTATAAAAAATGGAACCACAATGGAAATGATGAAAGATATGAAAGACCCCCATATGAATTCAATCAATTTTGTTCTTTTCATAGAACAAGGGGGCATAAAATAGAATCTTGTAGAGAATATAATAGATTCATAGCAAGGTTACTGGAAGACCAACAACATTTGTTCATAGAGATGTTCTTGAACCCACAAGAGGTCACACCAGATAACAAGGACATGTTGATCATGATGTTAGTCATAAACAAACATAGAATAAAAGTACACATTAACCTTTATTCATCTTGAAAGATACAACAAATTTAGAGAATTCATGATCTCAAGTCTCCGGTGATTAGGTCTTAATCTTCTGACGTTACTCAAAGGTTGATGTGTGTTGCTATTTCCATTTTGGGGCCTTCCACAGATCTCATCAGTAAGATAATGATTCCTATAATGATGCTGCACAAAAAGTTATTCTACACAGGATATGCTTCAAATAATGCTTCTATCTTTAAATCTTTGCATGATATTTGTCATGTTGACATGCTTTAACCTCAAATATGCTAAATATGTTCAGTTATCTACGAGATTTCTGCATATTTGTATTATTTGCTTAAGATTGTCAATTATTTGCAATTGTGATGATGAAATGTTCTGAAATTGAAAGAAATCAAAAGAAATACTTCACATTAACATTGAAACTTTAGCTATTGAGCCACATATACATCAAATACAGTCATGAAGAGAAGAAATCAAACCATATGTTCACCAGGACATTCCACAGCTAGATACAGTCAATGCTAACTTCAAAGGAAAGGTATGAAAATAACACATGTAAGTAGATATGCACTCCAAGGGACACAACAAATCACATCATGTATCAAGAATTCATACACTGATTACTCAAGATTTCTTATTGATTGTAATCAAAAGAATCTTCTCATTCATTAAGTATGCAAGAACATATATGTATACAACAGCTTTGAAATGAGCCTTGAATATTTTAGCAAACAAATTTCAATTAAGTTTTGAATGTTCAAAATGAGGCATCCTTGCACCTTTTATAGAACAAGGTGAGGGAGCGGTTACAATTGATCTACGATCAAGATTTATCTATTAAGATCTACGGTTTGCATTTCATTGACTAAGTCAATCCCTTCCACATGGCACAGGTTGCCAGCTAGCAACCATCTAGGCAACTTATACTTTCCTAAGTACCTGATGTATATATTCCCTTTATGGTGCATCTTCATCATCATCCTTATTGTCATGATCATCACTTTCAATGCTTTCGCTATCTTCATCATCATGATGATTATCCTTTTGAATATGGACCTGCATAGCTGTCCTGATATTCTCATATGCTTCACTATCTTCTCCAATTCTCCACCATCTTGAGTTCTCACTTTGACGATGGCATGTTTATGCACCTGATATTTTCTCTAGAGAGATTCCAATTTATTCCTCCTGCTGCTGGATGTTTCCTTATAATCTTCCACCTTGACCTTTATTCTCATTACTTTATCTAGCACTTCTTCTGTCAAGTGGTTGAGAGGGTCATCAGCTACTTGCTGAAAATTGCTATGTAGAGCTTTAATGGCAAACTCCTCATCCTGATTTTCTATCTTTCCCTCTATCTTTCCTTCTAATGTTTCCAGAACTTCAGCCTCATGAGACATCATATCATGTAGCTTCATGTTGATATTCCTTAGTTTACTGTTGCATCTTTTAAGCAAATCACATTCGAACCTGATGTTTTTATTCCAAATATCAATTAATAGGGCTATGTTATTATTCAGTAATTGATTCTTTATTAGAATCTATGGATCAATCCTCCTTATTTCATCCAAAGTGTGTAGGACTTTCTCCAATTAAAACAACCTCCTCCCAATCTCCATCTGTTGTTTATCCACCTTTCTCCTGGAGGTGCCCAAAGAATTCCACCTCTTCAAAGAGGCCTTTACCACTTCCTCTGCTTCATCAAATGTGGATAACATCCACTTTCTCATTATGGATGACTCATGTTTCATGAGATCCATTTTATTTACCTCCTCTTGAGAAATTGCAGTCAATGGGACTGCTTTGTCACTTGATGTATCATCAGGGTTAATTAACCCCTTTATATATGCATGCAACTGAGCAATGTGCTCTTTATGCTGCTTATTTTTCTCTTTCTCTCTTTTCACCCTTTGAGTTAATGAATCAATAATATTCTTACCCTCTTGGCTTTCCTGATCCTCATTGGCAAATCCCAAATCTACTATAGTAATCTGGAATTCATCCAGAGTGATCTTGCCTTTTTCTTTATCAACTGTAGGAATGGCCACCTGAGCTCTTCTCTTGCCTCTATCAGGATTGCTTCTAATAGTAGAAGTTAATCTTGCCTTCCTCCTTGGCTTCATTAGAGTCTCTGAAAACAATGTCGAAACATCAAACTCTTATATCTCTAATCCAGACTCACTACTTATCTCTTTCTCCAACCATGAGGGAATTTGGTCTATGGATCCTGGGTGCCCACCATCATGATGATGATCATCCTGATCTCTAGTAACTGTATCTATTCTTGACAGAGATGGTGACTTTCTTATTTCTTCCTCATGATGTTTTTCATGAGGGTGATCTTCGGGTATATCCTCCTGTTGAGGATCTTCTTTTCCTGGAGGGTGATCTTGCTTATCATCTACATGTTCATCGTGATCTTGATCTTTTACTTCCTCCCTAGGTATCTCATCCACTTTAGTATTTTCCTCATCTAGAGGTATATTGGTATCCATGGATATTATTTCATCTGACCTAGGCTTCTCCACCTGATCTGCAGCTATAATTTGCTCTGTAGTTTTGCTAATTACCTTTTGAGTTTTGTGATCACCAGGACCTGATATCTCTTTATCTTCTTTGTCCTTTGGTGGAATTTCTACTGCTTTGGGCTCAGCTGATGCATCTTGTTGTTACTGACCCATATCTGGAGTTTTATCTTCCACTTCCATCAATTTAACCTCTTTAGCATTCTCTATCCTTTCAGGTGTACCTGCTATATCTTTAGGATCTACATCCTCTGCATACGTCAAATCTATTGTTGCAGGACTTGTCACTTGATCAACTCATGCATCAAGTCCCATTTGTTGTGTAATCTTCTCTTGACTCTTTTCTTTTTCTTGCTCCATTTGCTTTAGCTCTTCTAACACCACTTGTACTATTGAGGTTCCATGAGGAGTTATCCGGGTACTAGCAGGAAGGGTTTCCATCTTTTGTGAAGCTACATCTTTAACTACCTCATCATCAGATAGGTCGATTGTCTCATCCAATGAGACTAGATCACTTTGCACTGCCTTAGAGGCCTCTTTCAATTTTTCTTCTGCTCGTTCGGTCTTGAACTTTACAATGGTGGGAAGTGGAACATTATGCTGTAATTCCTTAGTAAATACTTCTTCACCTACCCCCTTTAGCACTATTGGAGTTTGTTTTATCTCACCTCTCATTGAAGTTCTTGGTTTCTTAGGTGTAGTTGGTATCACTTGAGGTGCTTTTCTCTTTCTTGTGAAGGATATGGGACCCTCCTCTTCTTCAGGCTCTTCTTCTAGAGGGATATCCTTCTCTACTTCCTTATGTGATGTCTGACCTCCTTCATATATATCAGCAGGATGTGCAGATGACCTCTGGATTCCTTTAGCCTTTTCTTTATCCAAGGGAGGCGGTGCGGATGATGCTGATATTTGTCTTGATCCTGATGCATCTTTAGCTGACATCCCTATTCTTTCAATTATAACCCCTTTGGGTTCAGGATCAGTCTTCTTACTTTTTGAAGATCTCTTGCTTTTTTCAGGAGGTGGTGCTTTTTCTCTTTTGGATTTCCTCTTCTCAACTAGGAAATCATCATATTCATCTTTAGGAACCTCCTGCCTCTTCCTCTTACTATCGATGGTAAGGGCTACTCCCTTCTTCTTCAGTGTATCTGTTTGTTCATTGACCCATGCCTGGGTTAGCTGCAATATCCTTCCTGTAAATGGATCCAAGGAGATGTCCTCCTATATGGTGAGATCCGACGCGGATATTGTATCATTATATATCTTTTTCTCTTCATACTCATCTGCCATTATATTACCATCATCCCTCTTCAATTGTGCAGGGACTGAGATGCAGTTGAAGGTCCTGATCTGGTTAAGGGTCAATCTTTGATACCTTCTCCTTCTAGCCTCAGCCTCATCCTCGCAATCTGCCTAAAAATCTTCAAGTTTCTTCTGATGGATGGGCTTCCCCATGATTTTCTGCATCCTCCCATATGGATCATATGACCTAACCAAAGGGAATGACTAGAAATTCATCATTGTTAAACCAACTATGGCTTTCTTAATGCTCTCAGAATCTGGGTACATATACCAGCCCATTGTTACTGGAAACAATATTGGTGGGAGTTTGTTACTTGCTTTGTAGGCATCCAGTATTGTAGCCACCTACCTCATGAACTCCATTAAAACTACTACATCAGTGGGGTATCTTGGGAGCATGAGGGGTTCCTCTTCAAAACCTTCAATTCTCATATAAGAGAATGTTGCAAATTGAATAAAAAAGGCTCCATGCCTATATATGACTTCCTGAGCTTCCATGCTCAATCTTTTATTTCTGTCCTCCTCCATTGTTCTTACCAGATGCATAGAGAATGCATCATTCACTAATTTGTAATCCTGGAGGTAATTTGCTCTTTGTAGTTGGGGATAGTGATCCTATATATGTGCATCATTAGTTGTACCACCAATTCGCCCATCTGTAGTCAATGCATCAAATGTACCCTTGTAGGCACATGAATAAACAATGTATGAAGTCGTGTAAAAGGAACAATCTGGACCTCCTAAATTCATCAGCTGCTCATTTAGAGCATCACTTATCATCTTAGCCCACATTAGCTTGTTATCTGTGTAAAGGCACATCAGGATGACTGCATACATCCAATCTTTAAAACTTCCAGCATCAGGTTGGCCTGTCACTCTGCTGAGTAGGGCTATCATGTACTGGTACTCATCGTCAAAATCAAATTTATATAAATGAACCAGAAGTTTAGTTGCTGCAGGATAGGGACTATTTTTCGCCCTCCATTGTTACATTTTCTTCCTAGCAACCTTCTTATTATTTTCATACTCTACTTCTGATTTCTTCAAATCGATGTTGGAAACCTTCTTTCCCAATGGCAAATTGAATGTAGCAGCAAGACCCTTGATTGACAGATCAGCATATACCCTGCCATGCTTCTCTACTTTCCTTGTTTGCGGGTTATAGTTTCTTGCACATTCAATGACTAGTTCAGGAGTTTCCATAGAATATGGGAAACCAGCTGCACTCCACATTCCAGACACAAAGATTGCATCTAGCAAGGTGTTGTTATTCCTCTCATCACTCATTTTAACTGACCAGGTAGCCAGATCTGTATTCCCTTGATGTGTGTCTGTGATGGCACCATATTTGAATTGGACACCCTCAGGCTTAGCAAACGTGGGCTTTATAAATTCTGCCTCCGACTTAGCCAACCGCTTATCCACTATGGATGCCTGCAATTAACAAAACTATTCTTACAATTGATACTTTCCAGCTTGCATATACATTATATCTTCATTATTCATCATGCATACTATTACTCTTTCAATATTCGTTTATCCTGATATGCATAATCTAGAACTTCAAACCAGAAGACACCGTGATACCTAGATATGCAGAACATGACAACTAGATGGTTTCAATTACTTACCTGATGTGTTTATCTTCCTAATTAGGTTGATGTCTATGAAAGGGACTCAATTACTAGCAGTGCTCATGTAATCCAATCTGGTACAAGCTGTATGCGTCTGCAGGTAGTCTTCTGAGGGTTTGAAAGGACGAAGCTCTGTAAAAACTTGTTTTATCACAAGATAAGTGTGAAATGAATCTGTAAATCACTTTTAACCTCTTCACTAAGGCAAAATAGGGAAAATTAGGCCAAATTAAATGCGACAACTAATTTTCTTGTACGAAACTGTCAGATCCCTCCTGGTGTATGTATCGGGTTCGTAATCGGCGGGAACCACCTACCACCTCTGCGTGCATTCAATGTTATGGGGGCAAGGTGCGGGGTGATCTCTAAAGATTGGGTGATATTCTGAATATCAGGTGATATTGAGAATATGACCCCCTTGGTATAATATGATCATCCATTTTAAGTGGAAAGACCCATGTCGAAACATCGGGTCAGGTTGGGAATATAGGGTGATGTTCAAAATATCAGGGGATGTTCAGAATATCTAGTGATGTTTATAATATGCCCCCTGGACTAAAATGACTTCTCTCTCAAAATATCATGGTGACATCATCAGGATAATGAATTGGTTCATCGTTGTTGCACTATGACGTCATCGCCATGTTATGTAAGAAGGGTCATGTTTGGAAATATACCTCCTCGAGGTAAAAAGAATGGTGATGTCATCATCAGGTTTATTCCTTCGATTATCAAGTTTGGATGATGTCAGTAGGACATTGGTTCGAGGTGATATTTTGCGACATGCCGATATTCAAATATCACGGTGATATTTAAATGTTGGGTGACATTAAGGAATATAACCTTCGCAAAATACATGATGTTGTTTGTCGGGTAGATATCACTATCACATAAAGTTGACGTCCGGATGTTCGGAGCGCATGATTTTATTGGGTGATAATTTTGAATCAGGGTGATCTTTTATAATATAACTAATGTTAAGAAATATGATCCTCCCCTCGGAATATCAGGTTTGACCAGGACTTTGACTCACCATAACTCTTATTTTCTAAGAAATATTAGGGTGATCCAAAAGGCACACCTGCATGAAATTTTGTGCTCTATCCAATCATGAGGTTATTATCAAGAAATATTAACTTTGAAAAACTGACCTCATCATGATGACTTACCGAGTCCCCTTTATGCAGGATCATCTGCATTGTCTTATTTTTACCAAACTGCCAGCAAGCAGAAAACACAAGTAAAACCAAGCAAAAAGTTGGGTCCCTGTTTTGTCAAGTCAAAATGGGGCATGTTGTGTAACCACATAATAGGACACAAGATAAAATCAAGCTCCAATAGTCCTGCAAAACACCAACATGAGAATTTACCAGGACCCATTCCCTGCACATAAAGACATAGAAACAATGAATCAAAACAAGACAGCTCAAAATAGTAACCCTGAAGTCCCACCGCAACTAGGACAAAAAGGAGAAGCTAGGATGATGGGATTAGTCAAGATTATGCACAATGAAGGAGAAGAGGAAGACCGTGAGGATGAAAATGAGCAAATAGAACCATATGGAGGTATCATTTCACTAGTGGAACCTATACCAGCTCTGATTTGACCTTATGAACTAATAGAATATTTAAAGAAGACATATGCACACATCTTGCTCATTGATTTGCTTAGGAACCCCCTTCACATTGCTCAACGTTACTAAAAGAAATAGGTTTAAAATACCTTGACCAAATTACCCCACCACCTAGTGAACAAAGCAATCATATGGACTATGACATCAGTCCACCAAACTTAGAGCTCAAAGATCCAGGATTCTTTGACTTACAACAGATGCCCTCTGAGGCAAAATTAACTGAAAAAGGAGACCCTGCCCTATATCTTCAAGTATGGATCTACAATACTTTCATCAAGTGGACCTTAATTGATGATGGGCAAGCTGTTAACATAGTTCGTTTCTCTCTATTAGAGAGGATGGGCTATGGGCACACTAATATCTTTGTTTCATGAGATACTCTAAGTGGATATGATAATCTAAAGCTTGCCACCATAGGTGAGATTACCCTTCCAGTGACCTTGGGACCTAAACCCATTCCTACCATATTCTACGTCATAGACAGACACAAGATATAATTTGATCCTTGGAAGACTATGGATACACAGAATGAAAGTTGTGCCATCCACATTATTTCAAGAAGCTTGATTCTTAACTTAGGGAAAGTATACGTCACAAAGGTAAACCCAGAACCTTTTAGCATGTTAAAATCAGACACACCAAACAAATGTATAGGTATCCCCATAGACTATAAACTCCCTACCAACACATTAACCATCCCTAATCCTACACCTCAGTCGATATGCATCAAATGAATGGAAATCCTGAAAAAGACCATGAATGCCACAGAGATCAAAACTTTAGATAATGAGGCCTTGCCGAAACAAAAAGAAATGGTCCTCAGAGAGAAAACAATTGAGATCATGGAATGGGTAGAGTGGGATGGACCACTCCAATTCCCCTTGGAAGTACTTGTTGGAATTAGACCAGACAATTGAGAAGGGGGGTGAATTAGTTGTCCACAATAAAAACTTTTTCTTCTTTTTAACCTTCTTTATTATCTTACTATCAGATGAATGATGTAAACATTAAAGCATAGATCAACAACATAAGCATAGAAATATAATCAATACATTTGACACCAAGATTTTGATGTGGAAACTCGGTTAAGGGAAAAACCATAGTGGGGGTTAACCCACAAAGATTTGTACTTTGTTAAAAGTACTTTAGAAAAATAGAAAGCACATGCCTTCGAGTGCACTGTCCAGAGCTCACTGCTCAAAAGAGAGGCTCACTGCCTATAGAATTTATTTAGAACATAAGGAAATAACTGAGAAATAGCATCTACTTCATGCTTGATTTAGTTTCAATGAATGCTCAAATACTTCTTCTTTGCCCCAAATTCTTCTTCACACTCTGTACTACTCTTACTCCTTTTCTTCTCTACTCTACTCTTGATCCTTTATTTGAATTTTATCTGATTTGCACAAGGATGTTTTTCAATGACTCTTCAACAAGTATTTATATGCCTCATCAACCTTGGAATGATCAACAAGGTTGGCTAAACTTGACGCGGATCATCACACTATCAGCCAAAGACAACTGAGATTTGAATCTACTTCTACAACCACTCCATGCTTCATAAAAATGCCCTTAAGGCATCCGCAACATGCTAGGAACATCCAGTCAGCCAAGATTGGGAAGAACATCAACCTTAAAGAAGAAATATTCAATTAACAAACTCAAATTTCAATGTAGACCTCCAACATAGTAGCCACATGATCTAGAGACCTCCACAAGCACATTGAAATCACCAATAACATTCACTCTAAACAATTTTACCAGAAACATTTGAATCTTCCTCTGGAACCTCAAGAACACTCTCTACCATGAATGTCAAACTAGAAGGATAGCTTGTGGACCTCCAAACCACAAACCACTAGAGTTGATGATACACACTAACTTCCCAAACATGCCTCCAAATCCACAGACCAAGATATTTCACTGCAGAGCAATCCAGACCAACTTACTGTCACAATGTCTCTTCTGAATACTGTAAAATTCAGTTCTACTCAGATGGCCATAACTTCTTCAGATCATGCGGATCTCTCAATTCTTGACTAGAGCAACCTCTGACAATCCTCTACACAAACATAAGGTCCACATGCATTGATTGTCATTAATTTTCTCAATATCCTCAACAATCCAATCTTCTATTCAAATAGAAAAACAGGATATAATTGACATCAATGGCAACAAGAATATGTTGACATCAATGACAACACCACTTAGGCACATATTTACAACAATCTCCCCCTTTTTCATTGATGGAAACATATGATGTGAAAAACTAAATTTAACCATCAAGACAAGAACTTCTCCCCTTTCTCTTCTCACTCCTGCAACTACTTCCTTTACTACTGTCCCTTACATCAGCAACTAGTTTTTCACATGACTTCTCTCCCCTTTTGACATCAATGGCAAAGGGCACATATTTTCTATTTTTTCTCCCTTTTTTCCTTAGACTAATCCCAAAATTTGCATATTGACTACTCCCCTTTGAGTAGTACCTTCTTAACATCAATCCGGATTACAAAATATGACTATAAATTCCACCGGACTGATGCACCTTAGTGCATCTTAATTTTGATCAGGAAGGGTAATTACCCCTAACTTTTCTCTGAGATACTCAAAAGTATCTTTGGGAAGAGGGTTAGTGAAGATATCTGCAATCTGATCTTTGGAGGACACAAACTCCAACTTGATTTCATTCTCATTAGCTTTCTCTCTCAAGAAGTGAAACTTGATAGATATATGCTTAGACTTTGAATGCAATACCAGATTCTTGGAAATGCTTATAGCGCTTGAATTATCACAAAAGATTGTGACTGGATCTTCAAACACAACACTGATGTCCTTCAACATTTGCTCCATCCACAGAACTTGAGAACAATTATTTGTTGCAGCTATATACTCTGCCTCTGCAGTAGACAGAGAAATTGCTTCTTACTTTTTACTCATCCAAGAGACCAATCTTCTTCCCAAGAAAAATGCACCACCACTAGTACTTTTTCTATCATCCACATCTCCTACCCAATCAACATATGTATATGCATGAAGAGTGAAATCATTGTCCTTTTGATACCATAGTCCATAATCAATTGTCCCCTTGAGATATCTAAAAATTCTTTTGACTACCACAACATGGGATTCTTTTGGATCATCTTGAAATCTAGCAACAAGTCCAAATGCATTCATGATATCAAGTCTGGTCTAAGTTAGATAGAGCAATCCTCCAATCATTGATCTATATCTGTTCTGATTTATCTTTGGGGAGTCATCATCTTTGCTTATCTTGCATCCAGTTACCATAGGAGTACCTACTGGCTTTGAGTCGTCCATTCCAAACTTCTTCAATAATTCTTTCACATACTTGGACTGAGATATGAAGATACCTTTATCTGACTGAACAATTTGCAGACCTAGGAAGAAATTCATCTCTTCAAACTCACTTTTCATCTGATCAGCAAATGCTTTGCACATGCATTCATTTCCACCAAAAATGATATCATCAACAAAGACCTCAACAATTAGAATATCTTCATGATTTATCTTGAAGTACAGATTACAATTAGTACCACCTTTGCTAAATCCTAGCTTAAGCAAATGCTTATCCAATCTTGCATACCAGGTTCTTGGAGCTTGCTTGAGTCCATACAAGGCTTTTCTTAGTCTACAAACCATATCTCCTTGATCATACAACTGAAATCCTTCCAGTTGCTCAACGTATACTTCTTCCTCCAAATCTCCATTTAGAAATGCTAGTTTGACATCCATCTGATAAACTTTAAAATCTTTGAAAGAAGCAAAAGCAAGAAATAATTTGACTACTTCTATCCTTGCCACCAGAGCAAAAGTTTCTTCAAAATCAATTCCCTCCACTTGAGAATAACCTTTACATACCAACCTTGCCTTGTTTCTTACAACCTCACCATCTTCATTCAGTTTATTCTGGAAGACCCATTTGGTTCCAATCACATTTTTGTCCTCGAGTCTAGGAACAAGATCCTAAGTGTGATTCTTTTCATTTTGCATCAATTCTTCTTCCATTGGCTTAACCCAGTTTTCATCATTGCAAGCTTCACTTACTAATTTAGGTCCAATTTTTGAAATCAAACAAATCTCTTCTTAATCTTTAGCAAATCTTCTCCTAGTTTGAACACCTCTATTTTTATCTCCTATGATTTGATCTTTAGGATGATTCATTCTTACATACCTGGGGGTTTTGGGAATTTCTTGGGCTTCTATTTCTTGAGCTTGTCCCTCAACATCTATAATAATTCCTTGAATCTCTGGGGTTTCTGGATCAATCTACATCTGAGTCAGAGTTTGAACTAACATTCCTTGACTTTGAATTTCATTTTGATCATCTGAATCATATCCACATAACCTGGAATGTCCTTCCTTGCTTTCATTAACTCTAACATTAGCACTTTCAACAATCTTTTTCAACCTCTTGTTAAAGCACCGATAAGCCTTACTTTGAGTAGAGTATCCCAAAAATATTCCCTCATCACTTCTTGTATCAAACTTGCCTAAATCCTCATCTCTTTTGATATAGCATTTACTACCAAAAACTCTGAAATACCTCTCTATAGGAGGATGACCAAACCATAGTTCATAAGGGGTCTTACTAGAGTTGTCTTTGATCTGCACCCGGTTAAGAGTATACACAACAGTACTGACAACTTCTCTCCAATAAACTTGAGGAACATTTATTTCCATCATCATAGTTTTGGCAGCTTCTTGAATGGTCTGGTTCTTTCTTTCCACAACTCCATTTTGTTGGGGAGTCCTAGGAGTAGATAACTATCTTTTTATTCCATGCTTTTCATAGAAAGCATCAAACTTATGAGAGATAAACTCTCCACCTCTATCGGATCTTAGAAATTTCAATTTTTCACCAATTTCATTTTCCACCATCACTTTGAACACCTTAAATTTGTCAAGAGCTTCTAATTTTTCTTTTAGGAAGGTTACCCACATCATTCTGGAGTAGTCATCAATCAGCAACATGAAATATCTATCCCTTGCACATGCCTAATTATAGCAGGACCATAGAGATCAGTATGTACTAGTTCCAATCAACCATTTGAAACTTGTTCCTTTCTTTTGAATGAAATTTTGCTCTATTTCCCCAATTGACATTCTCTACACATGCTATTAGGTTTCACAAGCTTTGGAAGATCTCTTACAGCCTGAGTGGTACTTATTTTGACAATGTTATCAAAATTCACATGACACATCCTCCTATGCCATAACCAACTTTGATCTATCTGAGCAATCAAACAAATTTTGCCAAAGATGCTTAAGTGAAAAATGTTACCTTTAGTTTGAGTACCGGATGCAATTTCAGTTCTGAAACTCTCCAAGATTCTGCACTTTGCATCCTTTAATCGAAGATCATAACCTTTATCAACCAGTTATCCAACACTGAGAAGATTATGTTTTAGTCCTTCCACATACAAAACATCATTGGTGCTATTCTTACCATCAAAAGAGATGGATCCTTTGCCACAAATTCTACCAGCTGAGTTATCTCCAAATCTTACAAGCCCACCTTCATAATCTTCAAAATTCACAAACTTACTCTTATCTCCAGTGATATGAGGAGAACATCCACTATCAATCACCCATTCATTTTTTCAATAACCTGAGTGGCCAAGGCACTTTCCATATTAACAGATTCAGTGGACACTAGATCTTCTTCTTTGATGGCAATGAACACCCAATCATTTTTAGGGGAACCTCCATGATCAGATTCATCATCTGTGACTCCTTCTTCTCCAGATTCTTGGACATAATAACATTTGTTCTTATTTCTATATTTTTTAGGGTTTGGTTTTGAAAACCTCTCCAGACATCTTGAGACAAAATGACCAATCTTATTACAAGCAAAACATTTGAGTGGCAATTTTCCTTCATACTTACTGGATCCTCTTGGCAATCTTTTGGCAAGAAGAGCTTCAAGATCCTTCCTAGTCTTCACGAATCTGTTTGATCTTGCAAAAGAGATTTCACCCAGATCATATTTTTGTTTTCCATATACACTGGCCTTAAATGCAGATTTAGACTTGGGAAGAGAAACACCAAACTCACTTAATTCAAAATCTGAAATTTTGCCAACTAGATGATCTCTTGTAACATCTAAGACAGTCCTAATCTCCTCTATGGCTGCAACCTTATGTTTGTATGAATCAGGTAAAGATCTGAGCACTTTTGATATGATATCTGATTCTTCCAAAGTTCCACTAGCACACCTGATACGACACACAAGTTCATTTATCTTTTTCTTGTAGATTGTGATGTTTTCATCTTCGCTCATCCTCATAGTTTCAAATTTTCCTCTCAGACTTTGCATCCTGGTGCATTTGACATATTTATCACCTTCATACAGAAACTCCAACTTTTTCCAAATTTTGTAAGTAGTTTTTAGACCAAACACATTTGTCATTTCTAAATTAGTCAGGACACTCAACAAGGCTTCTTTAGCTAGTAGATTATTTTCAGCATCTTTGATTTGATCTGGAGCTGACGGACCTTTTTCTAGAGGTTTATACTCAACACTAGTTATCGCCCAATAGGCATCACCCATGCATTGCAAATGGCACTCCATGCAATTCTTCCAAACAAAATAATTTGTTCCATCAAATCTCAGACTATCCTTCTTGTAGGTCAACATCCTAGATCTCCTCAAGTAATCAGGCTTTGAGAAGAGGATCTGGCTCTGATACCAATTATTGGAATTAGAGTGGACAACTGAGAGGGGGGGTGAATTAGTTGTCCACAATAAAAACTTTTTCTTCTTTTTAACCTTCTTTATTATCTTACTATCAGATGAATGATGTAAACATTAAAGCATAGATCAACAACATAAGCACAAAAATATAATCAACACATTTGACGCCAAGATTTTGATGTGGAAATCCGGTTAAGGGAAAAACCATGGTGGGGGTTAACCCACAAAAATTTGTACTCTGTTAAAAGTACTTTAGAAAAATAGAAGGCACATGCCTTCGGGTGCACTACCCAGAGCTCACTACTCAAAAGAGAGGCTCATTGCCTACAAAATTTATTTAAAATAGAAGGAAATAACTAAGAAATAGCATCTACTTCATGCCTGATTTAGTTTTAATGAATACTCAAATACTTATGTTTTGCCCCAAATTCTTCTTCACACTCTGTACTCCTCTCGCTGCTTTTCTTCTCTGCTCTGCTCTTGATCCTTTATTCAAATTTTATCTAATTTGCACAAGGATTTTTTTCAATGACTCTTCAACAAGTATTTATATGCTTCATCAACCTTGGAATGATCAACAAGGTCGGCTAAACTTGACACGGATCATCACACTATCAGCCAAACACAACTGAGACTTGAATCTACTTCTACAACCATTCCATACTTCATAAAAATGCCCTTAAGGCATCCGCAACATGCTAGGAACATCTGGTCAGCCAAGACTAGGAAGAACATCAACCTTAAAGAAGAAATCTTCAATTAACAAACTTAAATTTCAATGTGGACCTCCAACATAGTAGCCACACGATCTAGAGACCTCCACAAGCACATTGAAATCACCAATAACATTCACTCTAAACCACTTTACCAGAAACATTTGAATCTTCTTCCGGAACCTCAAGAACACTCTCTGCCATGATTGTCAAACTAGAAGGATAGCTTGTGGACCTCCAAACCACAAACCACTTGAGTTGATGATACACATTGACTTCCCAAACATGCCTTCAGATCTGTAGACCAAGATATTTCACTACGGAGCAATCCAGACCAACTTACTATCACACTGTCTCTTTTGAATACTACAAAATTTGGTTCTACTCAGATGGCCATAACTTCTTTAGATCTTCATGCAGATCTCTCAATTCTTGACTGGAGCAACCTCTGACAATCCTCTACACAAACATAAGGTCTCTATGCATTGATTGTCATTAATTTTCTCAATATCCTCAACAATCCAATCTTCTATTCAGACAACAAAATAGGATACAATTGACATCAATGACAACACCACTTAGGCACAAATTTGCAACAATACTCATGATTAACATCCAAGAAGCCTACAAACTTTTCCCTTGCATAGGAGAAAAACTGCACAAAACTAAAGCTCTAGTATTTGAGACAACCATGTTAGACTTAAGAAAGGCAGACCCACACACTTTCTCAGATGCTGAGGAAGACTGACAAAAAGATACACTCCATTGACACCCTTAAGTGAATCACATGTCCCCGAGATACTAGAAGAAATGAAATCTTATGAGCCTCTCACCGTAATAGAGGATTCATATCGACCATTGACACCCATGGAGGAGGCACATTCTATTGACAATTTATCAACTAATGCCATATAGCAATGCTACCTAAGATGTTCATGGTGTCTTAGCCATAAGAGAAGTCAACCACCTCTGCCTCAATTTAATCAAATGAACTCAATGAGTGGGAAGCACCTCTAGTACAAGTTGAAATGGTTGAAAGACTTCTTAACGAAGATGAAGAAAGTGAAGGTATTTTTCACAGAGAATGGAAGATGAGAGTGTCGGTCGGTGTTGATGATCCTGACATTTTTGAACTACCAAAGAGTTACATTAGATATGCCATGGACTTAAGGCCAGAACTAAATGGGAGGACAAGTATAAGCTTTATCCCTCCTGATGAGAAAACAGAATCACAAAATCCCCTTGAGTTGTCCCACTTTTTGCAAAGAATCCAAGAGAGACCAGATGTGAAAATCTACATGCAAGAATAGTTTGACCTGTTAGCAGAACTATTAAATTTTGATGGAGTCTTGTATTGGACCCCTTATCATCAACAAGCCTTTCAAGACCTGCTTCATCTCACAATGCCAAGAGAAACCACCAAGTTGGTAGCAATAGATATACGTCATCCTTTCAGGACCTAGAGATTCCCCATTTTCACAATCACCATTATCCTCTTTTCATTCCCAGTGATTTTAATCAAAAGCCTAGCCCTTATCTTTACACTGATCCTAGTCTTAATGAGTTAAGATGTTAGGTCTAAACAAAGTTAGTATTCAAACCTATAGTGTTCAAAGGAAGCTTACAAGTAGACCTTTCTAATTCTTCCCTAGTATTAGAGAAGTCCAACCAGACTACAAAATTCTAGGTGGCACTCAACCCCTTATCTTTCCTGGCCAAAAACATTAGGAGGATCAAAACTCTAAAGGAAGCAATCTAAAATTTGAGTGAATAAAAAAACAAGTGATCCAAATAAGAGTATTGAGAAATCAAAACATCACATATCAAAGGTTCCAAAAGCATTCATTTCTTGAAAAGTCAAAAAAATCCAAAAAAATGAGAAAAATTAAGTAAGGAAAATACAAAAAAAAAATGAAAAGCAAAAAAAAGAGAGATACAAAAAAAGAGTGAAAGAGAGAAGATTGTTGAATGTCTATACTCTTGGGTGGATATTAGTCTTAGGTTGAAGCCTCAAGAGTGACATTCTAATAGAGAAAGAAAGGTACAAAGCACATACACGCATTAGTTGAGCAAAGCTGAAGAGTCTAGTAGTATCTAGGATCATCTTCTACCAATAGACCCTTGTTCTTTCCTATTTATCCTTTACCCCGGGTCTACCTTGCTTGCCATCTATGATCTAAGTCTAGTGAACACCAATAAAATTTGTTACTTGTCTAAGTTGAAAGCTTGTTAGATTATCTTATCTAGATAAGGATCAATGTTTAGCCTTTAGCAAAGCCCAAAATTAGAAGCACTCCATTTTCACTCCCGCTCCCCACTTGAGTTAAAAATCCTATCTCACAGCCTTGAATAGGTCTCTTATATCAGGATAACTCACAATCCCCTAAATTGAAAATCATATTTAACGGTAGTCACATTGTTTGTTCCACATTGCATTCATGCCAAAATCAAGAAAAGAGTCTCAAAGCAATAAAGTCAAATGTCATATCTCATGACCTTCAGTAGAAGTAAATGTTTCATTTCAGAATTTCTTGTGCTCTTGCATTATCATATCATAAACTGCATCTCATATATATGCCATAAAAAAATTACAAAAACATGTCATCATTATCATACTTGCATTGTTAAAGAGTTGAAAAGGTCAAACACATAATCAAAATGTTCTCAAACCTCTAAAACATGCACAAGAGATGAGTACAAATTTGATAGGCAAAAACCATAAAAAGGATAAAGTTTCATAGATACACCTGAAGTTTACATGTACAAGAGTATCAAAGAGCTAGGACAAAATGCTCTCAAAGGAAAAAGAAGCTCTCCATGCAAGGGGACACGATTTTAAGAAAGGAAGTCAAGGTCTATTCCCTGCAATGGAACCCTTAGGACTTCGGCTCCTCTGTCTACGAATACGACCTATCACTCCATGAGACCTATAGGAGCAAGGTGCTCTACTGTGAGCATGTGACTGTGAAGACCCCGCCATACTAGCATCTCATCATCCAAAACTAAGACGATCCATCTCTCTAAGATCCTGATTCTCACCCTTAAGGGTGTGAATCTCGGCCTTCAATTCTGCATTCTCCTAACATCCATGGTAGATAGGAGAAAAAATGTCTGTGTCACCTAGTAGCAGGGGGCATACCAAGATCATCTAAAAGATGGTCTCGAGTCATCCTAGTGAAGGGAGAAGCCAAATCAACATTAATATCGCAAACAAAATCCCTCAACTCTCTAACATTACCTAAAAAGAGTGAATCAAAAGAGAAAGACAAGTTAGTTCCCCATGAAAAGAGAAAGGACAAAAGTGCAAAAAATAAACAAACAAAACTTACGTGGATCATCTGGCTACCAATCAGGGTCAAGTTGTCGCATCACCTCATCTGAATGAGGAGGTCAAGGAACAATAGGAGGACCCTTGGGGATGTTAGGAACATCATCTGCATCATCAGCATCATCAAGACCCTCATCCTATGCATCCTCAAGCAAGCCCTCATTTGACAAATCATCATCATTAGGAACATAGTCCTCACCAGTAAACTCTGAATCCACAGCCACAATGAGAGATCAGGAAGGAGTCCCTCATCTGGCTGCTCTTGGTAAACATCTATCTAGAATCAGAATGAGCTTTTGATAGGGCCTAATGTGCTCGAATATCCATGTCATGATCAAAGAAGAGTGGCTAAAAGCTAGAGCCCCTCACCGTGAGATACGATAAAAGTCCCTATAGACCATGGCCAAGATATTCGGTCCCCAAGCATAGACTGTACCTTCCTCAATACTACGAATGATGGGTGCCCAACACCATCTCAAATGAGATGAGGCCTTGTCTCCTAATAGTCTCAAGACAATTAAACTAATCAAGAATGTCCTCAGAAGTGGGATGTGAAGTCGAGGCACAAAAGTGAGCTGAACTCCTGACTGATCCCCAAGATGACTAACCCCATGAACTCTGCCCAGGATGGGCACCTTGTCCTTGAAGGACTTCCTAGCTGGAAGGACTAGAGGATGTCCTCTCACAGGAACCCCAAGTATACGATACACATCATACAGATTGATGGTCCAATCTCTAGAGATTTGTGGGAGCTGGAATGTGTTTATGTCTGCATCCCAGTAGGTCAGAATATCACAACATATATGGGACACGGGGTGAATAACAGGCATGTGACAAACTCTACCCAGACCTGCTCGCCTCAAAATAGTACGGTCCTCATTACTCAATGAAGAAAACATCACTGAGAGCCATCCCTGCTCTCAGTAGGCATTCCATCGGATACACATGTCCTACAAGACCCAGAAAAGAACTTTAGATTAGATCTCGTAAACTCGTAAAAATCCCTAAAAATCATAAAATTGCATAAAAACCTTACACAAAAAAGCATATAACCCCTCAAAATTACAATAAATAGGTGAATACAGTAGCCAAAACAAGTTAGATCAGAGTGAAACAAGCATCAAACAACATGAAATTTCAGTCAAAATCAACCCAATAGGGTCATCCCCTAGCGACCCAAGTATTCTAAAGGATCTCCCCTGGGAGACCCTACTATTCTGTAGGATCTCCCCTAGGTGACCCTGCTATCAGATAGGATCTCCCCTGGGTGACCTACCTAACAAAAGAGGTGACCCTAGAGGGAGATCCCCCGATCAAAAACTACTCTAAAAACCTCATTTTTCAACTACTTTCAAAAAATGAAAAACCTATTTTACTCTAAACGACGAAACAGAGACAATGCAATAAGAAGAATTGACAATAACAGACAATTCCAAGAGATTTTTCACAAAATTCAAACTAGGTTTTATAGAGGGGTTTTTCATTGTTTGCATACCCAATTCTTTGTGGCTGAAGAAGAGGCAACCATCTTTGCAATCTCCTCGATGTTACCTTTCCAACCACTAATCACACAATCAATTCTGTCACTGTTTCACTCTGATCTCACAATTTGACTTGCTTTGTTTTCCCTTAGCTTAGTTTCATTTATGCATTTTAGATTAGTTCTTTGCTTTTATGCATCTCTTTCATGCATCATTCTGCGTGCTTTCATTCCTATAGGTCCAAACCGACAAAGGCAAACAACTAGTCAAACTCAAACGATCCATGGTAAGTTCGTCATTTCAATTTTTATTATTCATTTTCATACATTTACATATCAGACTAATGCTAGTTATTGTAGGTACAATTGTAGAAAAATTGACAATAGGTAAGGCCTAGTTTGGGAATGGTACCTACCTTTCACGTAGACTATCGTCCCCGAGGGGGAAAATATGTAAGCACAAAAATCATGCACAACCTCCATGAGGACCCCTATGATGATTTTAATCCTTGTCATGTACATGTAAACATTAAATAATGTCCTCTAAGAAGAAAAACTTTTGATGACATGTCTTATTTCTTGTCTTGTGTTGTTTCCTCTCTATCAATTTCTCTCTGTCCCCGTTTGTGATGCTTTTTGACACTTTTTGCAACACTTGTCGATTTGCATTTTCTGAGCTTTCAACCTTGCTTCTAAGCCTTGTAAGCATCTTGTAGGTGAGTTTTCATTTTTCCCCTATGTTTTTCATCCTCTGCATCCCCTAAAACCCTTCTAGAGGTCCCCCATATCCATCTCCCACTTTCAATTTTTAGTTTTGCTTGACCAATCCAAATCTCCCTCTATTATTTCCGAATCTATCCCAAGAGATCCTGCAGGTGCGAGTGGAGATTTGGAATCTTGCACATGACTAACCTGTTTCCAAAGGCAAAACACCTCCTTTTCCTCTCTTCTGTCATTTCCCACATGCAGTTCTTCAGAAAACTCTGTCTTACCCAGATCTCCCCTGAGTGACCTAGGGTCGCGCCTTGGGCAACCTAGGGTCACGCCTCGAGTGACCCTATTGATGAAAGGGATGACCCTGTCGCGTTTCCAGGAATGGAAAAACTTAATTTTCTCACTCAAATTAGCTTTGTTTTCATCCATTTTTCTTCCATTTTGCATGATTTTTTGATGCCTAATATGGAGCTAACTATTTCATGCACCCACACATGCATAATTAACTCCATTTGATCTAAAATTAATAACTCAATCAATTTCATGCATCCTCTCAACTCCAATTACTCTTGAGTGATAAGTTATTTTTAATTTATCACTCCATATTTAGCTGAGTTCACTGGGTAATCAACCTTGTTAACTCATCAATCAAATGAGTTAACTTCTTAATCAATCCCATTCTTCAAACCTATAAATACCCCCTCCCTCAAGCACAAAGGGAGGCAAATTCATTGTGCACACGACTCTTGTCATTTTTTGCTCTCTAAATTAGCATTCTAATGCACTCACAGGATGAAGGTGCCTTTTGCTTTATTCATTATTCAACGAAGCATCATTACATTGCTTCATTCAATGCCATTGTGCTCAACCAAAGCTCTCATTGAGCTCTTTCAAGCTTCAACAAGCTTCTTTTTGTTTCTTTGTTTCATTTTGTCATCAAGAGGTCTTCCTACTGCTTCAAAAGTACTCAAGGTTGCCAACATCAAGGATTTCTAAGGGTAGTGGAGTCACACAAATATTCATTCTTTCAGGTTCCTTTATTGCTTTATTTGATTCATAGTAATTAAAAAACTAAACATTGCTCTTAGGAATAGTAAATCTTTACTTTTTCCTTGATAGATCAGATCTTGCATTTTAGAATAATTTTTTTCATATTCCTAGATCTAGATTATTTGAAGAAGAAATTTCCCTTTTTAGATTAGATTATTTCAAAACAATCAAAAACCCAAAAACATAGATTAAACTTGCATTAGGAAAAATCATATTAGCTTGCATTCATATTTCCCTTTCATAGACTAAAGAGCACTTTTCATTACCAAAATACTAAAAAAGCACAAAAAACATTTGCATATCATTTAACTTTGCATGCATATAGAAACCCCAGAAAAGACAAACTTGCAAACCCTCGATACCATCACAAGGTAAACCACGATAAATGATTCAATCAAACCCTTGATCACATCACAAGGTAAATACAAGTCAAAGCATAGCTAAACCCTAGGTCAAAACCCTAAGTCTAGTTAAGGTTGGTCATTACACATTTATCTCAATCTTGGCTCATGAATGTGCCTGGGAGTGAGAGGTGAGTGGGTAAGGGTTGTCCGCAACAAGATTGAAGAAACCAATCCACAACAACAACAAGAGACATTTACTTTACCATAAGAAGATCCATTTGTCCTCTTATTGATAGAAGAACAAAGACAACTCCAAATACAACAAGAACTCATTCAACAAATTGAGAGACAAGAGGACATAAATGAAATAAATTACTTACGCACACAAAGGTTGAATAGAAGAAACCTCAACAGGAGAAGAGAAACTAGTGACCTTTCGGATCATAGGTTTATCTCAACAACAACTACCATCGAACGAAATATTCAACTTAGTACACAACAACAAAGGCCACAGAACTTGCCGACCCCTCTCCGCAAAGTCCAACTCTCCAATGAGACAGACCTAGGTAAAGCCCACAATATCATCACAAAAGTAAATGAAGTAAATAATCCACTTAAATACTTGATGAAGGGGGTAAATCACAAAACACACAATAACAGATATTGAACACAGCAAATAGAACTTTTTTTTATTGAACTGGGTAATTCATTACATTACAGAAGCTCAATTACAATCAAAGGATGAATCCTCTACTAGCTGCAACACATTACAGCTTTCCCAACCTCAAGACTCTAGAATCTTCAGCCTTCTGTATCCCCAAATTAGTTAGGGTTTCTGTTTTCCCACCTATTCTTGACTCTACACTGGCCGCCTTAAACTCCTCTACTGCCTAGGGTTCCCAAAATAGTCATAAATAGCATTTTTTGGCGGGCTCCAACTGAATTTCGAAATTTGCAATTCCCACCAAAAGTAGGTCAACTTCCGGGAAGCATAACTTTTGATCCGGGTGTCCGATTGACGAACCGTTTTAAGCGCCGAAAAGATCGCGATGTGAACTATCATGCTGGAAATTTGTAAATGGATTTCCATCAAGTTTTTGGGACGTTATGGGAAGTTTTAGTGCCTCATATCTCGTTCCAGAAATTTTCAGGGGCTTTTCAGAAAACAAAAACTTTAATATCTTTCAGCTCACAAATGATCTTTTCTTGATTCCTTCACCAAAGGTCTTATATTTCCATTATGTAACTTTCTGGAAGTTTTTACTTTGTTACGTGCCCAAATGCAAACTTTCTAAAAATAGCAGGTACACTTTCCAAAATAGGCAGGCCGCTATTTTTAGCAGTTTTAGAAAAACTGAAAGTCCTACATTATTATTCTGGATATTATGGAACCAAAAAAACTAATTATGGAAAGAAATGAAAATAACTACAATGATTTTGAATTAACTTCTTTTTGAGTGATGCAAGATTGCACTTACACCACTGGATGCTCCTGCATCAGACACCTAGGGTAATTTGAGAAGTGACCCTGTCACGTCTCAGATGTTTGTGTGAGGAAAACTCAAACGGTCAACCTCTACCTTACACAACCAAGAAGAATCTTCAATAGGCCTTCCTTTCCATTTTACCAGATATTCTTCATATTGCTTGGTCTCCACAGCAAACCCACAACCTCAGGTCCTAGTGCAAACTGCCTCACGGTCGGCGATCTGTCTACACACTCAGGAACCCTCTCTCTAATACCACTTGATGAAGGGGGTAAATCACAAAACACACAATAACAGCTATTGAACACAATAAATAGAACTTTCTTTTACTGAACTGGGTAACTCATTACATTACAGAAGCTCAATTACAATCAGAGGATGAATCCTCTACTAGCTGCAACACATTACAGCTTTCCCAACCTCAAGACTCTAGAATCTTCAGCCTTCTGTATCCCCAAATCAGTTAGGGTTTCTGTTTTCCCACCTATTCTTGACTCTACACTGGCCCCCTTAACTCCTCTACTGCCCAGGGTTCCCAAAATAGTCATAAATAGCATTTTTTGGCGGGCTCCAGCTGAATTTCAAAATTTGCAATTCCCACCAAAAGTAGGTCAACTTCCGAGAAGCATAACTTTTGATCCGGGTGTCTGATTGATGAACTGTTTTAAGCACTGGCAAGCTCGCGATGTGAACTATCACACCAAAAATTTGTAAATAGATTTCCATCAACTTTTCAGGATGTTATGGGAAGTTTTAGTGCCTCATATCTCGTTCCAAAAATTTTCAAGGGCTTTTCGGAAAACAAAAACTTTTAATATCTTTCAGCTCACAAATGAGCTTTTCCTGATTCCTTTGCCAAAGGTCTTATATTTCCATTATGTAACTTTCTGAAAGTTTTTACTTCGTTACGTGCCCAAATGCAAACTTTCCTAAAATAGTAGGTACACTTTCTAAAATAGGCAGGTCGCTATTTTTAGCAGTTTTGGAAAAACTGAAAGTCCTACATTATTATTCTGGATATTATGGAACCAAAAACACTAATTATGGAAAGAAATGAAAACAACTACAATGATTTTGAATTAACTTCTTTTTGGGTGATGCAAGATTGCCCTTACACCACTGGATGCTCCTGCATCAGACACCTAGGGTAATTTGAGAAGTGACCCTGTCACGTCTCAGATGTTTGTGTGAGGAAAACCCAAACGGTCAACCTCTGCCTTAGACAACCAAGAAGAATCTTCAATAGGCCTTTCTTTCCATTTTACCAGATATTCTTCATATTTCTTGTTCCGAGTACTTCTTCCCACACGGCTATCTAAGATCTCTTCTATCTCCTCCATTGAAGTAGATGCCGGAATACTCCACTGCACTTCTATTGGTCCATCCTCTGTTCCACCTTCATGATATTCTGATAAATCAGCAATGTTGAAAACAGGGGAAATATTGATCCCACTCAGCAGCTCTACCTCATATGCATTTCCTGAATCATGCTTCTTCAGGATTCTGCATGGTCCAAATTTCTTCATTTTCAACTTATTGTATGTTCCAATTGGGAACCTTTCTTTTCTCAAGTGAACCATGATTTCATCTCCTACGTGGAATTCCTTATATCTCCTCTTCTGATCTACCTTAGCCTTGTACTGAATATTCATTTTATTAATGTGCTTTCTCACCTCTTCATGCAAATTCTTCAGATGTTCTGCAAAGTCTTCAACTTCAGCACTTGTCTTTTCTCCATTGTCTAGCTTTCTTAACTCAGAAGCATTTCTTAGGCTATTGCCATATACAATCTGGAATGGTGTTTTACTAGTACTCCTATTGATAGAATTGTTGTAAGTAAATTCTGCCTGTGGTAAAATCAAATCCCATCCCTTGGGCTTATCTCCTACTAAGCATCGTAGTAGGTTACCCAAACTCTTATTTACCACTTTAGTTTGTCCATCAGTCTATAGATGGTGTGCAGAACTAAACTTCAAATCTGTCTTCAACTTCTTCCACAATGTCCTCCAAAAATAACCAACAAACTTGGTATCTCGATCTGAAACTATGCTCTTTGGTAGACCATGTAGTCTCACCACTTCCCTAAAAAATAACTCTGCAATATGAACAGCATCATTAGTCTTCTTACAAGGAATAAAATGTGTCATCTTTGAGAATCTATCCACCACCACAAAAATAGAATCATGCCCTCTCTGCGTCCTTGGTAAACAAAGAACAAAATCCATACTAATATCATCCCATGGCTTCTTTGGTACAGGTAATGGTTGATACAACCCTATATTTTGACTTGTTCCTTTTGCCATCTGACATACTCTACAACTCTGTACAAACTTCCTCACATCCTACTACAACTGTGGCCAATAATAATTTTCACCAACAATAGAAATGGTCTTATCTCGACCAAAGTGTCCAGCCAGTCCTCCACTATGCTTCTCTTTAATCAGGTTCTCTCTCATGGAACTCCTCGGAATGCACAACTGGCTTCCTCTAAACAACATGTCATCTTGGATTATGAAATCCAACCATTTTGTCCTATCTAAAGTAACAGGCTCTAGACAAGCTTTCCAAGCCTCTGCAAAATCTGGATCTTCAGGATACAAACTTTTGAGCTCATCGAACCCAACAAACTCTATCCTCATTTCTGTCAACAAATTGTGCCTTCTGTTCAAGGCATCTACAACTCTATTGGACTTCCCACTCATTGCTTCAAAACAAAGGTATAACTCTGCAAAAACTCAACCTATTTTAAGTGCCTTTGGTTCAACTTCCCTTGACTATTAATATACTGCAAAGCCTGATGATTAGTATATAAAACAAACTCTTTTGGCAACAAATAATGCCTCCATTTCTTCAAAGCCTGAACTATTGCATAAAATTCCTGATCATAAACATAATACTTTTTATTGGCATCATTAAGCTTCTCACTAAAATAAGCAATGGGCTTACCTTCTTGGCTCAAAACAGCTCCTATACCACTACCACTAGCATCACAGTCTACCTAAAATACCTTATTGAAATCTGGAAGTGCCAAAATAGGTTGTTCTACAACTTTCTGCTTCAATGTATCAAAGCTCTTGTCGGCTCCTTTAGTCCCATCTAAACTCTTTTCTATCCCCTCTCATTGTTTCAATTAGGGGTGCACAAATGCTGCTAAAATTCCTAATAAACTTTCTGTAAAAACTTGCCAAACCATGAAAAGATCTTACCTCCGTTGCACTGCTTGGTGTAGGCCACTCAATGATAGCCCTTACTTTTTCTGGGTCCATCTTAAGACCTTCCTCTGAGACAACAAATCCCAGGTATACCAACTCCTTCTTTGCAAAACTGTATTTCTTCAGATTAATCAACAACTTCTCCTCCCTTAGCTTCTCTAGAACTCTTCTGATATGCATCAAATGCTCATCCCAAGTCTTACTGAAAATCAAAATATCATCCAAATAAACAATAACAAAACTTCCCAAAAAATCTTTCAGTACCTCGTTCATGAGCCACATGAATGTGCTCGGTGCATTGGCTAGCCCAAATGGCATGACTAACCACTCATACAAACCTTCCTTTGTCTTGAAGGCTGTCTTCCATTCATCCCCTTCTCTGATACAGATTTGGTGATACCCACTCTTCAGGTCAATTTTCGTGAAGTACTTGGCTCCACTCAAACAATCCATGATGTCATCCATTCTTAGCAATGGAAATCTATACTTGATCGTTATCTTATTGATGGCTTGAGAGTCTGTACACATCCTTCATTCTCCATCTTTCTTTGGTGCTAGTACTGTAGGTACCGCACATGGACTTAGGCTCTCCCTTATTAGTCCCTTCCTCAACAACTCCTGAACTTTGTCTGTTCAGTTCTTCATTCTCTGCAGGGGTCATTCTATGGGCTGCCTTGTTTGGCAAACCAGCTCCTGGTATCAAATCCATTTTATGACTTATCTTCCTTACTGGTGGTAAACCTTCTGGTACATTATCAGAGATAATGTCCTGAAACTCTTCCAACATATCTGAAACTTCTGCTGGTACATCTTCACATTTCTCTTGACTAATCTTAGGAATCAATGCAAAGCAATGACACTCATGCTTCATACCCTCCAAAAATTTCCTACCATCTACCAAACAAATTCTAGCAGTACTACATACCTTTTCTTCCACCTCCTTCAAGGGCTTCAACTTATGACGAACTCCATCCTTTGTTAGGGAATATGTGTTTGCACGGCCATCATGGATAGTGCTCCTATCATACTGCCATGGCCTCCCCAACAACATATGACATGCATCCATCGGTATGATATCACACAGCACCTCATCATGGTAGTCACCAATCTTGAACTTCACTAAACACTGTTCATTGACCAAAGCTCTATGGTCCTTCTGCAACCATGCAATCCGATATGGATGTGGATGCTTTCTTCTTGTCAACTTCAACTTGTCAACCATCTCCTCTGAAACAAGATTATCAGTGCTTCCACTGTCAATAATAATATCACAACACTTACCCTCACATTTGCACATTGTGTGGAATAAACTCTTCCTCTTATTGGGTTCTTTCTCCTCATTCAGCAAGGTTCTTCTGACAACTAGGGTTTCTCCCCTTTCAGCATCTTCAGAATGCTTAGAATGTGCATCTTCATCTACATGTGCAACTTGTGCATTACCTTCAGGTCTTCTATTTGTCCTTCCTTGATGTTGTGGACACTCATATGCTCGATGCCCTTCTTCTCCACATTGGAAACAGGTTCCTCTAAAACCTTCTCTTCCAGGTCCTTGCCCAGGTCTGCCTCTTCCTCTTCCTCTTTGATCACCATTGTTCTGGTCACGATGGCGGTAGGTATTATTCCCTCTTTGATTTTGACTGGTGCCTGTTTCTTCACTTTTCTTTTGATCTTCATTACGGCCTCCGTAGGGTCTTCCACCAGTCCTTCCACCTTGACCTCTTCCCCTTTGTTTGCTATCAAATCTTTTGTTTAGCTTTTCTTCCACCTTCAGGGAAAACTGGTATGCATCTTCTATGGTGGTCATTCTGACTAGGCTCAACTCCTCTTGAATACTCGGCCTCAACCCATTAATGTAACAGGCTACCTTCTCCTTGTTGGGCTCTACATGGCCTGTCCTGATAGTAATTTTATAAAACTCTTCTGTATACTCCTTAACAGACTTGTTACCTTGCTTCAGTCCTTGCAGCTTCTTCAGCAACTCCATCTCATAGTCCATAGGAATGAACTGCTTCTTCAGTTTCTCCACCATCCGATCCCATCTGGTGATCTTTGCTTTTCCTCTTCTGTTCCTCTCTAATTGGACCTCCTTCCACCAAATATTGGCGTGGCCCTTCAACTTTGTTTTTGCAAACTTAACCCAATCTGGGTCCTCCACATCTTCATACTTAAAATACTCCTCCATGTCATTGATCCAATCAATAAGCTGTTGTGGATTCAAATCTCCAGAATATGTAGAAACTTCGATCCTAGGCCTCTTTCTGATCTTTGAAATGACCCTCAACAACCTTACTTCTGCAGCATCTTCGGCAGCTTCTTGTTCTTCCTCAGATAGCTCTTCTTCAACTTCATCTTCACTTTCTTCTCTTGTCCTCAGCTCAAACCCTCTTCGTAGCTCCTCTTGCAATGCATCAATTTGCCTTTGTAGGGCTCTAAAAGCCTTTTCCATCAAAGCATTCCTCCCAACACGATTTCTTCATGGAGGCATCTTGGTCTCCGCAGCAAACCCACAACCTCAGGTCCTAATGCAAACTGCCTCACGGTCGGTGATCTGTCTACACACTCAGGAACCCTCTCTCTGATACCACTTGATGAAGGGGGTAAATCACAAAACACACAATAACAGATATTGAACACAGTAAATAGAACTTTCTTTTATTGAACTGGGTAACTCATTACATTACAGAAGCTCAATTACAATCAGAGGATGAATCCTCTACTAGCTACAACACATTACAGCTTTCCCAACCTCAAGACTCTAGAATCTTCAGCCTTCTGTATCCCCAAATCAGTTAGGGTTTCTATTTTCCCACCTATTCTTGACTCTACACTGGCCCCCTTAACTCCTCTACTGCCCAGGGTTCCCAAAATAGTCATAAATAGCATTTTTTGGTGGGCTCCAGCTGAATTTCGAAATTTGCAATTCCCACCAAAAGTAGGTCAACTTCCGGGAAACATAACTTTTGATCTGGGTGTCCGATTGATGAACTGTTTTAAGCACCGGAAAGCTCGCAATGTGAACTATCACTCTAGAAATTCGTCAATGGATTTCTGTCAACTTTTTGGGACGTTGTGGGAAGTTTTAGTGCCTCATATCTCGTTCTGAAAATTTTCAGGGGCTTTTCAAAAAACAAAAACTTTAATATCTTTCAGCTCACAAATGATCTTTTCTTTATTCCTTCACCAAAGGTCTTATATTTCCATTATGTAACTTTCTGGAAGTGTTTACTTCGTTATGTGCCCAAATGTAAACTTTCTAAAAATAGCAGGTACACTTTCCAAAATAGGCAGGTCGCTATTTTTAGCAGTTTTGGAAAAACTGAAAGTCCTACATTATTATTCTGGATATTATGGAACCAAAAACACTAATTATGGAAAGAAATGAAAACAACTACAATGATTTTGAATTAACTTTTTTTTGGGTGATGCAAGATTGTCCTTACACCACTGGATGCTCCTGCATCAATACATCACAATATCCAAAGTAAAAAGATGTAATTAATCCACTTAATTACAATATAAAAGATAAAAAGGGTGTAATTAATCTACTTAATTACAATATCACAAGTAAGATGAACAATCTCATAAATATGAAATCAAAATATCATTAAATTTTTCAAAATCACGTGCTTAATCTAGGTAAAAGCACTATAAATAATATACAAAATTCATGGGCAATCATGCCATATTACATCCAATTTCAATTTACAATAACCATGTAAACAAGAATCAATAAATTAATATGCTCATCAGTCGCACGAACCAAGTGGTTCACCACCTGTGAGCCGAGAGATGGGAACATGGCCCAAGTGCTTTTCCACCCAACCATGAAGTAATTACACTTCCCCAGATCCCTTCATGAAAAGAAGGATATCCATCCCTACACAAAATGTCTAGCTACCTGGAAACAACTAGCAAGAAGGAAACAACCGATGCAACCCTGATGTCTAAATGTATAATTCTAAATAATGAAAAGCAGATTGTCTCACAACAGGATATGGTAGAGATATATATATATATATATATATAAATAAGTTTTTCTAGACAAATAAACATCTATTTCAATGTCATCTCAATTAGATCTAATCCTTTAAATAGTATCTTGGTTCAATTCCTGAAAAGAGGAAAAACCATCTCTAAAAATCCACATTCGATATCCTAGCCCATAAAGTAACCCAATACATTCATAGATAAAAATTACTTCTTTCCCCAAGAAGCAAGTAAATATTGATAAAATAAAAGAATCAAAGTTCATCAATAATTTAATCAAATTCCCTTTTCCCAAAACATCAATCAAGGAAAAATAAACTTTCCAAGCAATAATCTATCTTTTGTACATACAATTGCATTCATAAGGTTATCAAATTTATATAATTTCTAATCCATTTTAGTTATAATTCATGGTATAAAATTCATTCTCAATTTTATTCAAAACTACTGTCTTTTCCATGACAGGAACTACTTACTTTATTCAATAAATTTATATGTAACATTCAATAACTTTCCTCTCCTTTCTGTGATAGGAGCTGTGGCAAAATTGAAAAATAAATAAAGAACAGAGTTTGCAATCTTCAATTATCATTCAAGATAATGGTTCAAAATAGTGTTTTAAAATAGAAAACAATAACGGAACATGCCTATAGGAAAAATAATAGTTTTATCTAATTTTTAAGAGTTTGAGTTTCACCCATAGAAAGGTTGATATCTTAACCTAGAACTGATTTTAACTAGCATAAAGAAAGAAATATAGTTATATAAATATCTGATAGAGAATATTCTAACAGTAATCTGGGGATTAATTTATAGTTTTCAATAATTAAAAATCAAGATCTGAAAAAGGTGATTTGTTAGGCATAGCAATAGAGATAAAACATGATGGTTTGGAGAGTTGCTGGGTAGCTGGGAATTAAACTACAAAAATGGTAGGTCAGAGGAGGAAGAGACCCACGCTAAGAGGTCAATCCCATTCTGATTGCCCAAAAATAAATTAGATGCCACCCAGGTCAACTCAAGGGAAAAAAGGAGAATAAAGTAAATACCACGCAGGCCTGGTTTTGCAACTCAGCAGCTAAGGGAAGAGATGGGTTGACGCCAGAAGAGAGAAAAAAATAACAATAGACAAAGCAAACATCTAGCAACTGGTAAATACACAAGGCAGGTCATTCTAATACAAACACCATGGTCTTCCTTTTACTTCTTCATTAGAGATAAAATTTTAAGAGGGAGAGGGAGCATATAAATTAGAAAAAAAAAGCATGCAGGTCTAGGTCTATCATATAGTGGCCAGGAGGACTTTACAGCCTATTTGTTTTAGTAGGTCATTTGATAATTAAATGTAGGCCAAAAGAATACACACATACAGGCTGATTTTTTGAGGTTTACTATAAACTTTCTACATATATTGAATGCAAAACTATAAGAGAAATACACAGATTGATTTGCCTCAGAAGAGGTCGATCTTGTCAACCAGTCACAGCAACCTTCTGTCTCATGTTGCTATCCAGCCAAATTCACGTCCTCTTCCTCTCTACTACTTAGAAAACATCTTTCTTTGCTAAATTCTTCAGTGTTCTTCTCTACTCAAGATCTCTTCTTTTTTATTAAAATTAATTTCCTTAATTTTGACGATTTCCTTTAGGTTTTAGAATTGAAGTTTTAATTTTTAGTTTGCATGAGAAAAATAATATTTAAAAACTTTGATTTTTTATTTATCTTAAAATAATATTGTTTTAATTAGCTTACTATCACATGAATTACGGGAAGTAAATTTTAATTCTTTTATTCATTTCCTAAATATAATAATGTTATTTTTAATATAATTTAACTATTTTTATTAAAACATAATCACTTTAAATAAATTAAGAAGTGAGAATAATATATATATATATATATATCCATTATTATTTAATATAATTATTCAATTTATTTTACATATTGTCTTCGAAACATCTATAGAAAAATATTATTTATTTATTTATTAATAATGTAAAGCACACACACAATTTTAAATATGATTCAAAAGAACATTAATATTTTTGACTAAATCATACATTTGAAATAAACTTATTGTAATAATCGAAACACAATATTTTCTAAATATTAAACCATCAATCACACTTATTAACCACACATTGATGCATAGAAATAATCCATTCAAAAATGCATATGAAACTATGTGAGTGTGTGATTGCATCAGGGTTAACCATCCCATCAGTTCTTGCCAAGTGGCTAGAACACCTCTGCCTCAACCATGTTCTCATATTCGACGAGTACCTACATTCATTCACACTCAACTCGACATCAATAGGTTAGTGTCTCCAAAAACATAGCCAAAGAAAATCATTACATTCAGATCGATAATATTTAACCATTTAAATCAATTTCCTAATTTACATGTCTAATTTCATGCTACTTACCTTCACACCTATAAATTTACTTAAAGTAAAAGTTAATCATAGTAATTGTGCTCTAATCTAGATTATTAATATAGTCCATAAAAACAAGATGTGACACCGTGTCTTGCCTCCTCTTGACTGGCTACTTCCACGAGAGTGAGAGTGACATGGTGGATCACCTTGTGGCAAGGAGAGAAGGGTCCGTGTGTGTGCCGAAATCCAACTCGACAGTCCTAGACAACCGGAGTCACAATTTTGTGCATACAAGCTCTACTATGACTACAAAAACATCTCCTACAACAAATTTACATGTTACAAAATTTGTAAAAAATTAGAACTATCTAGACTAAAGATCATTAAATTGAACTCATCTAGTACTAAACTAAGTTAAATAACTACATTGTAAATTTACATTAAATTTATCAAGTATGTACATACATACCCTTTCTAATCAATCTTGAAATATGGTCATAATCAATTGAAATCAAAAGAATGTCTTCAAAGATTTCATCCTCATCTTCATCGTATGTGTTAGAAATGACTAATGGCACTGTATTCCATTCACTAACATATCCACGATGTTGGTTGTTGCATGCCTCAAAGTTTTCCAAAATGCACTCATCACAAAAGCAAGAGTAATCCCTCATGTACGATGTCCATCTAGGGCAACGATATGTACTTATGACACAAGGCAAAGATCTTGTTTTGTCTACCCTCTTGCTTCCATGCTTCGATCTTCTATCCACACCTAAATACATAAAAATTATAAATTACATATATATATTTAATAGAAATTCATTTAAAATAATTAAAAACTAAAAAAAAACTTATGTCCAAACATATATATATATATATATATATATATATATATATATATAAAATTTAAAGTTTAAAATTTTTATTTATGTAATTTATACATACCTGATATCTCGCAAAACACTCTATGTGGGATGTATCAGTTCGTTCCTCAAGATGTGCCGACCTCATTTGATGTAAAGTATTTCTTACACCATTCAACAACATCATGTGTATTGTCTATATGTTCTCCCAAATAACTCATCTGATGCTTTCTTAGAATAGGTTTAATGCACGCTCTTATGCCATCATGTTCACCCTTTCCATGCCCACTCTCAAAAAAACTCCAAACATGTCATATTTTGTAATTTTGATGATATCTACATAGTGCATAAAATGTCCATGATGATTTGAATTGTGTTGCACATCCATCTAACTATACAAAATGCTTTTCAATTTTTACACGCCTGCTTATCAAATTCTCTAAAAATTCTGTAAAGTAATGTTGTACAAAAAGTGTGTCATGCTCTTTATCATCACTAATATAAAAGTGATATTCTTTCTTAATGACTTGTTCATCATATGTACTATCAAAACCATCCAAATCCAATTGTGCATGTCAATAACACACATGCACCATAATAGTGATCTGCTTCGAAAAGTAATAATCTGATTGAATCTCTTTTTGATGTACAAAAGAGTAATTTTCTGCAAAGTTGACTACTGATAGAACTATTCTAGGTGGGAAAGTATCTCTTAATGTTTAAAACTATTGTGCTTTCCAGCTAGCAAAAAGACATGTTGTATGTATGGTTGTATCAATTTTTAAAAATTTTCCATAAACATTCCAATAGGTATCTCCTCTTCTACATAGTTTAACCTTGTCGATTCTTTCCCAAAATTTGTTTGAAACTTTATGTACTTGTAACTCTTGCAATTTACTGTCTTTGCTGGGTTGGTATATTTGTTTCTCAAAAGCATTTTAGCCAAATTTCCACACATTTTACAAAGTCCTTTTATGCAGTTTATTTGACCAATTGCATTATCACATAAGATGGATTCTATGAATAGACTTACCCGTTTAGGAGGTGCATTTTGAAAACCATCACTTTCTTCTCTCATCTTTCAAGACACCTGATAGTAGAGATCAAATTTAATATGACAATGACAACAACAATTTTCAAAAACCTTGTTTATCTTCACATAATATGGATTTAACCTTACAAACAATATTGTTTGCCCAATCTTTATATGAGGATTCAAATTACAAAAGTTCACATACATCTCATGTTGTGTTATGACTAGCCAATATTTTTTATGATGTCATAATCATTGAGCCCAATCCTATGTCTGATAACATCTCTTGTATTTGATGATGGATGAGTATGATCATTCCAAAAATTTGAGACCAAGTTCCTAACAACATCTTTAATCCTGTCAGAATAGGGAGTTCTACACATAATTACCCAACTGCCTTATGAACTATCATCCAAAACCTTTCTCCTTTTCACATATTTTGTTAGTGTCTTTCTGCTAAAACCAATTTTAGTCGAAAGTAAAGAGATTTTTCTTTTTCTTGATATATTTTTATTTAAAATAGATGTCAACATCACTCTTCTAGAAATGGCCTTGTCCATTGATCAAGATCCTTTCCCAATGGAATCTAAACCTTTCTTAACATTTTCAACAATATCTTTTCCTAGGCATGAAGCTTTCCTCTTATTCAATGTCGCAACAATTGTAATGGCTCTTTCAACTCATTACGAAGAATTAAAAGTGATAATAGTTGGGTTTTTTCAAGTGTACCAAGATGATTGAAATGAGCATTGATTATTTCCTTTATAGTTTTATTCATTAACCTCTTACTAGTATTTATAGGTTGTTTGACATAACATTTCAATTTCTCCATATCCATTTCAAGAAAATGACCTAAATTTCTATAAGAAATTTTTGTCTTTACCTCTTTAGCTAGATTCATATGCTCATCCATACAAATAGAAGGAAGCAATCCTAACCCCTCTCCAACATGCATTGTTTGAACTTGGGCCTCCTCCCTGTCTTCAACTATGTATTCTTCAGCCTTGTTTGCTCCAATATCTAAATTTGGCTCGACTCTTTCTTGAGAACTTTTTACTTGTTGAGCCCATTCTACACACAAAATACTTAAGTCAAAAGAGAGAAAGAAAGAGCTTTAAAAAAACTTAAGTCAAGAGAGAGATAGAGGACCTATCTAGAGAAGGATAAAGAGAGAAAGAAAGAGCTTTAAAAAGACTTAAGACAAGAGAGAGAGAGAGAGAGATTTAAAAATCTACTTAAGAGAGAGAGAGGACTTATCTAGAGAAGGATAGAGAGATAAAGAAATAAAAATCTTTAAAAATACTTACTTGTCAAGGGGGAGAGAGAGAGAGAGAGAGAGAGAGAGAGAGAGAGAGAGAGAGAGAGAGAGAGAGAGAGAGAGAGAGAGAGAGAGAGAGAGAGAGAGAGAGAGAGAGAGAGAGAGAGTTGACCTATCTAGATTTAAGGATCTAGAGATATAGAAAGAAAGAGCTTTAAAAAGATCTACTCAAGAGAGAGAGAGGAACTTATGATTAAATAATACAAGTATGATTTACTTAATGTACAAACCTATGAAGAACCCTAATACAGATTCAATTGAAACAAATATAAATAAAGTTGTTTGAAAATGATGTCCAACAAATTCACCTAGTAAATAATAATATATGGTCAAGAACATGTTCAAATAGTAGTCCAGATATTGGTAACAACATATAACTTTCTTCGTCCTTAATGTGCAAACTTATGAAGTCCTAATAGACATGATTAAATATATTTCGAAACAAATATATTTAAATTACAAGCTTAAACGACGTGGAAACAAATTTATACTTAAACTAAATGTTCAAAACTAGAAATAACATCCTACTACTTGTTGAAAACTCATAAATTAAGTATGAAAGAAAATATTTTTGGAATAATATTAAAAATAGGAAAGAAAATATGCATACCTTGTTTCTTTCTATGATATCTTGTCAAATTTATTTCATTCAATTGTTGTTCTCTTTCTTTTGAATACTTTCATTGAGTCTTATTTTGTCTTTTTTTTTGTCTCCCATTTTCTTGTTCAAGTTTTCTTCTCTCAAATCCTCTACCAACAGTTTTCTTCTCCAAAATCTCCCTTGATGAATAAAAATGAGAATTAATCTTGCAATGTTATATGAAAAAATGAAAAAATAAGTTCATATTTATATGCATATGACATTATAAAAATAAATAATAATAACTTGGTCGGCCCAGGGTTCAAACTAAGGTCAGCCGTTAAAAATAATTTTAACTATCGTGGTTCATTCGAACCCATCCAAAATGATTTTTTTAATATTATTTTTATAGGGTTTGAATGAAGCGGGGTTCACTCAAACCCCCCTTCACTTGAATGGGTCTCTAGGGGTTCACTCAAACACCCTTTCACTCAAACCCACTTATTTTGCCCTTGCTCCCCTCCAGCTGCAATTTTATCCAGATTTTTGGGTTTTGAGGCTTAGGTTGAGGATCAAAATAGAATCAACTTGACAACCCCAGGTGCAAGATTATAGTCCTCGAAATGAGCTTTCCATCAAGTATAATTTTAATATATTTTTGTTTTAATATACATTTTTTTAGTTTAATTAAACATAGGTTTTTCATCAAAAATCAAGCTCTCTATTCTGCATGTGTGGAAAAATAGTATATTATAAAAAAAAATTAAAATATCTATCCTCTTGGTATTCATGTCCTTGATCCAACAAAAAAAATTGAATTCCGATACATTCAAAAAAAGTTATGCACTTTATAGTACACCCATGTCTAAATTGTAATTAGTTTGACTTCAAAACTTAATTAAAAATATATATTCAATAAAACATTATGAAACCAAATGCATCCTCTAGATATCATAGTTACAAATCTAAATTTGAAAAAATTAGAATTTTATGCTTCATGGAAAAAAACTTATGTGCTTTATAGCGCACATCACTCTTTAAAAATGGTGTTTACTATTAAAAACTAGTTTTCAAAGGAGATGGAAAAAGAAATGCAATTTGATTCCAAAAAAATTAAAAATATATATTTAGAATCTACAGACAAAATGTCAGAAATCACTAGTTTGCATCATCTTCAAATTCTTCATGGTTTAGCAGCTATAGGTGTTCGAAAGTGAAGATTTTTTTCAAAATGTTCATTTCAATATCAAGTTTGGCCAAAAAGTGTAACCCACTATTGTGGGATCACCCCATACATACTGTAGGCATACATATTCTTGATTCACCAATGATTAAAACAGTGACTTTAGATTTATCCCTAGTTGTTATACTGAATCATGGATAGCATGTGGAACTCTAAACTAAATCTAATCCTACAACAAACAAGATAGAGAGTTTGATTAAAAGGTGATTGATCCATCCTCAATATGGACTGGTGCCTACTCCATTAGGCAACTGAGTCATAGAGTGCTAGGAGGAAAGAAAATATATAATAGAGGATCAATGGAACCAAACATATATTTGCATACATGTCATAGATAGACCTTAATTTAATGGACATACTTAATAATCCAAGAAAGAACTGCAATAATTCACATGCAACAAAAGGAATGACAAATACAAAGCCTTATATTAACTTGGATGATATCACACACCTCCAAACCCTAGTTATAATCATGCTAGCAAATCTAGCAAGGAAAAACGTATAGATGTGACTATGCATTTGCCAAAATTATTACAAACACCCGTGGAGACATTCTATTACATGTAAATCTATTTTACATATCGTTCCTACACTATGTTGAATACATCCCTTCACTTGTAGACCAAACCAACGTGATTTGATGCCCAAAAATCTTCCGTATGCTTTCTTGACTAAACAATTGGTTTAGCAACCAACCCTGAAAACATCTTTTTCATATGCATATATAGCAACCTTCATTTATTGTGCAGTCCAAGGCATTGAAACTAAGTCAACACGCCAAACCCTTACTGCACTAAAACTGGCTTAGAGCCTAGTGCAGGAGCATCTTCTCTATGGTGCAGGAGTCATGTTTTGTTTTTAATAAGGCTTCTTAAGCCACTTCATGTTTGTAATAAGGTTTTGTGTCAATTTGGTCACTAGACCTATGTAGACCATGTTTGGTCAAGTTTGATGTAATAACACAAGGAAAACATGTAGTTTTCTTGTGCGAGGAGGCAACCAACGACTAACTGACTTTCAAATCAATTTTGCATAGTTGGGAGGAATGTAACTGATGTTCCAAGCCTTCTATAGAAGAGGTTGGATGTAATCACAGATATGGAGAGATATGAAGGAATGAATGAATGAAGATATGGATTTTGGGTGTTGAAACATTGTCTTTTTCTAAGTAATTTTCTGTAGCAATCTTTCTGTACGGTTAGTTGTTCATCTGGAACTGATTAGAAATGTTCATGTAGTAAAGTAACTTTCATTGAAGAGTAGTCTGGTGTCTTGAAGTGTGGTAGTTTGTAAGATTTTGTTCCTTTTGCAAAGACTGGTCTGAAAACCCTGAAAACTAGGGTTCTGTGAATAAATGGACCGTATCTCCTCTATCCACTGAAGTCAAGATTCTCATGTTCAGTGTGATGGAGGAATACAGTGTAAGTTTTGTGTTTTTTGTTGTTCTAGATCAGACACCCAAGGATCCAAGGAGTTTGGTATAAGCCGACTAGGCATCTCTATGTGACTAGTCGTTGAGACAATAGGAAAAGTGTTGTTGTGGAGTGACTAGATTGACGGGGTGATTAAGTATTTGCAGAGGAGTGTAGATCCCTTCCGTTCTTTCAAGTCTTTGTTTCTATGCATTTGTTTGGTGTCTGCGTAGTCACAAAGTAACTGAAGTGTCATTGGCATAAGATAGCCTTCAGGAAATCTTTTGGAGGTTGCACCAATCAACAGTGTCGACATAAGATTCATACTGTTTCACTGAATATACATTGCGAATGCATATCACAAATGTATGTTGAGAATGTACATTGAGAATATACATTGCGTTGGATGCAAAGGGTGACTGGTAGGAACAGTAAGGAAAACTGGCAATAACAAGTCAAGTAAAGCATATACAACAGTTTGGCCTATCGATAAGAGTGGCAATATTGGGGGACAAGTGCAAGATCCCGCCGATGAAGGAAGTCTTGCCAAAAGCAACTTAATGCATCAACATATTGGGTGAAGAAAATAAAGTTTCACTGATGTTTGGAGTCACACCAACGGTTGTGAATCAAAGGTGCCATCAGCATATCGGCCAAGGTTCTTAAGTGGTCACTGATGATCAAAGTTTGGCCAACAGTGTTATGACTAACCGCCATGATTAACACAAGTGGGAAACTAACCACCATCAGGGTATCGGTAGGAGGCCAGAAGATGATGCCGATAGGAGAAGTCTTTTTGAAGAAAAGGAGGTTGAGTTGTCAGGGAGAGTGAGGAGATTAGGGAGATAAATAACAAGGTGGCCAACGGAGTATGTTTGGTCGATAGGAGAATAGATCGCCAGGACATAGGCCACCCTCTCACCAATTAGTTTTAGGTGGTAAGTTTTAAGTTTCCACTATGCACTCTGCATCATATTGGTATTAGAGCTAATATTTGAATTGAAGCCATGTATGTCAGACGAGGAGATAGAAACCGAGGCTAGCACAATGCCTCCCAAGTTAATGAGCAAAGACACCACCAAGAAGATGGTAGAGAAGATGCTTGAAGCAAAGTTGAAAGAAGAGAGACCCAAGGGTAAGAATAAAGAAGATGGAAGTGCTTCTGATTCAGAAGAAGAAGAAGAGGCAGAAGAAAGTCCTCGAGAACAAGGCATGTCTGCAGACCAAAAGGCATTCTCGAAAGCACTCAAAGGTGCTCATGGAGATAGTGGCGATCTAAAGATGGATGTTCCTACATTCAATGGGAAACTAGATAGAGATGCCCTCATGGATTGGATTGAAGCCATGTCTAATTATTTTGACTTCAAGGAGTATAGTGATAGCAAGAAAGTCAAGTTTGCTAATACAAGATTGAGAGGTTCTACCCTAGTTTGGTGGAACTATATGCAAGGTGAAAGAGAGAAGGTTGGGAAGAACCCTATCACCAAATGGAGTAGAATGGTGGCCATGCTGAGAGACAAGTTTATGCCATCTGATTATGAGTTGCAGACCATTAAGAAGTTTAATCATCTTAGACAAAAGGATATGGATGTGGCTACATATACTAAAGAATTTCATAGATTGAGCATGAGAGCCAATCACAAGGAGGAGGAGAAAGAGATGGTGGCCAAATATCTCAATGCTTTGAGGTATAACATAAAAGATGAATTCAATATGGTGGTTCCTAAAATAGTGGATGAGTGTTTTCTATTAGCCTCCAGAGCAGAGGAGAAGTTGAAAAGAAAGGGTGATCAAAACACTAGAGGAAGAGGTGGCAGAAATAATAGGGGAAGAGGCAGTTTTGGTAGAGGATAGTCAAGTAGAAATGAAAATTCAAGTCAACAAGAGTCTCATTCTGATGTAGATCATAGAGGTGGTGGTTTCAGAGGTTGGAGAAGACCAAATGGCAGAGGTAGAAGTGGTGGTGCAGGCAGAGGACCTGGAGTTTTCATTGGTAGATGCTATGGCTACAATCAAGTAGGCCATATTGTGAGAAAATTCCTTGAGAAGGCATCTAGTTTCCATGATAGTGGAAGAAGGAATTAGTTGTTGAAAGATGATGATTTCCAAAGTGTGAATTCACCCATTGGTATTGCTGCACCAGTCCTTGAAGGAGAGAACATGATGATCAAGAGAACCTTGATGAAGATGCCATTGAAGCAAGAGCCCCCACAAAGGAAGACTCTCTTCAGAATCCAAGGTAAAGCATATGGTAAACTTTGTAAAATCATTGTTGATTTAGGTTCTACTGAGAATTTAGTGTCTACTGAAATGGTAGAGAAATGTAAGTTGAAAAGGTTGCCCCATGTTAGTCCTCATAAGATCTCTTGGTTGAATAAGAATCAAAATTATATCGTAGAAGAATAAACTTGGGTTGAGTTTGAGATATGTGATTATAAGGATAAGATACTATGTGAGATTATTCCTATGGATACTTGTCATCTTCTTCTTAGATGTCCATGGCAGTATGATGTGAAGGTACAACATGATGGTGAGAAGAACACATACCTCATCACCAAGAATGGAAGAAAGTTTAGGATGGATCCTATGCAAGAGTAGGTTGGAGAGAAGAGTAATGACACCAATGTCATGATGGTTAGTGGCAAAGATTTCTTAAACCTCATGAAGGAGAAGGATACCCAAGGGTATGCCTTGATAATGAAGCCTAAAGATGAATCAGGTCAGCAAGACAAAAGGCAAAAAGAGATTCCACTGGAAGTACAACAATTGTTGGATAAGTACCAAGATCTTGTGGTAGAGGATACTCCTAACTCCTTACCACCCATGAGAGACATAAGTCATCAAATTGACTTGATCCCAGGTGCCACATTGCCCAATAAGGCTGCCTATAAATTGACACCAGAGCAGAATGAAGAGGTGAGTAGACAAATTCAAGAACTCTTAGAGAAAGGACTGATTAGAAAGAGTCTTAGTCCATGTGCAGTCCCTAGTGTACTTGCTCTAAAGAAGGATGGGAAGTGGAGACTATGTACGAACTCAAGGGCCATAAATAAGATCACAATAAGGTACAAATTCCTAATGCCAATGATTGGGGATCTTTTGGACTATCTTGGTGGGTCATGTTACTATTCAAAGATTGATTTGAAGTCTGGTTATCATCAGATCAGAATTAGGCAGTGAGATGAATGGAAGACTTCCTTCAAGACAAATGAAGGTCTCTATGAGTGGCTTGTCATGCCATTTAGCCTTAGTAATTCCCCAAGCACATTCATGGATTTGATGAATGAGGTACTTGTTGAATTCATTGGCAAATTTGTAATTGTTTATCTTGATGGCATACTTGTTTTTAGCAGGACAAAAGAAGAACATGTGAAGCATCTTGGATAGGTGATGAAGAAGTTGCATGAGAATAAGTTGATGATCAATTTGGATAAGTGTGAGTTCATGAAAACTGAACTTGTGTACTTAGGTTCTGTGATTCCTAATGGTTGTTTGAAGATGGACCCCACAAAGGTTGAGGCTATTCTCAATTGGCCTACTCCTAGGACAGTGGGAGATGTTAGAAGTTTCCATGGCTTGGAAACTTTTTACAGTAAGTTCATTAGAGGATTCAGTCACATAAGTGCTCCTATTCTTAACACCATCAAGGGTGGAATGAAGTGCAAATTTCAATGGACAAAGCAAGCAGATGATAGCTTTGAATTGTTGAAGAAGAAAGTGGTTGAACTACCTACATTGGTGCTCCCTGATTTTGATAAAGTTTTTGTAGTGGAATGTGATGCAAGTCAGAAAGCAATAGGTGTTGTTCTTAGTTAGGATGGACATCCAGTGGCATTTTTTTTAGAGAAGTTGAATGAGGCTAAACAAAGGTATTCTACCTATGACCTACAACTTTATGCAATGGTACAAGCTCTCCAAAAATGGAGACACTATTTGCTGCCCAAAGAATTCATTGTTTTTCCTGATAACCATGCTCTTAGTTTTCTAAATAGTCAGGAAAAGTTAAATCATAGACATGTTAAGTGAATGGAACAATTGCAGGCCTATACCTTCACTATTAAGCATTAAAAGGGTGTTGCTAACAAAGCGGCTAATGCTTTAAGTAGAAGGATGCTTGTCATACATGAAGTATAGATGGAAAGTATGGGGATAGACTATTTGAAGGAGTTATACAAGGAGGATGCAGATTTCAAAGATGCTTATGAAGTTTGTGCTAATTTGGCTAATACTTTTCATGGTGAATATTCAGATTTTGTGTTGCAGGAAGGTCTCTTATTCAAAGGCAGTTTGCTATGTGTTCCTAAATGTTCAATGAGGGATAACATCATCAAAGAGAAGCACAATGGAACCTTAGGAGGACACTTTGGGTTGGACAAGACTTTGGAACAAGTCACTAGATTCTACTATTGGCCAAAAGTACAATCAGATGTCAGGAGATATGTTGCAAGTTGTACCATATGTCAAAAGGCCAAAGGTATGTCTTCTAATGCTGGTTTGTATCAACCCCTCCCTATTCCCAACAGGCCTTGGGAAAGCATTAGTATGGATTTCGTACTTGGTCTTCCTAAGATAGCAAGGGGTGTGGATAGTGTTTTTTTCATTGTGGACAGATTCAGTAAGATGGCTCATTTTGTGCCATGCAAATGCACAAATGATACATCTCACATTGTTGGTCTCTTTTTCAGAGAAGTGGTTAGAATCCATGGTTTGCCCCTTTCAATTGTCACTGATAGAGACTCCTAGTTTGTTGGTCATGTTTGGAGAACCTTATGGAGAAAACTAGGAACACAATTGTCTTTCTCATCAGCCTACCATTCTCAAACTGATGGTCAGACTGAGGTTGTTAACAGGTCTTTAGGAAACCTTCTAAGATGCCTTACCAAGAAGCATGGGTTGGCATAGGACTTGGTGATTAGTGAAGCTGAGTATGCTTATAATGATTTAGTGAATAGAAGTACTGGGAAGAGTCCATTTCAAATTATTTATGGTTTCCATCCAAGAGGACCACTTGAACTCAAAGACCTACAAGGTTGGGATAAGAGGAGTGCTCTAGGAGAAGATTTTGCTACCACCATAAAAGAAGTTCATGATCAAGCCAAAGCTTAGTTGGAGAAAATAGTATCCAAATACAAGGATAGGGCAGATCTCAAAAGGAGAGATGTATAGTTCAAGGTGGGAAATTTGGTGATGGCCTAGCTAAGGAAGGAAAGGTTGCCTAAAGGACAACCAACCAAGCTTCTGATGAAGAAAATAGGACCATACAAGGTAGTGTATAAGTTTGGTTCGAATGCTTATGAAATAGAATTGCCATCCAGTCTGGGTATTTCTCCCATATTCAATGTTTTAGACCTATTTCCATTCAGACCTCCATTGAATGCTGAAGATGGATCAGATGTTGTGATTGAAGATGAAGATTGGGTTAGAGATCTACCTCCAAGTAACCATTTACAGTTGGAATGCATCTTAGATTCCAAGATTATCAAAAAGACAAGGAAGGGTGTGTACAAGGAGTACTTGGTCAAGTGCCAGGATCTTCCTGCTTCAGAGGATACCTGGATGAGTGAAGCAGACATTTTGAAGCATGGGAAGACACTCCAATAGTTAGCAACTCAAGGGACTTGAGTATTTCCTGCAGGGGGAGTATGGTGCAGGAGTCATGTTTTGTTTTTAATAAGGCTTCTTAAGCCACTTCATGTTTGTAATAAGGTTTTGTGTCAATTTGGTCACTAGACCTATGTAGACCATGTTTGGTCAAGTTTGATGTAATAACACAAGGAAAACATGTAGTTTTCTTGTGCGAGGAGACAACCAACGGCTAACTGACTTTCAAATCAGTTTTACACGGTTGGGAGGAATGTAACTGATATTCCAAGCCTTCTATAGAAGAGGTTGGATGTAATCATAGATATGGAGAGATATAAAGGAATGAATGAATGAAGATCTGGATTTTGGGTGTTGAAACATTATCTTTTCTGAGTAAATTTTTGTAGCAGTCTTTTTGTACTGTTAGTTGTTCATCTGGAACTGATTAGAAATGTTCATGTACTGAAGTAACTTTCATTAAAGAGTAGTCTGGTGTCTTGAAGTGTGGTAGTTTGTAAGATTTTGTTCCTTTTGCAAAGACTGGTCTGAAAACCCTCAAAACTAGGGTTCTATGAATAAATGGACTGTATCTCCTCTGTCCACTGAAGTCAAGATTCTCATGTTCAGTGTGATGGAGGAATACAGTGTAAGTTTTGTGTTTTCTGTTGTTCTGGATCAGACACCCAAGGATCCAAGGAGTTTGGTATAAGTCGACTAGGCATCTCTATGTGACTAGTCGTTGAGACAATAGGAAAAGTGTTGTTGTGGAGTGACTAGATTGACGGGGTGATTAAGTGTTTGCAGAGGAGTGTAGATCCCTTCTATTCTGTCGAGTCTTTTTTTCTATGCATTTGTTTGGTGTCTGCGCAGTCACAGAGTAACTGAAGTGTCATCGATGTAAGATAGCCTTCGGGAAAGCTTTTGGAGGTTGCATCAATCAACAGTGTTGGGTCGAAAGTAGGAGGTTCGTCGGCATAAGATTCATACTGTTTCACCAAATATACATTGCGAATGCATATCGCAAATGTATGTTGAGAATGTACATTGAGAATATACATTGCGTTGGATACAAAGGGTGACTGGTAGGAATGGTAAGGAAAACCAGCAATAACAAGTCAAGTAAAGCATATACAACAGTTTGGCCTATCGGTAAGAGTGGCAATATTGGGGGACAAGTGCAAGATCCCGCCAACAAAGGAAGTCTTTTCAAAAGCAACTTAATGCATCAACATATCAAGTAAAGAAAATAAATTTTCACCAATGTTTGGAGTCACACCGACGGTTGTGAATCGAAGGTGCCATCAGCATATCGGCCAAGGTTCTTAAGTGGTCATCGATGATCAAAGTCTAGCCGACAAGGTTATGACTAACCACCATGGTTAACGCAAGTGGGAAACTAACCACCATCAGGGTATCGGTAGGAGGCCAGAAGACGACGCTGATAGGAGAAGTCTCTCCGAAGACAAGGAGGTCGAGCTGTCGGGGAGATAAATAACAAGGTGGCTGACAGAGTATGTTTGGCCGATAGGAGAATAGATCTCCAAGACATAGGCCACCCTCTCAACGATCAGTTTTAGGTGGTAAGTTTTAAGTTTCCACTGTGCACTCTGCATCAGAGCCTTGTTAGCAGATCAGCGGATTTCTTGGATGCCCATGCCCTACACATTGATTTTGTCCTTGGAAAGTCCTGCAAAAAATATTGGTCACTAAAACACACCATCGTCCTCATTTAAATTGAGTACCTGTGCATTCAAGGCATGCACTATTCCACCAACTAGCATGACATCAACCTACAACAATGGCATCACATGTGGAGGCATTTTCTCAAGCACCTAGGAAATCATGTCATTTATGAAGCTTTTACAACACCTTAAATATTTTAAATCTCACTTTAAAACATTTAAACTACTAAATTTATACTTCATGCCTCATACTTAATTTTTACATTTCAATTTGCCTTATCAAAAAGATTCTTCCAGTGCAAACTCACCTCTTTTGCCAAACTATCTTCTTCCTTACTTTTTTTCCTTATTGTCAAATCCTTACTTTCACGAACTGTGCCTTAGCCTCTTCTTTCTCTTTATTATCAGGCACTAAGTCAATCAACAAACTTTTCCCTTTGGCACTTTATCCATCCTGGTCTCTTTTGTTTGCCTCCTCTTTATTAGAGATTTTCTGCCATGGTGAACCTTATGGTTTGTGAAATATAAGTTTACTGACAAGACTTACATTTTGCTTTTCTTTGTCTTCTCTATCAGTAACATTTCCCTTTCATGAACCAAGGACCTTTTCCTTCATTGCTTTGTCTTTATTTTCTTCATTGGCAATCCTGACTATTGGTGAACATCATTGTCAGTGAACCAAAGGATTCGTTTACCAAGCCATCTTCACTCTTTGTTTCCTTTCACCATTGCATCCTTTCTTTACTGGTGAATCCTAAAGTCTATGAACTAAACATTTTTTGATGAAGACATTCTATCACCTTTGCCTTTCTCCTTCTTGCACCCTTTGGTCACTTTATCAAAAAATTGGCAAAATTGTGAACCCGCGAACTTAGTCGATGAGTTTGGCATTTCGTGAACTTGTTGATTTTCCAACAAAGCATTTACCTCCCCTTAAAACTTTCCCTTAGAAACTTTTGGACTTGCACTATCTCTGTCTTCTTTCTTTTCCGTTAGGGCCTTCCTTAGTCGGCAAAATGTTGTCGGTGAAACTTCCATCAACAAACCTAGGGGTTCGTGAACCTCCAACTTTGCCAACAAGGACTTGGCCCTTCATTCTCTACTTAGAAACTTTTTCCTTAGCCTTTGCCACTTTTACTACCTTATCAGTATATCAACAAAACTATGAATACATGAACTCAGTCGGTGAAATTGGGAGTTCACAACCTTGTCAATTTGCTGACGAACACCTTAACTTGAACAATTTTGCCAAAGAAGACATCAACTTTCTTTCAAGATTTTCCCTTTTGCCTCTTTGTCAGTAAATCAGTAAATCAGAAAAATCATAAACCAGTGAACCTAGTTGGCAAGTTCCGCAGTTCATGATTTTGTCGATTTGCCGACAAAGCCTATAAATGAACATATTTTTCTAAGGGAAGAAAACATAATGACTTGGGGGATTTTTACTTAGAATTTTTCTTGAAGGAAACCCATGGAACATATCTCAGATCAGTTATAAATAATGGGTTTAAACTGCAAAGACAAAGGTGGGATTCTTAATGGATTTTGGGACAAAAATATTCATGTTTGGGAACAAGACTTTTCAAGTGCTAACACTGGCTATGGTTAGGGACATGTGTCAAGAAATGATACAATGAGGATCCAAAAAACTCTATGCAAACCACATGGCCAAAACGAACAGGGGGGCAACACAACAATATTTACAAGGCATATATACAAGAGAACAAATAGTCATAAAAGAAAAATGAATGTGATCAACATTTCCAGGCACTTGTAGGTCAAACTTGCACAAAATTGCAACCCCTTGCCTCTATCAAAGACAAATTGAATGAAGGAGCTGATCTCCCTCTAACCAAATTTGTACCTTTTTACCTAACTGCAACAACTGAAGATTGTCCCTGGCATGTGTCAACCTACAATCATTACTCATGAAACTAAGGCCAACTTCATCAATAAAATTATTGTTGTGGAGAAACCATAAGAGATAGGTACTTAACCTATTCAAATCCATATCATGCTTCTTCCCAGTAGCAAGGGTTGCAAAACTAAAATTCAGGTTAGCAATAAAAGACATGGATGGAAGCAAACCTTAATCACCAATTGTAAGATTATTACACATGCTGACCTCTTCATGCAAATTGAGGGAAAAAGAAAACACCTCCAATTCACATGGCAAGGAGAACTTTACCTGAATGCACTACTGATCCACAAGAGGAAACACTTCATCTTGTAGATCAAACTAGAAAGACCCCATCTCAGGTATACTTTTTTGTTGGGTTACAACATGTTGAAACTTAGGAATACACATACCTTACTACTCATTCACATCAATGTCCCATATAAAGGACTCAACCTCTATTGCAAAACCAACACATTTAGGAGATGGTAAACATCCCACATCAAAGTGGAGAGATTCATATTCATTTGCAACTCCACCAAGCTCTTGAATAAAACTTTCATATGTACTACTACAACTTTCAATTTTTGAGTCATAAGCATGACTCAGGCTGTAGTTCAAAACATTAGCACATAAATCAATACCATGAGACACCTTGTATGAAGAACCATGTTCTTCAAACTGTCTCTTTGTTTCAAGTCTAGTCTTGAAATCTGATGTGTCATATTCACTGCTACAAACAGACTGCTAACACACTTCTTCCAAATTCATTTCTATAGTATTTCTCTGTGGCTCAAATGAATCACATTATGCAAGAGAAAGACAACATATCTTGCACCAATGAAATGGGTTCTCATATGCGTCCACATGATCACCATGTTCACAATCCATGGCAAGCTCTTCACACTAAAACTCCAAGGCTGTACCAAAAACTATCTCTGATCGGCTATCATCAAATGCAACCACCTCTATATCATCCTCATGCTAGAAAATGTCAACTACTTTATCATCACAAATAGGAACAAAGGAGGGCATCAAATCAAACAAGAAACTAGTTTCTTGCTCATCCCATGTTTTACTTACTTGTGTACACATTTTGGTGCAAAAGCACCTAATCCACAGTGGCCTCCATGAGGCATTCAACTGTTTGATGTACATTTTTCTGTTTCCAATAAGGTCCTATAAGACCATTCATGTAATAAGGTTTGTTTGACCAATGCATGTCATTTTAGTTTGTATCTAGGTTTATGTTGTAAGTCCCAAGGACACTTGTCGATCTGTAATCACAAAGGTTGTTAGGCAGTTGGAGGTTGTTAGATCTCCCAACCACTTGGAGTAAATTTAGTAATACTATCCCAACCGCTTGGAGTCAATTCAGTACTACTAAGGGCGAGTAGATAAATGCCCAAGATCATCGAATGTAATTAGTAGTAGTTGTAGTTGTAGTTGAGAATAGAAAAATTAGAGATCGGTGTGATTGCAATTGTGAAACAGAGCAACTGTGTATGCACATTTCTGAAAGGCATAACAAAAAAAGTTTTGTTTTGTGTATCTTTCTATCACTCGATTTCGTTAGGTCTTCTCTATGCAATCGATTTACTATTTTGTGGTCGATATGGACTCTTAGTTCATTCCACCGGTTAGATTTCTTCAAAATTGGTGGAATGGCTGTACAGTTCATTTTTGTGTTTGTAGGATCACGTACAAGATGTATTGATAGATCCTAGCATTTGTCATGTGCTAGATTGTTAGAGAAACGGGTCTGTGAAGCTACAGGGTTTGCAGAGGTTCAGATCGGTGAAGATTCGTGTTGTTTTGTCGGGTATACATTATGTGTGTATATCACTAATGTATGTCGGGAGTCATTCCGTGTGTATATCACAAAAGCACATTGAGTGTGTATGTCACAAAAGTATATTGTAAATGGTTAAGTTCTGCATCAGGGGGACAGGAGGTGTCGAAGAGAGAAGGTTGAAAGCTTCTGATATTGGAAGTCTGACCAATGGTGTATCGACATACAAAGCAAGTCAACGGTCCCACCGAATGTATATTCTGAATGCATGTTTCAAATTTATCTTATGAATGTATATGGACAATATACATTGCACATATACATTGTATTAGATGTAATAGGTTGACCGGCAGCAGTGGTGAAGAGGACTGGTGATCGTAAGTCATGCTATGCACATACATGTTTAGTTGTATCGGCAGATCGGAGGAGGTTCATTGGCATATCAGAAGAATGGTTATTGAGATTGCCGATGGTATATGGTCTTACCGATGGTGAATTCAAAGGGTTCAACGGGTTCAAAAGGATCAAAAAAATTGATAAGTGTTGGTTTCTGCTATGTGCTTTGCATCAAATTGGCATCAGAGCTAGTGAAAGCTCTAGGTGGAGGTGTTGTGTATTTGATTTATGAAGGCAGATGAATCCTATTCCTGTAGTGTGTGGGTAGACGATGATGAGGTCTGTCAAGACAATTCACCAATAGAGATTTAGCTAGAAGAGGGTGTAGAGTGAGGCCACTGCAAGAGAGAGTGGTAGTGCATCTCTAGGATCTACTGTTGGATGAGAGGAATGGGTCTGAAGTAGCATGTAGGATGGACAGCTGATGGAGCATTGTGTTGTAGTTGAATTTAGGATTTGCAGAAGTGTTAGCATTGTCTATGAATGTTTGTGTCAGATAGAGATAGCGAAGGAGAGGCTAGTGATATGCCTCCAAAGGGAATGACCACCAAAGTGGTCAAGAAATTCAAGAAGATGGAGGAGATGATCAAGAATGGAGTCAAGGAAGCACTCCAGGCTGAGTTAAAGACATTAGGAAAAGGCAGGAAAATAGATGAGGAGTCTGATGAAGAAGAAGAAGATGGGGAAGATGAAACAACCCCAGAACAGACAAGTATATCTGCAAACCAGAAACAATTTCTGGAGGCCATAAAATCACTTGGTAAGGAGTCATCCAAGGCAAGAATGGAGATTCTGATGTTCAACAGAAAGATGGACACTGAGGAAGTCATCGAATGGGTCAAGGCTTTGAACAATTACTTCGAGTATAAGGAGGTACTGGAGAATAAAAGAGTCAAGTTTGTAAAGATGAAATTGAAAGGTGTTGCACTCACGTGGTGGAACTACACCCAGGGAGAAAGGGTGAAGAGTGGCAAGAACATGATCTCATCCTAGAGTCGGATGGTAGAGAGGATCAAGGCTTAGTTCCTACCAGTGGATTATGAAGTGCAGATATATAGGAAAATGCAGAACCTCAGGCAGAAGGATATGGATGTATCCACCTATACAGAGGAATTTCATAAATTGTCTCTAAGGTGTGGACATGCTAAGGATGAGAAAGGAAGAGTTGCCAGGTATATTAATGGCCCGAAGTATAGTATACAAGATGAGATTACCATCTTGACACTAGAAACTATGGATAAGTGTTTTTAAGTGGCACTAAGAGTGGAAGAGAAGCAAAAAAGAAAGGGAGAACAATAGAACAGAGGAAGAGGTGGCAGAAATAGGGACAGTTTTGAAGCCAAAAATCAGTCCCAAGGAGACCAAGGAGATGCAAGCAGAGGTAAGGGCCAAGTTTCTGATTTTAGAAGGGGATTTAGAGGCACAAAAGGTGGAGGTAGAGGTTCTAATGTTTTCACTGGGAGATGTTATCATTGAAATGAGATTGGCCATACAGCATACAAGTGCCTAATGAAACAGAGTTCTACATCCAGTGATAATGAAAGGAGGAATGAAAAGAGGGTTCAATATGTGCAAGAAGAGGAGGTAGATGAAAGTGTTAACTCTCCAATTGGGAATGCAGCACCAGTTCTAGATGGAGAAGCATTGATGTTAAGGAGAACACTCTTGAAGACATCCAAGGACATGGTACAAAGGAGAGCACTTTTCAGGACCAATTGCGAAAGCAAAGGTAAAATATGCAAGGTAGTAATAGACTCTAGTTCAACAAATAATATGGTGTCTAGGGAAATGGCGGATAAATTGAACTTAGAAAGGATTCCTCATCAAACCCCTTACAAAGCATCTTGGGTAAGTGATAGTCAATCACTTTTGGTATATGAATAGGCATATGTTGATTTTCAGATTGGAGAATATCAGGATAGGGTTTTATGTGACATTTTACCCATGGAATGTTGTCACCTACTTTTAGGTAGGCCATGGCAATTTGATAGGAGAGCATTATATGATGGATATGCTAATACCTACACCATCAAGAAGGATGGAAAGACTTTTGTGATGACACCATTATAGGAGGATGCTGAAGCAAAGAAGGCAGCCAAGGTCATCTTGGTGGGTAAGAAAGAGTTTGTGAAGATCAATGAAGAAGAGACAAGGAAAGTTGAGGATACCTCAAGAAGTGGGGTTGCTAAGGATCACATTTTGAAGGTGATTTCAGTTTTTGGTGATGGAGATCAGATGGATCAGCAGAAGGTTAAAGAGCAGGTTTACAAGCAACCACAAGTTGATTGGACAGAAGAAGATGCTATCATAGTAGGCACCATTGTTTGTCCTCTAGAGCCAACAAGAGTTGAAAGATAATCATATTCTACCATAACAGTAGTACAAGAAGCATTACCCAAGGTTTCTCATGCAGGTGTTTAGACAGAGATGACAGTAAGATAGAATGGCAAGCAAAGGGTAGGTCTGGTGGCAAGCAGTCACTCATGGCAAGGTGTGAGTAGAGCATACAAAGCTAGGCATGAGTCTTTGATTCCATGGAAGTAGACTGCAGTCCAGAGGTCATGGGGAAGACATGAGACAACAGAGGATACAGGTGCAACAAGCTAGACAATTAACTCATGGTGCAGGAGAACCTAATCCACAGTGGCCTCCATGAGGCATTCAACTGTTTGATGTACATTTTGCTATTTCCAATAAAGTCCTATAAGACCATTCATGTAATAAGGTCTGTTTGACCAATGCATGTCATTTTAGTTTGTATCTAGGTTTATGTTGTAAGTCCCAAGGACACTTGTCGATCTGTAATCATAAAGGTTGTTAGGCGGTTGGAGGTTGTTAGATCTCCCAGCCACTTGGAGTAAATTCAATACTACTATCCTAGCCGCTTGGAGTCAATTCAGTACTACTGAGGGTGAGTAGATAAATGCCCAAGATCATCACATGTAATCAGTAGTAGTTGTAGTTGTAGTTGAGAATAGAAAGATCAGAGATTGGTGTGATTGCAATTGTGAAACAGAGCAACTGTGTATGCACATTTCTAAAAGGCTTAATAAACAAAGTTCTATTTTGTGTATCTTTCTATCATTCAATTTCGTTAGGTCTTCTCTATGCAATCGATTTACTGTTTTGTGGTCGATATGGACTCTTAGTTCATTCCACCGGTTAGATTTCTTCAAAATCGGTGGAATGGCTGTACAGTTCATTTTTGTGTTTTTCATTTTGTTCATTTGTGTTTGCAGGATCGCGTACAAGATGCATTGATAGATCCTAGCATTTGTCATAGGCTAGATTGTTGGAGAAACAGGTCTGTGAAGCTATAGGGTTTGCAGAGGTTTAGATCGACGAAGATTCTTATTGTTTCACTGGGTATACATTCTGTGTGTATATCACTAATGTATGTTGGGAGTCATTCCATGTGTATATCACAAAAGCACGTTGAGTGTGTATGACACAAAAGTATATTGTAAATGGTTAAGTTCTGCATTGGGGGGACAGGAGGTGTCAGAGAGAGAAGGTTGAAAGCTTCCGATATTGGAAGTTTGACCGATGGTGTATCGACATACAAAGAAAGTCAACGGTCCCACCGAATGCATATTTTGAATGCATGTTTTGAATGTATCTTCTGAATGTATATGGAGAATATACATTGCACATATACATTGTGTTAGATGCAAGAGGTTGACTGGCAGTAGTGATGAAGAGGACCGGTGATTGTAAGTCATGCTATGCACATATAGGTTTAGTTGTATCGACAGATCGGAGGAGGTTCATCGGTGTATCTGAAGAATGGTTATTGAGATTGCCGATGGTATATGGTCTTACCGATGGTGATTCAAAGGGTTCGATGGGTTTAAAAGGATAAAAAAATTGATAAGTGTTACTTTACGCTGTGTGCTTTGCATCACATTTCATACTAAACTTTAGAAGCTAATTCATCTGACTGTTCATCCAATAGAAGGTTGGTGCATACATTACTTTCATCATCTACATCACTATCATATGATGCACCACCTTCACTACCTACCCTCCTGAATACACAATTATCATCATCTAATGTTGTATTCACTTGATTGTTTGTATCCATAGTACTGCCATTTATATTAGCATGTTTAATGCCATCAACATGTACATTTGTGGACAACCAACCTTTTATGTAATCATCTCTCATTTTCTCCAATGAGTATAGGGAAAAAAATGTATGTTGCATACTCATTATTTTGAAATCTTCTCGCACATAACTCAGTCCAGTTTCATATGCTTAGAAAAACATATCAATGCAAGGAGGAATGTTAGGTCTGAAATCTTTAGGAATATGGGAAAGAGCAAAAACAAACCTGTGACCAAAATCCATGCTTGACTCCAGCTCTATGACTAGATCAGTAGGGTCAAGACCTCTGATAAATTCATTTTTAAATGTTGCCACAAGTTCATTCCACGAGGCAAAGGAGTTCTCGAGAAAACATTGGATCCATTCTCTTGCCTTTCCATGTAAGGACCTAGCAAAGAACCTCATCCACATGTCTTCATCCTCAAACTGATGTTCTTCCATGAATTTTGAAAATACATCAACATGTGTGTCCCCCTCCCAAATATTGCACCCACCAAACTTGGGCAACTAGTTGTAGACCTTGGTTGGCATGCCTCGTGTTTTGTAATGAACTCATGAGAGATCTAGTTGATTGTATATTGGATCTAAGGGAGGAGCAGGGGATTGAGCAATTTAATTTTTTGAGACAACAAGGAATGCATTGGACTACATCCTAGACTCTAGAAGTGTAATCTGATTTTCTATTTCTTTTTCTTTCTGCCATAAGGACTCTAGCAACTATTTAGTCTTATCAATTTTATTTTTTTACATTAATAAGTCATTTTGATTTCACATGGGTGCATATAGTTTTTGGTTTGTATAATATGCAAAGCCATGATTAGAAAGTATATTGCTAGGATGGTCATGGGAATCCACACCAATATAATTCCTAGGGTCTAATACATAGGAACATTCAGACAAAGGATTAGTCCTAGAATAATCATATTCATACCAACCTTCCATGACTAAAACATCGTATAATGCTAGGCAAAAAATTGAGGCATAGAAATTTGTTCTTTGAACATGACAGGAACAACAAACTCCAAAAGTAGGAAAAGATGAAATCATGTGTACCCTAATTTAACGGTTGTTGTACATTAAGATGGAGCATTCAAATCACCAACAATAACCAAGGCACAGTAGTAACAAATTTCTATTCTTTGACAGTAGAAATATCACCTCTTGCAAAGAGAAATTCATTGAAGTGTGACTAAACTTCAAGGCCACAAATTGATTCTAGGGTCAACTCACTAGCAGAGTCTTCAATTTCTTTGAACCCTTAAATTGTCCCCAGAAACGGTGCCAAAATATTGGCATAAGTTGATGGGATACAAAGCTTACCCAAACAAAATGTGTAACTACAAATCACTATTATAGGGGTGTGAAAATACTTCTAGCTACCTTGACCTGACAATGGCTAAAGTGACTTTATCCCTAGCAAAGGTGTCAAAATATTGACATAAGTTGGCAGGTAGCCAACTTGCCCAAACACATGCAAACTAAGGATTGACTATTACATGGGGCTTCAAACTGATCAACCTTTTGATTCATTCCCCAAAAATAGAACCAAAGTTAGTTCCCAAAATAGATACAACCCAAAACCCTAAAACATTTCATAATCTTTAAGGCCAGGGGTGTCATCGAGGTGATTGGAAGAAATTTATCAATAGGTCATGGGCGATCTTGGCCAACTAACAAGAGTGGGTATACTCCTCTACACTTTAGGCTCAGCTAGACCTAGGAGGGATATTCCTAGAGGCATGAAATAGAACAAAAACAAACTAACACAGCCATACCCAATGTACACTTGACCCCAAAGTTGCCACTAAGTCAAGACAAACTAGTTGCACATACCTCTATATTAAGCTAATTAATACACTATGCATTTGCACCTAATCATAACAATATTACATTACTTGAGATGACTCCACTTAACTTTCCATGCACAACATACATAGTATATGTATACATGTTCATGATTCACCAATGATTAAAACAGTCTTGTATCACTTCATATTTAACCTTAGTTGTTATACTAAATCATGGACAACATGTGGAACTCTAAATTGAATCTACTCCTACAGCGAATAAGACAAAGAGTTTGATTAAAAGGTGATTGATCCATCCCCAATATGGACCGGTGCCTACTCCATTGGGTAACTGAGTCATAGAGTGCCAAGAGGAAAGAAAATATGCAGCAGAGGATTAATGGAACCAAACATATATTCACATACATGTCATAGATAGACCTCCATGCAATGGTCATACTTAATAATCCAAGAAAGAACTGCAATGATTCACATGCAACAAAAGGAATGGAAAATACAAAGCCTTATATTAACTTGAATGATGTCACACACCTCCAAATGCTAGTTACAATCATGCCAACAAATATGGCAAGGAAAAACATATAGCTGCGACTATACATTTGCCAAAATCATTACAAAATCCTGTGGAGACATTCTATTACATGTAGATATGCATTACACATCCTTCCTACACTATGTTGAATACATCCCTTCACTTGCAAACTAGACCAACATGATTTGATGCTCACAAATCTTCTTTAGGCTTTCCTGACTAGACAATTGGTTCAATGACCAACCTTGAAAACATCTTTTTCATATGCATATATAGTATTCATTTGTTGTGTAGTCCAGGGCTTTGAAACTAAGTCAACACACCAAGCCCATGCTATAATAAAATTGGCCCAAAGCCCTATTAGAAGATCAATGGATGTCCTAGACGCCCATGCCCTATGCATTGATTTTGTCCTTGGAAAGTCTTGCAAAAAATATTGGTCACTAAAACACACCATCCTCCCCATTAAAATTGAGTACCTGTGCATTGAAGGCATGCATTGTTCCAACAATCAACATGACATCAACCTGCAACAATGGCATCACCTATGGAGGCATGTTCTCAAGCACCCAAGAAATCATGACATTTATGAAGCTTTTATAACACTTTAAATATTTTAAAAGTCACTTTAAAACATTTAAACTGCTACAATTTATACTTCATGCTTCATACTTAATTTTTACATTTCAATTTGCTTATCTATAAAATCCTTCTAGCACAAACTCACCTCTTTTGCTGACCTATCTTCTTGCTTGCTTTTTTACATTATCAGTGAATCCTTCCTTTCATGAATTGTGCGTTGGCCTTTTCTTTCTCTTTATTATCAGGCACTAAGTCAATTGGTGAACTTTTCCCTTTGGCACTTTATCCATCCTAGTCTCTTTTGTTTGTCTCCTCTTTATCAGTGATTTTCTCCCACAATGAACCAAACTATTGGTGAACCTTATGGTTTGCCATCCAAAAGTTTGCTGACAAGACTTGCCTTTTCCTTTTCTTTGTCTTCTCTATCAAAAACTTTTCCCTTTCATGAACCAAGGACCTTTTCCTTCATCACTTTGTCTTTGTTTTCTTCATCGACAATCCTGACTATTAACGAAAATCATTATCAGCGAACATCATTGTCAGTGAACCAAAGGGTTCGCTAACCAAGCCATATTTATTCTTTATTTCCTTTTGCCACCACATGCTTTCTTTACTGGTGAATCCTAAGGTCCATGAGCCAAACATTTTTCGATGAAGACATGCTCTCGGCTTTGCCTTTCTCCTTACACCCATTGGTTGATTTATCGGCAAAATTGTGAACCCGCAAACTCAATTGGTGAGTTTGGAATTTCGTGAACTTGTTGATTTTCCAAAAAAGCCTTTAGCTTCCATTAAAACTTTCCCTTAGAAACTTTTTGACTTTCACTAGCTTTGTCTTCTTTCTTCTCCATCGGGGCCTTCCTTAGTTGGCGAAATGTTGTTAGCGAAACCTCTGTTAATGAACCTTGGGGTATGTGAACCTCTGACTTCGTTGACAAGGACTTGGCCCTTCATTCTCTACTTAGAAACTTTTTCCTCTGCCTTCACCACTTTTTCAGCCTTATTGGCAAATTGGCAAAATTGTGAATACATGAACTTAGTCAGTGAAATTAGTAGTTCGTAACCTTGTCGATTCATCGACGAACACCTTAACTTGAACATTTTTTCGAAGAAGACATAAAATTTATTTCAAACTTTTCCCTTTTGCCTCTTTATCAGTAAATCAACAAATCAGCAAAATCATAAAGCAATGAACCTATTTAGCAAGTTCGGCAGTTTGCAATTTTGCTGATTCATCGACAAAGGCTATAACTGAACAAATTTTTCTAAGGGAAGAAAACATATTGACTTGGGAGGGTTTTACTTAGAATTTTTCTTGAAGGAAACCCATGGAACATATCTCAGATCGGTTATAAATAATGGGTTTACATTGCAAAGGCAAAGATGGGATTCTTAATGGATTTTGGGACAAAAATATGCATGTCTGGGAATAGTTTTTTTAGGTGCTAATAGGCTAGATGGGTTAGGATAGGATATCCTTTTTTGATTCAAGAAATCAAATATAAAATCTAGGGATATACGATTAACAATGTGAACAAGGGCACTAGGATTATATATTTGCAATCTACTGAAGGGAATGTATGCAAGCAATGGAGAACTAAATTGACCTAGAATGAGAATGTTGGTATAGGGAGGAAGACTTCAAAACACAAATCTGGAGATGCTTTAAAGTTGAGAAGATGGGGGTGATCGAAGCCATCATGAAGGTGATATGTTAAGACTTTTTTGGTGACCAACACATCCATGATGGTGCCCTCTATGAGGAATTTTTGACCATGGTGATCTTTGTAATGGGGAATAAAAGTTGGGGAAAGATGTTGGCCGAGGCCTTCATACTAGCTATCCCTAAGGAGTGGGTAAAGCGAGCAACTTTAGTGTTAATTAAGTTCCTGAAGGAAGGTTACCTGGGTGGTGTATTTGATGCCATTGTAGTCCATAAGAACAAAATAAAAACCCAAGCTCTCACTTTGTTCAAGGAAGGTCTACAACGTAACAATTTAGAGACATTTCAGTTTTATATCAGCAACAATGCTGACCTTTTCTCTCCCAAATAGTTGGAGAGAACTTGTGAGTTAGCTGAAGGCCTCAAAGTGTTGTTGCGCACCCTGAGGCCTAGAAACTAATTCACTGCAAACAAAAAATGTAATTTGGAACGTTCCATTTGGAGCCATGCAATAAAATCTCTAGTCTTTTTGCTTTATGTTATAAGGGAGCTACCCCTTAGGTAGCACTTGCATATAAAAAAATGATCTCTTCTCCTTATTTAAGTATGAATATTTCCTTACTTGATTGAAATTATTGTTGAGAAAAGAAATATATAAATCTAGTTATATCACACATGCTTTTCTTCAAAATTATTTTGGAAAGATTAATTATAATTTTTTCTCCTTTGAAATTTTCAAATATAATTCTTTATATATATAATATATATGAAAATAAATATAAGCTCGTTGTTTTTAGCCTCCTTTTTATTTAACTCATCTAGTTGAAATAAGTATTTCTTAAAATACACATATATGCAAGTTTTTATTTAATATATATTATATATATTTATTAGAATAAGTTATTTCCTTTTGTGTGTATATATATATAAACTTAATGTATGTATATGTATGTATGCACACACACTAACTGAAATATAAATAATCTCTTGGTTGAATCACTGAGTCAAAAAAGTTGAAATGTTATTTAAAAACGTAGGCAAATTTTTTTAGTGTCATTAGGGTTGGGGCTACATGACCTATCATGTACAAGTGTCAGTGGATGGGGGAGCCGCTACTCCCCACAGTCCGTGGGCTATGGGGATTGGGAGCTCCACCCAATCAAGGGGCCTTAGCTCCTTGTGGGTGCTATGAGACCCTCAATGGGGCCACAACACCACATGGGTGCCATCCACCCCTTGCCTCCCTTTATTATTATTTTTAATTTTTATTTCTATTAAAAATCCGTACGTTCAAATAAAATCCTTGTGCCTATGTTTTATGTTTTATATATATATATATATATATATATATATATATATATATATATATATATATATATATATATATATATAACATAGGCACAAGGATTTTATTTGAAAGATGGATTTTCTGTAACAAGATTTTAAAAAATAATAATAAAGAATTGTGTGTGTGTGTGTGTGTGTGTGTGTGTGTGTTTGTGTGTGTGTGTGTGTGTTAGAAATGAAGAAGTTAGTGAACTAATAAAAAAATATAGAATCAATAAGTGAATTAGTAAATAAAAAGAAAACAATTTTTTATAAAACATAAATGGGAAAATTTTCAACTTCCATTCTTGTCTTGACGTTCCTTTTTCCTCTCCTCTTTCCTTGAACCTGAGATTTTAAATGAATAAAAGATAAGAGGGAGTGGGTTCTTTTTAAGTTTGAAATCTAAGGTTTATGAGTTTCCCTAATAGCTTAGTGGCTTTAATGATGTTTAGAATTAATTAATCATGTTTAAGTGAATTAGTCCCTTTAGTGTTGGGTGTAAAGCTTCATTACATTTTTAAATTTAGTGTGATGTTTTAGATATGTGCATTAAATGTTTTGTATCGCATAGTGTTTTACATTGTAATTTATTATGTTAAAGGATTTAAATTATTTTAATTTTGTACTTTTAGAGAAAAGTGTGTTTAGATATTTTAATTAAATCAATAGTTCGAGAATTAATTTTGAAACTTATTTTAATTTTTTTTTTTTGAAAGTTTAAATTTAGTTTTAAAAAATAAATCTTCCACAATTTATTAATTATTTAATTATCACATTTAATTTGAAATATTAGAATCTTCTAGTTGCTAGATTTTTTTTTGTAATAGTATTTAAACTTAGAAATGTTTGTGAATTTTGAAATAGTTGTTTAATTGAATTTACTTTATTTTATGTCATTTTTAGATGGTTAATTATTTAATTATTTTGATCTCTTTTATATTGCTAGTTTAGCATGCTAAGGTTTAAGATTTTATTTATAGGTGTTTAGGTCTCGTGCCTTGGAGGCAAGACCATTTTTATTTCACCTCAGAACATGGAGGGGGTTCAACTCATGGAGGTTCTCCCTTGAGGTGTTGCATGAAGTTACGTCAAACCCTAATTAGGTTATCCTCACTTTTGCAGTGTGTGCAAAATGGGTTTCACAATGCCTATCAATTTGTTCCCCCCATCGCTTTTTACAATGTGCTCTTCATAATGTTGCACATGAAACATTGTCAAGTGTGCACATTACACTATCATGCAAAGTCTGATAGAATCTTGGGAGATTTATTTTATAAAAAAAATTATTGAGTTAGTTTTCATGTCCATGTGCAAATGTGGGCATGACATTTGGTGTTAGAGCCTAATTTTCAACTCTAGAAACTCTGGGTGTGTGCAAGTGCATGTGTTGGGCCACTTGTTGGTTGTGCATGCTTGTGAGAAACATGTGACTATTTTTAGTTATGTTCTCAATGAGGTTGTAAGACACATTACACTCTAGATCCCTTATTTTGTTTTTTCTAACCCAGATGTATGGATTGATGCCTTAGGCACTCGAGAAGGACATTTATTATGTGTGAGTGGTTCAAGGACTTTGAAAGTCTTTGTTACCTTGGCATACATAGCATTTATAGTTTTATCTTAGAAATCTTTGATATGATGTTTTAATTTATAAAAGCTTTGATTTTGTTCTTAGCAAATGACACATATTAGGTTTTGAGATAGACATTTCCAACCTTATACATAATATTCTTAGGAATGAGGTGTATATTGTAGAATTTGCCTAGCAGTAAATCTTGTAGAATACTACTGTGAACATATATTTTTGTACGTTACAGGATGTGGGCACTTGCATGTTCTATAAGACTCACATGATTGTGCATATTGAATAATGTATATTCTACCATGCAAAAGGAAGCTTTGCATTGAAAGAGTATATCCATTTTGAGTAATGACTTATGTCCCCAATTTCGTTACCCCTGTCATGCTTTTTATTAGTTGATTTGGGTAGTGTTTGAGAAAATTCTATCTATTTTAGTAGGTTGTTTGTTGCAATGCTAAGTTATTGAAGGACTATATGTTATGCATGTATTGTGTTATGGTGTTAGATACCCTATTAGTTTATAGTCACCCTGTTGCATGATTAGGACAATGATTGATCTCCTTGTGCATGGTGATTATGCTACCCTTGACTTGAGAATGGTTTAGGATGTGCATATAAGTGTATAAAGACATATTAAATGCTATCACCTTGTGTATCCTTTTAGTTTGAGTGAAATGATAATAGTGGACTAGCGATCCACTTTTTTGTTTTATGAACCTTGTGACACCTTGTGTGCCACTTTAGGATAGTCTCTTGATATTGTAAATGATTCTTGTGTTTAGGGGATGCCTTGTGATGTTGTTAAGCATTATATTGTGGTACACTTTGTTCACTTTTAGAAAGGTTCTCTTGTAATTTTGATAAAAGTTTTAGGTAACCTCACAAATTTTGAGCTATATTATGATAGACTAAAAATAAGATCTAGCTATGTATGAATGGTATTCAAATGCATTATAAAGGTGGTTCCCTTTGTATATTTTTATTGTAGACCAAAAAATTGCATGTGAATGAAAATTTAAAATTATTTGGTAGTGAACTTAGATATGTTTAGGAAGGAAAGAAAAATGAGATAGGATGTAGGGGACAATTACTCACCCTATTTGTTCCAATTAAATAGTATTTACATTGAACTAGATGAGTAAAACCTAGTGAAGTAAAAGTAAAGTTGGAAATTGTAGTACAATGTACAAGATCAAATCATAGTAGCACGACAACCAATGTTCAAACTATTACATGATTGAAACCAAGTTAGCAATTTCTATAAGGGGTTGGTATAGAAGGAATTAATTGTATTCAATTGATTTAAGTGTGAACCTAGTAGGAGTAAGAAAAAATTGTGGGGGTCTTTTGTGTGGCATAATGTGATAAAGTACATTAAAATTTAAGTGTTATGATATGTGAACACTAGTAAGTTTTGTAATTGTATCTCAGGTATGTGATATAGGGTATCCAACATGGGTAGGATGGTATTATGGACATCATATGCAATCCATATATGTGCACCCTTTGCAATAATTATGTGTGTGTAAACAACTATGTGCACCATTAATATTTTTATTTTTGAATATGAAAGTGTATTTTTAGCATTATATTTATACTTTTTATTTATGTCATGAGCTACTCACAATATTAATCTTTAATTGAGAAGGAGTTTTGATCTTTAAACCCTAATATGGTTACCCATTCCAATGAAATTAAGATCTATTTTAATGCTCGTGTTGAGAAATTTTGAGACCAACAATGAGGATAACTAAGATTATGATGATGATGATCATGTTGCAAATAAATCTTTTTCTAATAAACTTTCTAGTTTTTCTAATTCAAAATTCATACACAACTACCTAATTTAATTCACAATCTACTCATCAACAAGCCATTTGGATTAGGGATTTTGGAAGTAGTTAGTGTTAAGATTGCTTTGTCTACTTTGGCTAGTTCATCTACCTCCTTTCCTTCTACTATTATTCATCCCACTATCACCACTCATCCTCATAGCACTAATACCATTAGTGTCCCACCACATAGTACTTATCCTTTCTCCAAAACTACCTCCTAGCCTACGTCTATCCCTCATTTCACTTATCCATCCACACCCTTGATTTTCTCAAGTATATTTCCTCTTCTATTCCACTTTCCCAACTCCTCACCTCTTCTATTCCTCTTACCTCTTACACCACTCATATTATAATAATTTTAGTTTTTCATTTTTCTAATACTAGTGTTAGAGAATAAACCCTTAGGATTTCATGATAAGAACCCCATGATTTTTCATTAAGGATCTTTGATAACCCAAATAATATGGTTTATATTAATCATGTTTTGAGATAAGAAGATAATTAATAGCCTAGACTTGATTCTAATATTATATGTCTTCCAATGATGAATATTTTAATGATGATCAATATCCTAACAAATGTTTATTTAGATTAATGTTTTAGACTAATATTTATTCATAGAAATGTTTAGTCAAATATATGATTTCTCAAATATTCATGTGAAGCTTGATGCCTTAAAGAATTGATTTGACTATGTAGGAATTTCTCACATGGACAAGGCCAAACCAAGTATAAGGTGAATATTTTGTTTCATAGGAAATCTTATTTGTGTCTAGTGATGGTGTAAAGCATTGGCTAATGATAGAGGAGGATAAAACATTAGGTGTCAATCATTAGGATGGTAGAAGCTACCAAATTTATTGGTATAATCAACATGAGAAATAAATAATAATAATGAGACTATAGCTAATAAACTATGAACATCATGGTAATTTTGTGGAAAAAGAGGTGCCTATAAGATTTTCATAACTAGCATAAATAAAGCTAGTGAATGGTATAGAAAAGTGCAAGTAAAGTTGGAATATCGTAATATTATGAGGAGGAGATAGAATTGGCAACTCAAATAAGACACTAGAATAAAAGCCAATTAGATGAAGCCAAATTTTTATGTGGCTTAGAAAGTTGAAGGAATGTCTTAATTCTCATGATAGGGGAATATCCTAGACAAACATTCTAAGAGATAATTCTCATGGTAGATGGATTCATTAAATTTTTAGACTTATTTTGAATGTCTAGATGATCCATGTAAAGTGTGAGTATTTAATTCTAGTTTTCCACCTAGATTCATTATCATATTTTTATTAGTATCACAAAGTTGGTTAGTCAAGGGATGTTATCTTTTATCTCAAGGTTACTTCTAAATTTCATCAGGCTTTCATGTGAGAGTAATTACATGGAGAGTTACTTTAAGTCCATTTGAAACCCCTCAATCCCTTAAAATTAACATGATAATTCTCCAGAGGAAGCAACTCCAAAATTCCTTTTTTATTTAGTTAAGCCAAAGATAAAATCTCTAATTATTAACTATTGATCTCAAAAAGAAACTCCTAAATATTGATCTATTAAATTTACTCCCTAATTGATGTGTGTCCACACAAAAAGGATGTAATTCTCTAATTTTGTAACTTTTGATCTTTTGGAGCCAAAATTGAATAAACTAAACTCTAAGGAGATTTTGCATACACTAGAGAGAAGAAACTTGTAGAAAATTAAACTAAACTAATCCAAGTGGTCCTAATCAACTAGATCAACCAAATTGTACCATGAGCCTACACAAGAGTAAAGAAAATGTTTAGAATAATAAATTGTGAAATTAAGAACTAAAATCTAGTTATTTTTTAAGATTCTAAGTAATTTTGCATCTACAAGAATGACTTGTCTTTAATATAAGGAAAACTAACTCAAAATTCTCAAAGAAGTTTGAGAAGTTAGGGAGGTTGAAAACAAACTAGAATTTCACCATGTGTTCCTTCATGAGGATTAGAGAATTTATAAACTTTTAGAACTCCCCAAGCTAATTTCTTTGAGTTGCCTCTGAGGAATCTAGCTCCATGTTTTGGACTTTCTCAACCAAATATTCCTTAGAAGCATAATTAATCTAGGTTTGATTTTGTTACTTTGTGAACCAATTAACATGAAGACAAAATATTAAGATAGTATTTTTACATATATATTTAACCATCAAGGTAATAAGCTATTTTTACCTATTAATAAAAGAATTACCAAATTTTTGGTAACTTGTTTGGGGTGATACATTGCAATATCAAAGTAGGATTCAAAGATCAAAGGCCTAATGGGTCACCAATTTAAATATTTATGGTTAACATGAGGTAAATATCAAGTAAGAATGAATTTTTAATCACTAAATTGATTTGGATAGTAAAGGCTCAAGAATTTGAATTTGGGAAGACAACTAGACTTTAGGAAATCTAGATAGAAAAGTGTTGGCCAAAGTACTTCAACTGATATTAGTATAATTGGTTGGAGAGATATATTAAAATAGAAAAATAATTGAGATGGAAAAAGGAGGATGTAGGTGTTTAATGGTTGAGTTAAAAGGTCTTGAGATTCATAAGGAAGAGTAATTACACTTTGAGTAAGGTGATCATGAAAAAAGTGGAGGATTAACCACTAAAAAGGATCATAGAAGAAATAATTCTTACCTTAAAAGAGATGAGAGTTTAAATGTCACTAAGATAGCACCAAGGAAGGGAAAAATTAGAGCATGGGAAGTGTCAAAAGAATCGACATAGCTCTTGATAGAACCAAGCCAAAGTCAGGGGGAATCCAAAGAAACTAGAATGTTTCGCTAATAATCTTAAGAGGATACAATGACCAAGATTCAATGGATGAAGATTTGTGATAGAGGTTAAAGCCAGGTTTAAAATGTGAATATGTTTTGATCTCTAAAAATAACTAGTAATGAGAAGTCCCATCTAACTATATATCAACTCACTACTAAAGCAACATTATGGTGGGACCACTAATAGTGTTAGAACACAAGGATATACTAAGAGGGGGGTGAATCAATATATACCAAAACTTATTCCAATTTAACTTTGTCAAACAAATCTTCTAACTGACTTAAACAAATGATCAGCAAGCTAAACAATTTTAAAGCACAACACATAAGCACACAACCAAAACACCAGATTTATGTGGAAAACCCAACAAGGGAAAACCATAGTGAGCAAGCTACTTGGATCTACTATCCAAATCTAGCCTCACAAATAAAGATAAAACAATATTACAACAAGTTTTAGGGGCTACAACCCAAGGGAGGACAAAATCCCTGAATTACAATCAAATCAACACTTACAAAATCACACTTCATTGATCAACCACCTTTGTACACTTCACTTTGTCACAAATCTTCACTTTATCTGATTAATGAACATTGTTGCCTTCAACTCACCTTCACAGACACACTCACTTAGTTCCACATTCATACAAACATCTTTGCACACTCTTACACACTCATACATTCCAAAACTAACAAGATCTTTCATTTATACCTTCCACAAAATACAACATCTTTCTCCCATGTCGGCCAAGATGAAACATGTATACATGAAACATGTAAGGCCACACCACATCGACATCCAAAAGATGTAGAAAACCAATGCAGTTCAATCCAAGTGATAACCAGGACCTATTCTTCATTAACACATTCTTCCAAGTAGGCGCACACCTCAAATCATCTGGTGGGATCATAAAAAACAAATGAAGTTGGCCCAGCAAACACTTATTCTTCCACAAAATAGCTCCAAACCAAAATCAATACCAGAGGGATCAATTAACATCATGCAAATCAACACAAAAGCAACATTCTACTTACACAAACCTTCTCAACCACTCCTTCCATAGAAATATATGTTTTCTTTATGGTATAGACAATCAGAAACTAAACCTGGCATAACAAACGAACACTAAACACACAATATTGAGATAGAGCATTGAAAAACCAACTTGTGTTGCACTTCAACACCTGAATCTTGAAATGAATAAACATACTGAATATTTGAACTCATCCTCCAAATATTAAAGCTAAAAGATGAACTACGATGAAATGCAGTGGCTTCTATTTTCTCCTCTAGATGACCCTAATCGGCAACATAATATGTCTTTGTTCTGTTGAGCTCAGAGAACCTATGTTGATGCAAGAGCATCCCTAGTTCAAGAGAAATATTGCATCAACCAAAAATAAACATTTGCATTTTAGTTTGTTTCTTTTCATTTTTAGTTAGTAGCAATTTTTGTATTTTAGTCCACATTCTACCGCAGTTGAATTTCAGATCTTCTCGAGCTGGACTTAGCATCTAGACACATTTAGGCACATCATATCCAAATATTAGATTATTTGGATCAAGTATCAGTAAGATATCGCTATCAGAAGATCGACTATTTTCTCATAACAGAGCATCCTAATAGTCTTAGACAAACAACTAAAGGAGAAGACTTGCGGAGCATTTCATGACTCGCAGAGCTAAATTAAACATCATTCAATGTTGTTTGGTTTGTGGCCAACCTTCCTTGAGATCTACACATCATTCCATTCATTTGTGAAAGAGTTCTACTCATTTAGGTCTGACCTATCCATGTACACACATTACAGCTCTTCATTGGACTTTGTAACCTCCCTTGGCCGACATGGAGGAATCTATTATTTTGGAGATGATATAAATTGATGTAATAGATGCCTAGGAAAGTAGTTCATTGTTAGTAATCATTTTGGTCTAGGGTTTTGGGCTTTGGATTTTGGCAGCTTGGAGTATTCAAAGGTTAACCAGTTCTCTTGCAATGTGGTGATGCCCCATTTGAGGTTTCAAAGTATGAATCAATAGGCACTTTTAATTTCAAACCTCAGGGTTTTTATTTGTCCATCGGTGTGATAGGTTTTATCGGCAAAAGTTTTTTAAGATTCACTGATGTGTTTGGGTCTTACCGATGGAGTTGCCATCGGTGTAACATTGTGTATTGGCCCAGACGATGAAGGATTTGCTGATGTTGGGTGTCTGGCCGATGGTGGTGGTCATCGGCGTATTTTTCTTCATCAGAGTGTGGTGAGGGGGTCGCTCTGATGGTTCGAGTCATGCCAATAGGTGTAGTCATCAGCGTGATACTTGGCGTCGGTGTGCTCGGAGGAGGTTGCTCCAATGGGTTGGGGTCTAGCCGATGAGGGGTTCTAATGCTTCATCGGCAGGAGTAGTATGGTCGACGAGGGACTTTTTGGTCATCCCGATGGTTTAGGTCTGGCCGATGGACTATGGTTTGAAGGCACCCTTTGGAGAGACAATGCGTATTGGGAGAACTAGCAGGGAGTCTGCCAATGGTAGTAGTCTGGCCGACAGGGTGTGTTTTAGTGGTCATCGGGGTGACTTGTGATATCGGCGGGGAAGCTTTTTGTTAGGCTGATGGTGTAGGTCACACCGATGGAGGCAGGAGATGGAGTGGTGACCGCTAGCGATGGGTTCGTGGGTTGAGTGGGGCAAAAGGATCAACACTTAGTTTGCTCATGGCCACACTTATAAAGTGATAGAAAGCTCACTGCAGGACAAATGTGGGATATTAAATCATGTAGATATGAAGGTCTTCCTGATAGTCTTGGTCACGCTGATGGCGTGATACGCAATGCAGAACATGCATATGCAAGGTGCCTATGTGGCACATTTTCTTAGGATGGTGACTTTTCAATGTAGATTTGGTGCCATGGATTTTCAAATGATGGGATGATCGACAGCCATGTTTTAAAGTTGAAGCATTGGGTTTCTTTTGCATCTTCAGGCATGTTTTGAGCAAGAAATTTCCATATGAGCATTGCAATGGTTTCCAAGGAGCCTGCGGGTTTGGCACGAAATTAATGGCATAGAAAATGCAGAGGTATGGACTGGTTGACTAGGTGGGTACTCGATTACAAAAGGAAATTCTCAGGTGGCAGCATGGGGATCGAGTTCAACCATTCCCAGCTTTCTCTCTGCTTGTGCATTGATTGTTTCAAGTACTTTTCTCACGGTGCTTTGCATTTTGGTTGAATTTTGAAATTTTGAGAAGACCATGTGATTAATGCTGAGGACCTTCCTTGCTGTATCTAGCAGGTTGTGTTTTCTCATTTTTGTTGTTGAAAAACCAAACACATCTGGCTCTGTAATAAGATACAACTAGTTTTTGTTGCTCTGTGTAGGAGGTTTTGTGAGTTTATGTATCTCTTGTTGTATGTCTCATGCAAGAATTAACTGATTTCATGATTGGTTTTATATGAGAAATGCTATATTTGCATGTGTTTTGTTAATTCTGTCTCCAGTATTGCATGTATCCTTCTTCTGAGTCTAGACATCTAAGGGATGTCAGAGATTCTAGAATATAGAATTCCTATATTGAATGCTTGATCTCTCAACTTTTGCTTAGGGTAGATTAAAGTGTTTTCAGATTAAGTGTTGGGAAAGATATACTGCAATAGGGATACCTTAAGTAGAGATAACTTAACACTCTGTTCTGGGAGGTATTTGTAAGGCAGATACCACAACATCCCCTTGAAATCCAGTTTTAGTGTGTTCATGCTAATCATTCACAGGTGTATGTCTACTAACTCCAAGCCCTAGATAGGCACCAGTCTAGCTCTGTGTTGAGGTTATACACTAGGTCCAGGTTCGCATCCAAACATGAATCAAATTCAAACTTCAAGAACAACCATTAGGACCTTAGAAGTAGTTTAGGACCAAGATCCTCTAATTCACAGCTGAACATAAGCCCAAAGCTAGCCCCTTTGCACTTATCTCATGGTTTTGGTCTTCACACAGGAGGATTTATCTGATTTGTGTCAGCATCCCAGTCTTTGTATAGTTATATCTCATGGGTGTTGAGTAGGGAATGCCCCCCTAGGTTTTGCAGAGCCTGAAGAAGAATAGGAGATAAAAATAGAGTCTATTTCCTACACTGTTGGCCCCTAGCCCAGAGATCCTATTGATCACCGATGGCTACCTTGTAGGGATATCTAGGAATGAGTATCCAGTCAGGGAGAAATCCAATAGAAATTGGTGACTCTACCGGGGATGTGATTTATCAAAAGTACTATCTAGTTATCCCTGGTGATATATTATTGCCCATCCGAGTCACCAACAGAAATTGGTGACTCTATTGGGGAGATCAATGTCATATCCATGAAAGTTTGAGTCTACAAGATTGAAGTATCAGACCTGGAGGTGCTTTGTTGCAGGAAAGGAAAAAGTTGTATGTGACTCTGTTGTGGGAGAACCTAAAAAGAAAGAAATGCATTTTCAGCTTCAGCCAGTTTGAAGCTCATTCCTCTGCCAAGGAAGTGGCGACTCTATTGAAAGAACCTATCAGCAGCTACAACATATCCAGGTATTTCCACAAGTTTTTGAAAGATTCCCTATTTGGTGAAATAGCACTGGTTAAAAGGGAAACGTTGGTGAAAGCAGAGCTTGCATGTTTTTGTTAGAACCTATTCTGTATTTCAAAAGAGCATGCAATATTGTTCAAAAGACTCATATAGAGGACTTTAGGAAAGTTTGAAATAACAGTCTGAATTTTAAGTGCCTAAAGTCATTGTTTATTGAAAATCTGAGTAGAAAAGAGGGTTGCAGAAACACACAAGGATGTATTGTCAGCCCATGCACCCTTGTGAAGTGTCAAGTGCAAAAATGTATAATAATCAGTCCCAACCATGTAATAAGAGAGGCTTCAACATAGACAGATATAAGCCCATAAATTTCAGTGGCATATGTGGCTACCCAAATGCTTATCCACCTAAAATTAGAAAGTATTTGCCTAAATTCAATGGTATAAAGGATGAATCAGCTGAGAGACACTTGCAGCAATTTATCAATGTGATAGATGACTTTGAGATTGACCATGAGGATGTGGTTATGAGATTATTTGTTCAATCTCTAGATGAAGATGCAAGGAACTGGTTTTCCTACCTTCCAGCTCACTCTGTCAGCTCTTGGCATGGTTTTAAATCTGCATTTCTAGTGCAATATGGTGAAATAATTTCTGAATATGCAGTCATTAGTGACTTTATATACATCCATATTGAAGAAGATGAGTTGATCCCAGCCTTTAACCTCAGATTTATGAGGGCATTGAACAAAATACCAGAATGTATGAGACCTAATGATGCACTATGCTTAGTTGTCTAATTGGGAGCATTTGATAAGAAAATGAGTTATAGATTGAGAGATAAGGAGCCCACCACATTACATCAAGCACATCAGTTTGCAATAGATATTGAAAACAATTGGAGCTATAGTATTCAAAAGGGTTATTTTTCTAAAAAAATTTGTTGTCCTGCAGTCCCCAATGTAAATGAAAGATTTAATTTAGGAGTTGACAATGAATGTCAAAATGCTCACACCCTTGTTGTCCCAGTTTTTGCATCATTCCAAGTTGATGATGTTTCTATTATAGAGGAGGATGTCTTGTTTTGCCCAACAAATGAAGTTGACAATAGTCATTTCCCAAGTAATATTTGCATGTCAGTCCTAAACAAAGAGCATTCATGTTTAAATGATCCAGTTATGCAAAGTTGTCATCATATGGATCAACAGTCAATATCAGTTTCATCAAGAAGTATTAGAGGGCTAGAAAATGATACAGATAGTTCAACTTCAGAGTGCATTGAGGCAGCAGAAGTTTTGTATCTGGGGCAATCAGATGATAAAAATGATATCCATGACCAGTGCATGGATCAGGTTTGTTCTTCTTATGACTCTAGATTTGATAATAATGAAGAAGAATTGGGCTATCATGAAGAAGAAGCAAAGAACTTTGCAGTGAATGAAAATCCCCTTTATGATGAGCCTATGGATCCATTTGATTCTATGAGTCCTGACCTTCATTGGTGCAGAATTAACCCTATATTTGATGATGATGATACTAATTTGTAAACTGAGGAGTGCAAATGTTCATCATCATTTGATCCAGACATATGTAACTATGGGTGTATGGATCAGGGTTTTTTTTCAATATCAATAAATATTGGGGGTCTCATATTTTCTGAATGTCTTCAGTTTTTGGATCAGCTGGATGAATGCCTGATGATGTGCAACAGCCAGGTAAATGATGAAAAGTGCCAAGAGCAATATGATGTACTGTCTGAGGAATATAACATACATATGTTACTTAATGCTGAAGAATATTATGATGTGTATGGTTATGTTTCTAATTTTGAAATCCAGAGTGACAGAGGCAATACTACAAGTGGCAAGTTGTCAAAAATGGTGGAATATCTAATTGAGCAGATGACCTTGTGGGCAGATTATGCTAATCTTTTTAGTTGGGATTGGGATCTTTCAGTTTGGAATCAGGCATTTGACAAGAAAAGGTTCTGGTTCTACTTTTTTGGCTACCTTGGGCCGCCCAAAAAAAAAATTTAATCTAGTTTGTGATGTAGGTCAGTGCAGCTTCATGACTCTGTTGCCCAATGGATAAGGGACTGGTCTGTATCCTAGAGATTTGAGGTCCTCGCTATAATCTTACACCTACACATCCCCAGACAGAGCCTATGTTAGTAATCATTTTGGTCTAGGGTTTGGGGCTTTGGATGTTCGCAGGTTGGAGTATTCAAAGGTTAACCAGTTCTCTTGCAATGTGGTGATGCCCCATTTGAGGTTTCAAAGTATGAATCAATAGGCACTTTTCATTTCAAACCTTAGGGTTTTTATTTGTCCATCGGTGTGACAGGTTTTATCGGCAAAAGTTTTTTAAGATTCACCGATGTGTTTGGGTCTTACCGATGGAGTTGCCATCGACGTAACATTGTGTATCAGCCCAACCGATGAAGGATTTGCCGATGTTGGGTGTCTAGCCGATGGTGGTGGTCATCGGCATATTTTTCTTCATTGGAGTGTGGTGAGGGGGTCACTCTAATGGTTCGAGTCATGCCAACAGGTGTAGTCATCGGCGTGCCTAAAGGAGGTCGCTCCGACGGGTTGGGATCTGGCCAATGAGGCGTTCTAATGCTTCATCAACAGGAGTAGTGTGGTTGGTGAGGGACTTTTTGGTCATCCCGATGGTTTAAGTATGGCCGATGGACTATGGTTTGAAGGTACCCTTCGGCGAGACAATGCATATCAGGAGAACTAGCAGGGAGTGTGCCAATGGTAGTAGTCTGGCTGATGGGGTGTGTTTTAGTGGTCATTGGGGTGACTTGTGATATCGGCGGGGAAGCTTTTTGTTGGGCCGATGGTGTAGGTCACACCGACAGAGGCAGGAGATAGAGTGGTGACCGCTAGCGGTGGGTTCGTGGGTCGAGCGAGGCAAAAGGCTCGACACTTAGTTTGCTCACGGCCACGCTTATAAAGTGATAGAAAGGTCCCTGCAAGACAAATGTGGGATATTAAATCATGCAGATATGAAGGTCTTCCCGATAGTCTTGGTCATGTCGATGGCGTGATATGCAAGGCAGAACATGCATATGCAAGGTGCCTACGTGGCACATTTTCGCAGGACGGTCACTTTTCAATGTAGATTTGGTGCCATGGATTTTCAAACTATGGGATGATCGACGACCATGTTTTAAAGTTGGTGCATTGGGTTTCTTTTGCATCTTCAGGCATGTTTTGAGCGGGAAATTTCCATATGAGCGTTGTGACGGTTTCCAAAGAGGCTGCGGGTTTGGCACGACATTAATGGCACAGAAAATGTAGAGGTATGGCCTAGTTGACTAGGTGGGTACCTGATTACAAAAGGAAATTCTCAGGTGGTAGCGTGGGGCTCGAGTTCAACCATTCCCAGCTTTCTCTCTGCTTGTGCATTGATTGTTTCAAGTACTTTTCTCACGGTGCTCTGCATTTTGGTTGAATTTTGAAATTTTAAGAAGACCATGTGATTAATGCTGAGGACCTTCCTTGCTGTATTTAGCAGGTTGTGTTTTCTCATTTTTGTTGTTGAAAAACTAGACACATCTAGCTCTGTAATAAGATACAACTGGTTTTGGTTGCTCTGTGCAGGAGGTTTTGTGAGTTTATGTATCTCTTGTTGTATGTCTCATGCATGAATAAACTAATTTCATTATTGGTTTTATATGAAAAATGATGTATTTGCATGTGTTTTGTTAATTCTGTCTCTAGTATTGCATGTATCCTTCTTCTGAGTCTAGACATCTAAGGGATGTCAGAGATTCTAGAATATAGAATTCCTATGTTGAATGCTTGATCTTTCAACTTCTGCTCAAAGGGTAGATTAAAGTGTTTTCAGATTAAGTGTTGGGAAAGATATACTGCAATAGGGATACCTTAAGTAGAGATAACTTAACACTCTGTTCTGGGAGGTATTTGTAAGGCAGATACCACAACATCCCCTTGAAATCCAGTTTTAGTGTGTTCATGTTGATCATTCACAGGTGTATGTCTACTGACTCCAAGCCCTGGATAGGCACCAATCTAGCTCTGTGTTGAGGTTATACACCAGGTCCAGGTTTGCATCCAAACATGAATCAAATTCAAACTTCAAGAACAACCATTAGGACCTTAGAAGTAGTTTAGGACCAAGATCCTCTGATTCATAGCTGAACATAAGCCCAAAGCTAGCCCCTTTGCACTTATCTCACAGTTTTGGTCTTCACACAGGAGGATTTATCTGCTTTGTGTAAGCATCCTAGTCTTTGTATAGTTATATCTCATGGGTGTTGAGTATGGAATACCCCCCTAGGTTTTTGCAGAGCCTGAAGAAGAAGAGGAGATAAAAATAGAGTCTATTTCCTACATTGTTGGCCCCTGGCCCAGAGATCCTGTTGATCACCGATGGCTACCTTGTAGGGATATCTGGGAATGAGTATCCAGACAAGGAAAAAATGAACATTCATAACATAGAGATAGTTGATAGTTTGAATTTTGTGCGAAGGAGCTTCAAAGATATATCTTGTGCATATTCTTATATACTGTAATCAGGCCTGTGAGCCCTAATTGTAAGCCCGCATGCTTCTGACCAAATTGTATTTGAATTCTATGATATACTGAATGACTGAATCTACATTTTCTTTATATCTTTGAGTTGTTTTCAATGTGTTTACTCTAGTTTCATGATCTAGATAGTTCACTTTGTGGACCCTCCTAACCATTACTGCACCAAGTGGTATTAGAGAAAAAGTTCAAATTTTTGGGAGCAAATTGAGAGAAGTTGGAAAAAAAATTTTGTAAGATCTTTCTGTGAACAAAGTGCCAAATCCAAGGAAGGTTACTTGTGTTGCAACTGATCACCAATTGTGAGGTTGTTGTCATCTTGTAGCCCGATCGCTGAACTTGAGCTAGTTTGTACTTGATCCTAGGAAGAGATGCTGCTGAGGAGAATCCCTATTGTTGGAACAATGGCTGGAAGAATGGATGAGATGATGGACATGATGAAAACCATGCAAGTTTTCTTAGATGCTATTGAATATGATCAGAGAAGAGGACTTACACCTAGACCTAATGTTGAAAGTGTTGATGATGAAGAATTTCAATCCACTGACCAAACTGGTGAAACTCTAGGAGGTGATGAAGAAGAAGAATCAGACCAAGTCAAGTTGTTGTGAGCTATTTCAAAGATTGGGAAAAGACCTAGAATTGATGTACTAAGTTACACTAGAAATTTGAATCCAGAGAAGTTGATTGACTGGATAAATGACCTAGAAGAATACTTTGAGTATGAAGAAATTGAAGATCTAGAGAAGGTGAAATTTACAAAGAAAAAGTTGAAAGGACATGCTGCTATATGGTGGAAAGAAGTTTAGTTGGATAGAAATAGAAGAGGAAAAGAGAAGATTATAAAGTGGGATAGAATGGTGAAAAAATTCAAGAATCAGTTTATACCTACTAACTATGAGTTGGAACTGTTGAAGAGATTACAAAACCTAAGAAAAAAGGAGAAATCTGTGGAGTATATTGAAAAATTTTATAAGATGATCATAAGGATAGGACATAGTGAAGCAAGCAAGGAGTAAGTGGCAAGATACATCAATGGACTAAGATTAAACATTCAAGAAGAATTGAGTTTGCTAAGGATGAAAACATTGGAAGAAGCATATCAATTTGTCCTGAAGGTTGAAGAAAAGTTGAATAAGAAGCATGATCAAAGACAGAAAGGAAGAGGAGGTAAATTTTAGAGAGGTAGAACAATTTTCTAGAGGAGAGAGATCATTTGCAGAATAGAAAAGATAAGAGAACACATTCAAGAAGGAGGACATAGATAACAATGCATACCAGAGAGATAATAGAACTTTCTACCGTAGAGGAAACCCTAGTCCATACCAGAGTGAAGGATACATGAGAGAAGGAAGAGGACTTGATAGGAGAACATTCAAAGGAACCTATTTTAAGTGTGGAGGTGAAAGACATAGAGCATTTAAATGTAATCAGGGAAGTACAAGAAAGAGAACAGAGAACAGTGGAAGAGTAGCCTATGTGGAAATAGAACCTATTGGATCACCTAGTTTAGTTGGTAAACCTAAGAAATGAGACTCACTTGTCATGAGGAGAGCATTATTTCAAACAGAGAGAAATGCGGAACCACCGCAGAGGAAAAGTTTGTTCAGAACCAGATGCAAATCAGGAGGTAAATGTTGTAAAGTTTTAATTGATAGTGGTAGTTCAGATAACCTAGTTTTGAAGGGGATGGTGACTAAGCTGAAATTGGAAAGATTGAAACACCCTGAGTCGTATCAGTTAGCATGGATTCATGATGATCATAAGGTACTAGTGAGTGACCAATGTTTGGTGAAATTTCATATTAGATCTTATCATGATGAAGTATTGTGTGATATTTTGCCTATGGATGCTTGTCATATCTTGTTGGGTAGACCTTGGAAATATGATAGGAAAGCTATACATGATGGGAGAAAGAATACATATACCATAACATCAAATGGAAAGAGAATTACTTTGATTCCTTTGGAAGATGATCCTAAGAGTGAAGTATGTGGGAATGCTAGAATTTGTTTGGTAGATGGAAGGAAATTTCTGGATAGTTTGAGACATGAGAATATGTGCTATGCTTTGATCCCTAGGAAGCCTAAAACATTGAAGAAGGAGACTGAAGAATCACAACCGGAGAAGATAACTAAGTTGCTGACAGAGTATGAAGACATCATATCAGATAATGTACCTAAAGGATTACCACCTATTAGGAGTATCAGTCATCACATGGACCTTATACCTGGAGCTAGTTTGCCTAATAAAGCAGCACACAAAATAACACTGGTAGAGAATGAAGAATTGAATAGACAGATACATGAATTGTTGAGTAAAGGTTTGATTAGAGAAAGATTGAATCCTTGTACTGTACCTGTAGTGTTAGCACTGAAGAAGGATGGAGAATGGAGAATGTGTATAGAAAAACCTATGTTGGCATTACTAGGTTTCAATAAGGTATTTCAAGTAGATTGTGATGCAATTGAAAATGCAATTGGAGTAGTGTTAAGTCAAGAAGGTAGACCTATAGAATATTTTAGTGAAAAGTTGAATGATGCAAGGAGAAGATATTTAGTTTATGATCAGGAGTTCTATGCCATAATTCAAGCCTTGAAGAAGTGGAGACATTACTTGTTGCCTAAGGAGTTTGTGTTGTATACAGATCATCAAGCTTTGTAATATTTGAACAGTCAAGGGAAGTTGAATAAGAGACATATGAGATGAGTAGAGTTCATGCAAAGTTATACTTTTGTTATAAAGCATAGAAGTGGAAAATCAAACAAAGTTGCAGATGCATTGAGTAGAAGAAGGAATTTGCTGACAGAGATGAGAGTTGAAGTGTTAGGATTTGAAGAATTGAAGAACATGTATGAAGAAGACATTGATTTTGCAGAACCTTGGAAAGCATGTAAGGAACCTATTGTGATAGATAGGAGCAAGTGGTTGGATTATTTCATTCAGGAAGATATGTTGTTCAAAGGAAGTCAGTTATGCATACCTAGGAGTTCAACGAGAGACAATTTGATCAAGGAGAAACACAGTGGTGGATTGGTAGGACATTTTGGCATTGATAAGATAGTGGCTTTGGTAAGTGAAAATTATTTTTGGCCTCACATACATAAGGATGTTAGTAAATTTGTGCAGAGTTGTAGAGTTTGTCAAGTTGCAAAAGGGAGTAGTCAGAATATTGGATTGTATAAACCTTTGACAGTACTGTAGAGACCTTGGGAAGACATAAGTATGGATTTCATAATGGGATTGCCGAAGACACAGAGAGGACATGATTCAATATTTGTAGTGGAATATATTTTCAAAGATGGCACATGTCATGCCTTGTAAGAAGACAACTGATGCAGTGCATGTAGCTGGCCTATTTTTTTAGGAGATTGTGAGATTGCCTGGATTACCTAAGAGCATAATTCCAGATAGAGATACAAGATTTCTTGGATACTTTTGGAAGACACTTTGGAAGAAGATGAAGATAGATTTAAAGTTTAGTTCAGCATTTCATCCATAGATTGATGGATAGATAGAGGTAGTGAATAAGAGTTTGGGAAACTTATTGAGAGTTAGGATTTGATTCTTTCACAAGCAAAGTTTGCATACAATAATTTAATGAATAGGAGTATCAAAAGAACGCCTTTTGAGATTGTTGCCAGAGTAAACCCTAGAGGAGTAGTAGACTTGAGAGACATCATCATGGAAGATAAGATAAGCATAGAAGTAGAAGAATTTGTAGGACACATGGAGACAATGCATAATCAGGTTAAGAAGCATTTGGAAGAGATGAACAACAAGTATAAGGAGAAGTCAGATGAGAAGAGAAAGACACAGAATTTGTAGTTGGGGATGAAGTGATGGTACACTTGAGAAAATAAATATTTCCAGTTGGGACATATAACAAGTTGGAGATGAAGAAGTTTGGACCATGTAGGATACTCAGAAAGTTTGATTCAGGAAATGCATATGAAGTAGAGTTACCGGAGACATTGGGCATATCACCTATTTTCAACATTGCAGACCTATATCAGTATCAAGAAGTAAAGTTCAGTGATAGCATTGAAGACTTGAAGAAGTAGTCGCCACAATAAACACCAAAGAAAATTGAGGACATTTTGGATAGCAAAGTTGGTCGCAACACTAGAGGAAGATAGTACAAAGAATATCTTGTGAAGTGGAAAGGCAAACTGGAAGAAGATTCATCATGGATTTCTCAGGCTGAGGTGGACCATTTTGGTTTTTCTCTAGCCCTAACAAAGTGAGAGACTCACTTTTTCATTAACCCCAGGTGTCTAATGCAGGAGCATCCCTAGTTCAAGAGCAATCTTGCATCAACCCAAAAAAAAATTTGCATTTCAGTTTATTTTTTTTCATTTTCAATCAGTTCAGTCAGTAGTAGTTTCTGTATTTTGGTCCACATTCTACTGTAGTTGCATTTTAGATCTTGTGGAGATGGACTTAGTACCTAGGCACATTCAGGCACATCATATCCAAATATTAGATCATTTGGATCAAGTACTGGTAAGATATCACTATCAGAAGATCGACTATTTTCTTAGAACAGAGCATACTGACAGTCTTAGACAATCAACTAAAGGAGAAGACTTGTAGAACATTTAATGACTCGTGGAGCTAAATTACACATCATTCAATGTTGTTTGGTTCATGGCCGACCTTCCTTCAGTTCCGCACATCATTCCATTCATTTGTAGAAGAGTTCTACTCATTTAGGTCTGACCTATCCATGTACACACATTACATCTCTTCATTGGAGTTTGTGACCTCCCTTGGCCAACGTGGAGGAATCTATTGTTTCAGAGATGATATAAATTGATGTAATAGGTGCCTAGGAAAGTATTTCATAACATAGAGATAGTTGATAGTTTGAATTTTGTACAAAGGAGCTTCAAAGCTATATCTTGTGCATATTCTGATATTCTATAATCAAGCCTATGAGCCCTAATTGTAAGCCCACATGCTGCCGGCCAATTTGTATTTGAATTGTATGATATATTGAATGACTAAATCTACATTTGCTTTATATCTTTGAGTTGTTTTTGTTGTGTTTACTCTAGCTGCACAGTCTGGATAGTTCACTTTGTGGACCCTCCTAACCATGACTACACCATATGTAGTACACCTTATCAATTGAAACTTGAATATAACCATCTTCTCATCTATAATTAACCATCCTTCAAACTATAGGACCTCAACTTCAAAGGCAGAGAAGTGTGGAGCATTTCTCAGACATATCCTGATTGCAACAACTATATTCACTCTTCTCACTTTGGAAACTTTTGCATTAACTTCTATGCTCTAAAATTAGGAACACACCTTCTTCACAACTATCTTTGTCTAACTTCCAAACCGCAAGGCCATACCTTCAAATGCGAAGGAATGTGTAGCATTCTCCTGAGCTCTTTCTGTGCAAACTCCAATGCCTTGGATTTCTTGAATCTTTCTTACAAAACTAAAGCAATGCTTTTCCTCAAAAAACAATGAATACAATATTCACCACATCAGAGACATCATTCTTAACCTCATACAACAATAAACTCTTTTCAACAAAACAAGAATCTTCATGTTAGCACAACCTTTTTCTATGAACTTTAGAAGATAAGGTACAACTATGTACAAATGATATTGATCCAATCAGTATGCATAGTACATGACATCCATCACCTTACCCTTCTCTTCACAATTCCTCTAATCTATTTCCTTTGTTTTCTTTTCTGATCACTTTTCCACAGACTTCCTTTGACATCACCAATACTGATCATCACACTATATCAACACAATATGCTATTTGTTGACATTACCTCTATTCACTTCACTTTCATCCTTCTTCATCACAGCATTGTTGACAACAATCCTAAACCTCACACTATTGACATCAATGACAACATAACTGCAACAATATCCCCCTTTGGAATTGATGGAAACACTTAACCTGATATCCAAATTTCTCCCCCTTTGACATCAAGGACAAAGGGCTAGTGGTCTTCTTCTGAACTGATCTTCCTTTAGCTCCCCTTGTCTATATTCTTCTTGATTCTTCTTTCACTGCTCCTCACCTATCATCTCCCCCTGACTGATCAATCCTTGTCATCCTTCAAAACCCTTTTTCTACCTGCTCCCCCTGAGAGGAAGCCTCCATCATTCTAGGGATAAAGATATGTCTTGACCGGCTCCCCCTAGAGAGATGCACCATTTATGCATCTAGTTAGAAGTAGGGGAAACAACCCCTAACTTCTATCTGAAATACTCAAAGGCATCCTTAGAAAGTGCCTTGGTGAAGATGTCTATGTATACACCTAAAAATGACACAATTCACTCTAAATAAATATTCTTAATATTTATTCCCTTCTTAATTTCTTCTATCAATTCAATAAATATTCTAAGTTTATTTAATTGGTTCATTATCCCATAATTAAATAAAATTAATTTATTTAATTAAATTCCCTAAATCCTTCTAATGTCTCACATAATTAAATAATCCAAAATTATTTAATTATTCCCAAATTCCTCTATCCTAAGTCCTAATTCCATAAATCCACCTCACCAATCCACCTCATCTTTCCACCTCACCTGTTTCCACCTCACCATGTTGCACATGTAATTAAATATTCTAAATATTTAATTAGCTAATATTCCCTCACCCACATGTCCTATTTCTCCTCTAATCAAAATTAGTTAACTCATCAATCGAATTTGTTAACAAATTAGTCAATTGAGTTAACTCTTCAATCAATTCTGTCAATTCCTCAATCCATTCTATTAACTCTTCAATCAATTTAGTTAACTCCCCTCTTTCATGATGGAGGTGGGACACTTGTCCTCTTTCTATTTGTTGCACATTCCTTAACCGTCCTCAACCACTGCTCTTCTTATTTCTTCTCAACCGTTGATCTTCATTCTCCCAAGTCTATAAATGGAACCTCATTCTTCCATTCTGGGCATCGAGGCTTTTAGTATTGTTACTCTGCAAGAATTTACCAGCGCGCCTTTGGCACCCCATTACTATTCATTTGCTTGAGATCACCCCATTTCTTTGAAGCTCATCTTCATAGCATATTCATCACCACAGCCATTCACTATCGACATTCTTGAACATAGCAAAGGAGTGCACCCTTTGAGGGCCCAACTTCATACAAGCAAGGACGATCTTGATAGGCGAACAATGGAAGTTTCGATCTAAGGAAGGTTTGCATTGTTTGATTCATTGCTTCATATTAGTTAATCTTCTTTATTTCACTATTCTATTGAGTTATGGGTATTTGATTATGTTTATCATTGCATATTCATCGTTGATCCTATTTTACCCTAACAATCTGCAAGTTGATCCTTTATAGGCACATACTCCAATCTAAATTCTTGATCTATAACCTTCTCTCTTAAAAAGTGATACCTAATAGATATGTGCTTAGTTTTAGAATGCATCACTGGATTCTTTAAAATATTGATGGCACTTAGTGTTATCAAAAAGAATAGGAATAGGCTCATCATATACAATCTTGATATCCTTCAATGTTTGCTTCATCCACAACACTTGGGTGTAGCAAGATGTTGTAGCTATATATGCTACCTCTGCTAGTGATAAGGACATTGAATCCTACTTCTTACTAATCCATGAGACCAAACTTTCTCCAAAAAAGAAAGCTCCTCCGTTGGTACTTCTTCTATCATCAACACTGCCAGCCCAATCTGCATCAGTATAAGCAGTTAGGGAAAAGCCATCACCCTTTTGATACCACAATCCATGTTCCAAAGTGCTCTTCAAATAATTAAATATTCTCTTGACTTCCTTCACATGTGTTTCCTTAGGATCAGCTTGAAACCTTGCAACTAAACACACAACCTACATAGTGTCTAGCCTTAATGTTGTTAGGTATAGTAGGTCCCCAATCATTGACCTGTACTGAGTCTGATCAGTGTTAGGTGACTCATCATCTTTTCTCAAATGGCAACCAGTTACCATTGGAGTACTCACAAGTTTGCAATCATTCATTCCAAACTTCTTCAACATTTCCTTGATATACTTTGCTTGAGAAATAAACATGTCATTATCTAATTGAGAAATTTGAAGTCAAAGAAAGAATGACAGCTCACCTAACATAGACATTTCAAATTATTTATGCATCTCTCCTATAAACTTCTTACACATCTCATCATATCCACAAAAGATTATATCATCAACATACACATCAATAATTAGAATTTGTTCACCTTCAGTTTTGATGTAAAGGTTACTATCTATAGTACTTTTCTTGAAACCCTGTTGGAGTAAGTACTTGTCTAAACTTGCATACCAAGTCCTAGGGGCTTGTTTGAGACCATACAGAGCCTTCTTAAGTCTACACACCATGCTTGTGTCTTCTAATAACTCAAATCCATCAGGCTTCTCTATGTAGACCTCTTCTTTCAAGCCACCATTAAGGAAGGTAGATTTGACATCCATCTAGTATACCTTAAATCCCTTATGCACTACAAAAGAAAGAACCATTCTGATTGCTTCCATTATTACCACTGAAGCAAATGTCTCCTCAGTCAACACCTTCAACTTGTGAATAACATTTGCAAACCAACCTTGCTTTGTTCCTAACCACTTCTACATCTTCATTCAACTTGTTCCTAAAACCCATTTTGTTCCTATCACATTCTTGTCTACAAGCCTTGGCACCAACTCCCAAGTCAGATTCTTCAATATCTAATTTAGTTCTTCTTTCATGTCTTGTATCCATCCTTCATCCTTGCTAGCATCATTAAAGTTTTTAGGTTTTATTCTTTATAGTAAAGCAAAGTTTACCTGTTCATTTGTTCGTGCAAATCTTCTTGTTGTCTGAACTCTTTCATTCTTGTCTCCAATGATCTGATCTTATGAATGATTCTTCTAAACATACTTGGCCAGAGTCTTAGCAATTGTCTCTGGAGTTTCTTCCTTTTCTTCAACTTCTACAACTTTCTCTATGCATCCAGGTTTATTTAGCCAACAGTCATCTTTCTCATCTGTATTTTAATGTGACTCTTCATCCACTCTTACATTTGCACTCTAAACTATCTTCCTCAGTCTTTTATTGTAGCATTTGTAGGCTTTACTAGTAGTTGAGTACCCAAGAAAAATACCTTCATCTACTCTTGAGTCAAACTTTCCCAGACCTTCTTCATCTCTTCTGATGTAGCATTTGCTTCCATAAACTCTAAAATACTCGATTGATCCTAGTCTTCCATTCCAAAGTTAATAGGGTGTCTTGGTGTTGTGCTTTCTTAGTTGTCCTCTGTTAAGAATGTAAACTATGGTATGAATTTCTTCTTTCTAGTATATATCAAGTAGTTTAGCTTCACTCAACATTGTCTTGGCCATCTCCTGAATAGTCCTATTCTTTCTCTCTGCAACACCATTCTGCTAAGGGGTTCTAGCAACTGCATAGTGTCTTTTGATTCCATGGTCTTGACAAAACTCTATAAACTCATTTGATGTGAACTCACCACCCCTATTAGACCTTAAGCACTTGATTCTAGAATTCATTTCATTTACAACCAAGGACTTGAAAATCTTGAATATACTAAAAGCTTCTGATTTTTCTTTTAAGAAAGTAACCCAAGTCATTCTAGAGAAATCATCAATGAGCAACATAAAATACCTTTCACCTTGCAAATTTTTCAGCCTAGCTGGTCCACACAATTTAGTATGAACCAAATCCAAAGGCCTTGTAGTAGAATATTTCTTAGACTTGAATGTTATCCTTGTTTGCTTCCCAATCTAACACTCCTTGCAAATGGTGCTTGCAGGCTTACTCATCTTGGACATATCTCTTACTGCTTGCATGGAGATGATATTCACCAGATTGTCAAAGTTGATGTACCGCATCCTTTTGTGCCCTATCCATCATTCATTTATTTGTCCTAGGAGACAAGTCCTTTCATTAATCCCCTTTAGATTATACAAGTTGCCTTTTATCTTCAATCCTTTAGCCACCAATTTTCTAGACTTTACTCTTCTAATTTCACACCCTTGATCATGAAATGTTAGATTATATCCTTTGCTACACTTTTGACTCAAATTGAGAAGATTATGCTTGAGACCTTCAACATAAAGAACATCATGTGTCTGAGACTTTCCATCAATATTTATAGTACCTTTTTCAATGATTTTTGCAGACGAGTTATCTCCAAACCTGAGCAATCCACCATTCCACTTCCCAAGATTGATGAACTTGCTTTATCGCTAGTCATGTGATTAGTGCATCCACTATCTATCACTTAGAGATTTGTTTGTCCTTGAGCATGAAATGTTGTTTGGATAATCATTGAATTTTTAACTCCATTGTCATTCTCTTTGTCTTGCTTAGTGATATTAGTTACCTGATATTCTAAATTTTCAAAACCACTCCTACAATATCTTGCTATGTGTCCAACTTTGTTGCAAATTTGACATATCACATTGACATCCATAAGTGGAGCAAGAGAATTTCTACTTACAAGATTTCTTCTATTCATTTCAAACTTGCTATCCATGGCCTTATGACCAAGCTTGTTGTAGATTAAAAAACCAAAGAAAACATGATTGAACCCATTCATGGAGAATTGTCTTGTATGAAGATATCTTCCTTGTGACAAGATAAGATATGCATATTCAGAACCATCAAGACTTCCAAGCTTAGTCTTCTTCAACTCCTTTTTTAGTAACTAAATTTCTTTCACAAGTCTTGAACATTCTTTTGTCTTAGCTTCATTCAAAGCTCTTTGTTCTTGATTTTCTTTTCTTGGACAATCCAAGTCTTCAAGAGCATAAACAAGTTCTCCTTCCAAATCAACTTCACAATCTTCATTTACGGTCTTGTCTGAACCATCTGAGATTACCATGGCCATGAATAGAGGTTCTTCTTGAAATTGTTTCTCTTAAAACCCTTGCTGCTACTTTCACTTTCCCCAAAAGGACATTTAGAGGCATAATGATCAATTCTACAACATTTGAAACATTTGAAAGGTATCTTACCTTTATACTTGTCTGATCCTCTTTTTAGCTTTCTTAAAAAGTTTGCTTCTTCCTCAGCTTCATTGCATGCATCAGATGTTCCTTCATTCTTCATAGCACTGAAAGTAGCTTCTTTTTGGCATGGGCCTATGACTTCATTTCTCATCTCATAGGCAATGAGGGACCCAAATAGCTCTTCCATAGTGAGTTTCTTCAAATCCTTGGCTTCTTCAATTGCAGAAACTTTTGAACCAAATCTATGAGGGAGAGATCTCAAGACTTTCTTCACAACCAATGAGTCAACTATATCTTCACCCATACTTCTAATTCCATTAACTGCTTTATCTACCTGGTGCAAATAGCAAGCTATGTTCTCCTCTTCTTTCATCCTTAGATTCTCAAATACTATTTTGTAGGATTGCAGTTTGGCTTCCTTTATAATGTCAGTTCCTTCATAGAGACCTTTGAGCTTCTCCCATATCTCCTTTGTTGTCTTACACTACACAACCTTGACTAACTTTGAACTATTCAAACCACTTAATATTGCATTCTTTGCTTTGGCCTTGTTCTCATGAGCCTTCTTCATATCTAAATCTAAAATGGGATGACTGGGTTCAACGTAATCAACCATGATTGCTCTCCAAACATCGTACCCTAGTGAGGTAAGATAGACTTCCATCCTTACATTCTAGAAATCATAGTTATTTCCATTAAACATTAGAGCTTTAGAAGAGGATTCTTTCTAATCCATGTGTTCTATTCCAAGATCTACCTTCAGCTATTAGGCTACACCAAGGAACATAGATATGATACCAATTGTTAGAACACAAGGATATATTGAGAGGGGGGTGAATCAATATATACCAAAATTTATTCCACTTTAACTTTGTCAAACAAATTGATGCAGAGCCACAACCAGAAACACTCAATGGAATGGTGGAATTTGATATTTCTTATTCCATCGGCAAGAGTTAACAAACGTTCTCACCGACATACCCTATCAGCCTGATAATGACCATCGGCACCTCCAATACATCTCACCCCAATACCCAATTTCACACCGATGAGTATTCGCTTATGTGCCTATTGGCAAGATTTCGTCTATCGGTCTCACCAATCTCTATCGTTCTGATGGATATCGTCACAATGATGCATACAAAACTAACTTACTAGTACCGGTTTGCTACAGTGCTTGGTATACTGGTTCACCACCATGACCAGTCACAATTTGTATCGATCACTTGTATCTCCACCAATGTAAATTTAAAATGTACATTCCTCAACATGCAAACTCTGACCTCTTATCGTCGGTTCCTGTTACGTCCACTATCGGTCGACATTTGTATCTCTCGACAATGCATAAGCGTGATGTATATTTCCAATATACAAGCGCTAGATACATACAATCACCGAATATTCCTCTAGAGATGCCCTCAATGTATGTTTGACTGGCGTTGACTTCTTTGTACTTGCAGAATGTATGTTCAGACATACATTCAAATATACAACACTAAATATGCATTCATCAAATATCCCTTGGAATATTTCTTCTGCAATCCGCTGACCATTGACCTTCCCTTGTATCACCCGAATGTATATTTGAAATATACATTCGCTATATACAAACCACAAAATGCATTTGACATATACACAGAAACATGCAAATGCAGTATACTCACAGAATGCATACAAAAATTGTATACCCAAAACTTGTATGACCCAATGTACAATAGCGATATACACAGCGATTGTATATCGACCCTTTACCAAATCCACAACACACGAACCCAATATGCAAATGATGGATACACACAAAATGACCCTCGGATGCAAAAGCAATATACACATCAATTGTATATCTGAACTACTTCATCTTTATACCTTCGAAACATGCCCTTTTAACATGTTTTAACACCCGATCTGTTTAGCGATATACGCACAGATACAAATGCGATATACACACAGATTGTATGTCGCATACAAACACTGTATATCCGTCAAATGTACATTTTGACAAAACCCTCAAAACTTCACAAATTTCACATAGAAAATACTGCGATCAGACTGAACCATTTCCTGGGCAATCTTAACTTAGATTTTATCCTTCAAACCCTAGCACATGAGGATGCTAGGATAAATCATAGCATGCTATAAATCGATCCCACAAACATGAAATGCATAAACAAAATAACGGAAATGCAAACTAATCTACTGTACATGTCCATTCCACTGATTCAAAGAATCAACCGGTGAAATGGATGGATGAATCCATTTCGCCTGCAAAATCAAAATCGACTACACAGATAGATCAAAAATTAGACAAATGAAACAATGGGATCTTCTTTATTTCAATAACAAAAATGCATACCATAGCCCCACTGTAACACAATACTCAGTCTGATCTCCAAAACACAATATCTCTCTGTTTCTCCTATACAACAGTATATATCCAACAAACTGAGCTAGGGCAAATATATCTACTCCTCACGAGTAGTACAGACTTGATTCCCAGTGGCTCGAAGCTTCCAAGCAGCTGGGAAGATAGCTAGCATAACAAACTACAACTATTGACACATAAACCTAGATTTGACTTAAACATAAGAATTGGTCACATGGACCTTATTACATCATAAGCTAAAAACATACTATAATTAGACTTATTCTTTATTTCAAGGGGGTGCTCCTACACCATACTCCCCAGAAGAAGAAATCTCAAGTCCACTTGAGATGAGAGTATGGAGGTCTGAACCATGTTTGTTTGATCTGGTCTTCAGTCATCCACACTACTTCTGAATCAGATTTGCCCTGCCAAGCCACCAAATATTCCAAATATGTTTTGTTCCGAGTCTTCTTGAGCACACTTGTGTCTAAAATCTTCTACAACTGTGGTGGATCATGTTTAGGAATGTCATTAGTGACTGTATCCTGGAATGTGTCCTGTTCTTCATTTGGATTATGCTTGTATGGAGTTAAATCACATATATTAATTATAGGCAATAAACCAAGATCAGAAGGAAGTTGTACCTCATAAGCATTATGTCCATGCTTTCTGAAAATCTGACATGGTCCAATCTTCCTCTGCATTAGTTTGGTATATTTACCTTTAGGAAGTCTTTCCTTTTTCAAATGAACCCATACCAAATCTCAAACATCAAACTGTACATCTTTCTTCTTTTGATCAGCATACTCCTTATACTTCAAAGTGGTTTGTTGGAGTTGGTCCTTGACTTGATCATGTACCTCTTTTATGGCTTCTGCAAAATCTTCTCCATCTGCACTAACAAAATCTCCTGTAGGTAGATCTCTCAGCTCCAAAATACCTCTTGGATGTATACCATACACTATTTGAAAAGGTGATTTCCCTATACTCCTATTGATAGTATCATTATAGGAAAATTCTGCCTGAGATGGGATATTATCCCACTTGTCTCCATGTTGTCTTGTCAAGCATCTGAGCAAATTCCCTAAGGAATGATTTACCACTTCAGTCTGTCCATCTGTTTGAGGATGATAGGCGGATGAGAAAGACAAATTTGTTCCAAGTTTCTTCCAAAGAGTTCTCCAGAAATGACCAATGAATTTCACATCTCTATCTAACACAATGCTCAATGGAAATCCATGTATCCTTACTATTTCTTTGAAAAACAAATCTGTAATATATGAAGCATCAGCAGTGGTTTTGCATGGCAAGAAATGTGCCATTTTGTTGAATCTGTCCACTACAACAAAAACACTATCATATCCTTTTCTTGTCCTAGGTAAACCCAAAATAAAATCCATACTTATGCTTTCCCATGGTCTGGAAGGAATGGATAATGGCTGATATAAACCTACATTAGTTGATCGTCCTTTTGCTTTCTGACATATCACATGTGTCTCTACAAATTTTCTAACATCTAATTGTAACTTAGACCAATAATAATGTCTTCTAACAAGATCCAGAGTCTTGTCTAAACCAAAATGTCCTGCCATAGCTCCACAATGTTTCTCTTTTATGATGTTCAACCTCATAGAACACCTTGGGATACACACTGTCCACCTTTGAATAGCAATCCATCTTGGATTAGAAATTCAGAGAACTCAGCATGATATTTATCTCCAAAAGAAGTACATACCTAATATATCTCTCCAAAATCTTCATCATCATCATACATGGTCTTCAATGAATCAATGCCAACACTTTCCAACTGAATTTGGTTGACTATTAGAGCTCTCCTGCTCAAGGCATTAGCTACCTTATTTTTGACTCCTTTCTTATGCTTCAATGTGAAAGTAAAAGCTTGCAAAGTTTCTACCCATTTCATATGCCTGTGATTCAGTTTTTCTTGGCTATTTATGAAAATCAGAGCCTGATTATTTGTGAATACTATGAATTCTTTTGGCATCAAGTAATGCCTCCACTTCTTGAGTGACTGGACTAGAGCATACATTTCCAAATCATATGATGAATACCTCATTTTAGCATCATTGAGCTTCTCACTGAAAAATGCAATTGGCCTACCTTCTTGGCTGAGTATTGCTCCAATTGCCATGTGACTTGCATCACATTCTACCTAAAAATTTTTGTTAAAATCTAGAAGTGCAAGGACTGGCTGCTGTGCCACTTTCTTCTTCAATGTTTCAAAGGAATCATCTGCTTCCTTAGTCCAAGCAAATCTACACTTTTGTCCTCCTTTTATAGTATCAAGCATGGGTGCACAAATATGACTAAACCCTCTTATGAACTTTCTGTAGAAGGTTGCTAATCCATGGAAACTTCTGACATCATTCATAGTCCTTGGAGTTGGCCAAGACAATATGGCACTTACCTTCTCCTTATCCATTTGCAGCTTGCCTTGGGAAATGACAAAACCCAAATATGTGATCTCCTCCTGCATGAACAAACACTTGTCCAAATTTATCATCAGCTACTCTTCATGTAACATCTTGAGAACCAAATCTATATGTCTGAGATGTTCTTCCTTTGTATTACTGAAAATCAGAATGTCATCCAGATATACTATGATAAACTTTCCCATGAAATCTCTCAAAACCTCATTCATCAATCTCATAAAAGTATTAGGTGCATTAGACAAACCAAAAGGCATAACTTTCCACTCATACAACCCTTCATTGGTTTTGAATGTTGTTTTCCATTCATCTCCTGGCCTAATTCTGATTTGATGATATCCACTCTTCAGATCTATTTTTGTAAAATACTTAGCACCTCCCAAATAGTCAAGTAAATCCTCTATCCTAGGTATTGGAAACCTATACCTGATTGTGATCTTATTAATAGCCCTGGAATCTGTGTAAAGCCTCCAAGTGCCTTCTTTCTTTGGTTCTAGTACAGTTAGTACTGTACATGGGCTTAAACTTTTACCAATCAGACCTGTGTCTAGCAATTCCTCAATTTGTCTTGCTACTTTTGCATTTTGTTCTGGAGTTAGCTTATATGCTGCTTTGTTTGGAAGTGTAGATCTTGGGATTAGATCTATGCAATGGCTGATATCCCTTACAGGTGGTAGGGATCTTGGCATTCCATCAGAAATGATGCCTTTATACTTATCCAATAGCTCTTGGACAGCTGAGTCTATGAACCTCTGCTTCTTCTCTTTCTTTACTTCTTGCTGCTGTTCTCTATTCACTGTCAGACATGGAATTAGGGCATATGCAACTGCACCTTCTGCTGTTACTTCTTTCATGAATTGTTTTCCTTCCATCAACATTACCTTCACCTCTTTTCCTTTTGATTTCTCCTCCTTCTCTATCCGTGGGATCAACTCTGTCACCATACCATTTTTGGTGATTGTATAGGTGTTCCTAACACCATCATGGCATGCCTTTAAGTCATACTGCCATGGTCTTCCAAATAAAAGATGGCAAACATCCATCTTAGTAATATCAAACAACAACTTGTCCTTATATGCTCCAATCTGAAATTCTACCCAAGCCTGCTCTTCTACAACTATTTGCTGACCTTGGGTAAGCCATGAGACTTTATATGGGGATGGGTGAGGCAATCTTCTAAGCTTAAGCTTTGTTACCATTTCATCAGATACAAAATTTTCAGTAGAACCAAAATCAATTAAAACTTTACATGCCTTACCTCCTGCCTTGCATGTAGTTCTGAAAATAGACTTTCTTTGTGGGGGTTCTCTGTCAGGTACCTTCATGGTAGTCATTGTTCTCCTCATCATCAGAGATTCTCCACTCTCTGGATATCCATAATTGTCAGGAGCATTCACACTTTGAAAAGCATTTGAGCTTGTTGCACTTTGGCTATCTGGTTCTTGGATCAGATTCATTCTCCTTTCTCCTGTTGAACTTGCTACCTTTTCTAGGCATATGCTGGCTATATGGCCTTCTTTATTGCAGTTATAGCATCTGATAGATCCTCTACCCTGAGATCTTCCCCTGAATGATGGTCTTCTACCTCTAAAATTTCCTTGCTGATTGTAACTTCCTCTCTGGTTTTGACTGTTATCTCCCTTGTTGTTGTCATGACTAGATTCTCCCTGATATCCAAATCCATGTCCTCTGCCTCTGAAAGGACCTCTTCCACCTCTTTGCTATTTTCCTTTTCCTCTATGGTTCTATTCTTGTCTTCTCTTTAACTTCTCTTCCACTTTCAATGCCAACTGAAAACATTTCTGAACTGTATCTGGGTTATGCAGATTCAAATCTTCCTGAATGTTGAACCTCAATCCATTAAGGTATCTGGCTACCTTTTCTTCCTCACTCTCTTTTACCTTTGTCTTGACACAAAGCTTCATGAACTCTTTTGTATATGAGCTGACATCTAGCTCCTTCTGCTTCAAATTTTGTTTCCTCTTATGCAATTGGATGCTATAATCCAATGGAACATAGGCTTCTTTTACTAAAGCCATCATCATCTTCCATGTAGCAACTCTACGCTTTCTTTCTTGTACTTTGTCATCTTGGATGAAATTCCACCAAGTCAATGCAGCCTCTTTCATTTTTGATTGGGCTATCTTTACCCTTTGGTGTTCTGGTATCTCCTCTGTCTCAAAGAAATTGTTTAAGGAGTCTATCCACTCCATCACCGAATCTGGATCCATCTTTCCTGTAAACACTGCAAATCCAATTTCACATCCATGGTTCTCCTCTCCATGGATTTGAGGGCATTAATCAAGGGTCTCTGGTCTGCAGGAACATCTTCCTCATTCAACCTAGGGATCTCTTCTTCTTTACCAGAACCTACTCCGTCCCTCAACTTCTCCAACTCATTTTTCAATGCCTGATTCTGAGCCTTCACAGCTTTGCTTTATGCAATCTGCTTTTTTACCAGAACTGCCAACTTAGCGTTGGTCATCCTTGTCAGAAACTCCGATGTCCCTTCTTCATCCAACATCTTTCTATCTTCAGATCTTTTCCAAAAGATCCAACCTTTGCTCTGATACCACTATGATGCAGAGCCATAGCCGGAAACACTCAATGGAATGGTGGAATTTGATATTTCTTATTCCATCGGCAAGACTTCGTCTATCAGTCTCACCAATCTCCACCGTTCCGATGGCTATCGTCACAACGATGCATACAAAACTAACTTACTAGTACCGGTTTGCTATAGTGCTTGGTATATCGGTTCACCACCATGACCAGTCGCAATTTGTATCGATCACTTGTATCTCCACTAATGTACATTTAAAATGTACATTCCTCAACATGGAAACTCTGACCTCTTATCGCCTGTTCCTGTTACCTCCACTACCGGTCGACTTTTGTATCTTTCAACAATGCATAAGCACAATGTATATTTCTAATATACAAGCACTAGATACATACAATCACCGAATATTCCTCCGGAGATGCCCTCAATGTATGTTTGACTGGCGTTGACTTCTTTGTATTTGCGGAATGTATGTTCAGACATACATTCAAATATACAACACTGAATATGCATTCATCAAATATCCCTTGGAATATTCCTTCTGCAATTCGCTGACCGTTCCTTCCCTTGTATCACCCAAATGTATATTTGAAATATACATTCGCTATATACAAACCACAAAATGCATTTGATGTATACACAGAAACATGCAAATGCAGTATACTCATAGAATGCATACAAAAGGTGTATACCCAGAACTTGTATGACCTGATGTATAATAGCGATATACATAGAGATTGTATATTGACCCTTTACCAAATCCACAACACACGAACCCAATATGCAAATGATGGATACACAAAAAATGACCCTCGGATGCAAAAGCAATATACACATCAATTGTATATCCAAACTACTTCATCTTTATACCTTCGAAACATGCATTTTTAACATGTTTTAACACCTGATCTGTTTAGCAATATACACACAGATACAAATGTGATATACACACAGATTGTATGTCGCATACAAACACTATATATCCATCAAATGTACATTTTGACAAAACCCTCAAAACTTCACAAATTTCACACAGAAAATACTGCGATCGGGCTGAACCATTTCCTGGGCAATCTTAACTTAGATTTTATCCTTCAAACCCTAGCACATGAGGATGCTAGGATAAATCATAGCATGCTATAAATCAATCCCACAAACATGAAATGCATAAACAGAAACACGGAAATGCAAACTAATCTACTGTACATGTCCATTCCACCGATTCAGAGAATCAACCGGTGGAATGGATGGATGAATCCATTTCGCCTGCAAAATCAAAATTGACTACACAGATAGATCAAAAATCAGACAAATGAAACAATGAGATCTTCTTTATTTCAATAACAGAAATGCATCCCACAGCCTCACTGTAACACAATACTCAGTCTGATCTCCAAAACACAATATCTCTCTATTTCTCCTATGCAACTGTATATATCCAACAAACTGAGCTAGGGCAAATATATTTACTCCTCATGAGTAGTATAGACTTGATTCCTAGCAGCTGGGAGCTTCCAAGCAGCTAGGAGGACAACTAGCATAACAAACTACAACTGTCGACACATAAACCTAGATTTGACTTAAACATAAGAATTGGTCACATGGACCTTATTACATCATAAGCTAAAAACATACTATAATTAGACTTATTCTTTATTTCAAGGGGGTGCTCCTACACCACAAATCTTCTAACTACCTTAAATCAATGATCAATAAGTTAAACAATTTTAAAGAACAACACATAAGCACACAACCACAACACCAAATTTACATGGAAAACCCAAGAAGGGAAAAACCATGGTGAGCAAGTTGCTTGGATCTAATATGAAAATCTAGCCTCACAAATAAAGATAAAATAGGATTATAGCAAGTTTTAGGGGCTACAACCCAAGGCAGGACAAACTTCCTAAATTATAATCAAATCAACACTTACAAAATCACACTTCACTAATCAACCACCTCCACACACTTCACTTTGTCACAAATCTTCACTTTCTCTACATAGTGAATATTGCTACCTTCAACTCACCTTCACATACACACTCACTCACTTCCACATTCACACAAACATCTTTGCACACTCTCACACACTCATACATTCCACAACTAACAAGATCTTTCATTTATACCTTCAGCAAAATACAAAAATTTTCTCCCATGCCAGCCAAGATCAAACAAGTATACATGAAACGTGTAAGGCCACACCAATTCAGCATCAAAAAGATGTAGAAAACTAATGCATTTCAAGCCAAGTGATAACTAAGACCTATTATTCATTAACACATTCTTGCAAGAAGGCACACACTAGTCATCAAAAACACATGAAGTCAGCCCAACAAACACTTATTCTTCCACAAAATAGCTCCAGACCTAAAGCAGTACTAGAGGGATCAATTAACATCATGTGGATCAACACAGAAGCAACACAAGACTTACAAAAACCTTCTCAACCACTCCTACATAAATTTTTGTTTTCTTTATAGTGCAGATAATTAGAAACTGAACCTGTCATCACAAACGAACATTAAACACACAGTCTTGAGATAGAGCATTGAAAAACCAATTTACAGTGCACTTCAACACCTAAATCCTAAAATGAACAAACATACTGAATATCTGAACTCATCCTCTAGATATTAAATCTAAAAGATGAACTATGGTGAAATGTGGTGGCTTCTGCTTTCTCCTCCAGATGACCATGAACAGTAGCATAATATGTCTTTGTTCTGCTAACCCTGAAGAAACTCTGTGGTACACCTTATCAACTGAAACTTGAATATAACCATCTTCTCATCTATAACTAACCATCCTTCAAACTGCATGACCTCAACTTCAAAGGTAGAGAAATGTGGAGCATTTCTTAGACACATCCTGACTGCAACAACTATATTCCCTCTGCTCACTTTGGAAACTTCTGCGGTAACTTCTATGCTCTAAATACCTTCAAATGTAGAGGAATGTGGAGCATTCTCCAAAGCTTCTTTTGTGCAAACCCTAGTGCTTTAGATTTCTTGAATCTTTCTTACAAAACTAAAGCAATGCTTTTCCTCAAAAAATAATGAACACAATATTCACCACATCAAGATATCATTCTCAACCTCATACAACAATAAACTCTTTTCAACAAAACAAGAATCTCCATGTTAGCACAACCTTTGTCTATGAACTTCAAAAGATAGGGTACAACTGTGTACAGATGATAGTAATCCAATTAGTATGCATAATACATGACATCCATCATCTTACCCTTCTCTTCATAGTTCCTCTGATCTATTTCCTTTGTTTTATTCTCTGATCACTTTGCCACAAACTTCCTTTGACATCACCAATACTGATCAGCACAATATGCTACTACTGACATTATCTCTATTCACTTCACTTCTATCCTCCTTCATCACAACACTGTTGACATCAATGACAACATAACTGCCACAAATAGAGCATCCTATCCATCAATGGTGAAACAATGAAATGAGAATTGTTTAAAGAGAAATTCTAAAAGTATTATTAGATGGATTCATTTTTTACTACTTAAATGAATGATTTTCAATCCTTCAAGGAACAAGAAATGAAATTTTTGCAATATAATCCCAAATTTTAGAGTCTCCTAAAGTATGTTGGTTATATTCAAGATGAGTGGACAAAGGCTAATTCGTATATCAATGAATTGACTCTAGAAATCAAGAGGAATGTACAAATCTTAGAACCCACATATCTATTTGATGTAACATATAAGGAACAACTAGCTAAGGAGAAAGTAACCAAAAGATCTTTCTTTGAAAGAAAAGAATGAGAAAAACTAGATTCTTCTTATGGATTGTAGAAAGGACAACTAACTAATTCTTAAATAAGATCTTTCCAATTTGGATATAGGAGGAAACAAGAATTTCAATGAAGGTCTATTGAATTCCAAGGAAGGGTCATTTGATTTTTCAAGGGAACCATTATTTACACTCAATATTATAACCCTACAACCCTAGAGAATGCACACAAGACCCAGACTTGGGGATGCATTTTGATCTAGAATACAAGGGCAAGACTCATTATTAGGCTATAAGAAATTAGGGGTAAGTAATAAGAGAGGGTGGTTATTCTTTATATTAGGTTCTACGAGAATTAGAAGGGTATCCCTGGAGGTTTAAATAGGAAATTAAAGAGAAATAAACTCAACACTTTCAAAGAAACCATATCCTATGTGTAGGAATATCCCAAGTATTTGTCATGAAAAAATTACTATATTAGTTTTCTAATATGATACTAAGAGATATTTCTTAAGTATATAAAACAAATCATGTATGTCACCTAAGATGTAAGAAAATTTTCTCTCCCCAAAGTTATTTGTAAAGTTCTCAAGGTCACATACATCTTAGGTCACATATATGTGATAAACATTATGGATTGATATATGAGCTAGGACAGCAAGGATGTAATTGCTTTGACAATCATTTTTAATTTCTAATTTACATCTCATAGTAGAATTTGGTACTTTAGGACATCAAACACTTATAGATAAATAGCCCTTGGGCCATCCATACTTCTCGTTGTTTTCAATGTCCATGGAGATCTCATAAGCTTGATGCAAAGTTATAGGATCTTTGTCTCTCAACTGACAACTCATCTTCCTGTCAAAAGCTCTCAGGTAAACAACCAAACTCATTGAATCATTTGGCATTATAGCCTTAGGAATATCCCTCAATGTTTTTGCAAATCTCATGTTAAATGTTGGAACTAGCTCATCCTCTTCTTTTTGAATGCTCACAAACTTGCTGATCATTGAACTTGTATTGACCCTCTCACCAAACTACTCCATGAAAATTTCTTTTAGCTCATCCCAAGAATTGATTGAGCATGTTGGTAAATAAGAAAACCAATCTCTTGCTTCATCTTTTAAGGACTGAGAAAACATCTTCATGACAACATCTTAAAAATCTATCTCATAGTCTCCTATTACATCAATGAAATCCTACAGATGCTTACTTGCTAATTCAGACTTACTGCCACTAAACTTTGGTATTTTATCTTGCATTTCATGTGGTATATGATTTGGAAAACCGTAGATATTGTTGAAATTTATGGCTCTACATCTTTCAATAATGAAACTTCTTTGATAAAATAGGTAGGGTTGCACACTGTGCATTGTTATATTTGAAACCATACAGGGATACATAGGTTGATGACACAATTTCCTATGTCTTTACAAACTTTTCATATCAACTTTGAAATTACACATTGAAAAATCAATTTCTTTTTACAACATGATCTTAAGCTTTTACAATTCATATTCCTATCTCATCTTGCCTAAGATCCTCTAAATGAGTTTCTTCAAAAATATGCATACTTTATTTCATAATACAGGCTGGAATCTAGTAATACTGAAGTATGCAAGCCTATCACTACTTTTTTCCTTTCTCTCAGTTCTTAGTTTTCACTCAATAAGGAACCAAATTATTATCAAGGCCTTCCATAAACTACCTTCAAACATAGAACTATCTTTCATAGAAACAGGAACATGTAAAATACCTGGAAGTGTGTTATAGTTGTTGCAAATTCTTTTCCTGACTGGAAACTATCAATATTGAAATATCCTGTTTAGGGTAAAATTGGGATTGTTCAATGTTTAAGTGTTTAGATGTTTGAATCCTCTTTTCACCCTATACATTCAAGGATCTAGGGTCAAGTGGCCATGCACTATCATACCCTAGGTCACTGTGAGATGTAGGGAAGCTTGGATTAGGGTTTTTAATTATCAATTTTCCTTCTATTATGCTCAATTAGCCATTAAAACCCTAATTTCACAAATATGACTATAAACAGAGGAATAACAGAAAAAGATCATGCAGAGGGAAGCAAAATATCAAATAAAAGAATACTTGTTTTCAGGGCTCTGAGGTCGAAAAGTCGGGGAGACAGGAGTGGGCACCCAAGTCCAAGGCCCTAGTTTTTGTCAAGATCTGGAAACTCAATCTGCAACTCTTCCCTTTTGTTCTAGAGATTTTCCCGTCATGGAAGTTGGAGGACTAATGAGTGGGCGCCCAAGTCTAGAGTGCTATTTTTCTTCCTATTATGCAATTCCAACACTTCAAGATGCCTTCCTGCAACTTCACTTTGCCTAGCTCTGCAACCTATAACCTACAACCATGAAAACTTTGGGAGGGGGTTGTGATGTTTAGAGGCTTGCCTTAGTCAAGCCCTGGAGGACACTTAAGTCTCCGAACACCATTGTTAGATAGACAGTGCATGCCCTTGTGAGGAAGAGGAAAAAAACAAAGGAAATGATGATGAAAACACAATATAATGTCACCTTGTAGTGAAGATCTCATGGAGGAAGATGCTCTTCATTCGATGGTGAAATGGATGCTCAAATCTGCAAACACAAATAGATAGACAACACAATTATACTCTTGCAATATAATGAAAGCCTTGAATCACCTTGTGAACACAATAGCTTGCTAGTAATCATCTAGTTGAGATCTAGTTTTCAAATGAATGCCTAAACATTCTTTTATATGCAACTACAAACACTCCTGCCAAGATTTTGTAAATTCAAACTTACCGTGTCGGCAAAGGACCCAAATAACGGTCATAAACTGACACTTCAAATTTGGGACTGCCCCAAAATAGGGCAGGACTAGGGTGTGGGCACCCAAGTCCCCCTATTTTGGATAGGGTTAAGCTCAAGGGGTCCTCCTAGGTCCCATTTGTCATGTTACCTAGGGCTTATTCCATCAGGATGCCAAATTATGAAGTAAGATGTCCTAAATGCATGCAAAAGACCTGGGAGCTAAAGCTCATGAGGGAAAAGCCCCCAAGGGGACATTTTCTGACATTACATTTAGCCCCCACTTTAATGTATGTATAAACACAAGGCCAATACATGCATTAAAGTACGGTCATAAACACAACAAACACATCAAGCATGAAGAAGACATGCCAATCACATACAAGACAGTAATAGGCACACAAAACATGGAGCAGATAGTTACAGTTACACAAAACATGGAGAAGACAACAAATGCATAGAAGAAACATTAATGCATGGAAGACAAAAATGATATCTTTTCTTTTCTTTTTCTCATATATATGAAATGCAGATGCAAGTACTTGAAAGTAAACAAACCTCCCATAATACATGATGCACTCATCGTGCAGGTCTTTGTATATATGGAGCAACGCAATATGCAAGACATGTAAAACCTCCCAAAATATAGGAAGCACAACCTAAGGTGCTAGTCTTTATACTAAACATGGGGCAACAAACACGCCAAACAAAACAAGCACGCCAAAACACACCATGGAGAAAACAAGGTAGACAAGTTATGGAGTGTACCTATTTCTAGGTCCAACACCATCTTAGGCACATTACAGGAACACACTGACTATTGGGCTTGGCCACAATAATCACCGAAGACACACTTAATGGTTGAGTTAGTCACAGAACCACTCCCCGCCTCTATAGACAACTTTTGAAAATGACAGGATGATGCAATCTGTACTGAGAAATACACCGTCCCCACCTCCATAGAGGGCTTAAGATAAAAATGATATATGTGATATCCTACCTCCATAGAGGGTTTACATGATTAATTGATTGATTGCAAACAAACTCAGGATGTAGGAAGCACAGTCTAAGGCGCTAGTCTTTCAACTGCATCTGAGGACAAGCACATTGCTAACATCTATAACAAACAGCTTACCTTATATATGCCCCAACCTTAAGGTAGTTGATATTAGGTATCAATATCAAGCACGTTAAGGTAGGAAGAAAACACACAAGGGAACACAAGCTCTCACAAAGCCCATGCCCCTAGGAGGTGACATGTATTTTACGATTGCCAAATGTTCCCACAAACACATCCCTGCAAGAAACATGTTAGTGTCTACAAAATCATGATAAACAACAACGTTAATGTATATGATTAACCACACAAAGAGCCAAGGTTATACCATGAATCCAGAGTTCAAGGATAACTGTTGGGCTATATCATGAAGCTCTCTGAATTGAGTACCACCAAGGCTAGATTCAAAGACAAACAAAGGTGCAAAGAGCAACAGTATTGTTAAGGTTTGTAAATGAGATAAAAACATTATTAAATTCCCTACACAGAAAGCACGAGTGCTTCCACTAGCCAAGCATCAGATAAGATATATAATCCCATCCTCATATTAGGAAATAAGTCCAATTTTTGATTGCTCTTGAAAGGGACACTAGGTTTGCATCAGTATAAATGTTTTTTGTCATCTGCCAGCTAGATAGAAACACTAGTAGAAGGGAAACAATAAATAAGAGAGGGGAAGTAGGAGAGTACCCTAAAGTCACCAACCACAATACTATTTCCATAAGATACAACACACAACAATGAAATCAGAGAGAGAGGAAATTTAGAAGAATGATGATACAAATAGAAGAAGGTCACAATAGAGGCAGTCTCCTAGTATCCTGGACCTTACGGGAGAATCCAAGGTCATCCCAGGAGGCCTAAACAACACATAACACATCACGGGGAAGCACATCATGAGAGAGATAAAGGGTTAGAGATACTTACTTGTAGGGTCTTCATGCTAAGTGATGTAGAGGCCAATGGTTTGATAAAACAAACTTCAAGAGTTTAATCAAATGACTCCACAAGAAAGGGAAAACTCATTGTTTTTGATAGAGAACAAATCCTTCATGGCTAAAGGCTTAACTCCACAAACCCTACTTGATCAAGGTACAAAAACATGAACTAACTTAAGGTAGACACTTCAAGGTTCTCAACCCAATATAAATGATCCATCAAACTCACTATGTAGGGTCTAAAGGCAACGGTTTATTGCATATTCCATGGGATATTCACAGTCCTAGTTACTCTGTCTAAGAGACAGTCACAATGACTTCTTACAATGATCTCAATTTGATCAGACTTAACCTCTTTCAGATGCTCCTGTGACAAGCCAACAACATATCAAGACATGACTAGTATCTTCCTTGTGATAGTTATCTTCAGTGAAGACTGACATAATCAGAGCAAGGCAAAAGGACTAGTTTTACAAAGGGATTTACCCTGTTTCCTGTCACAAGACCATTCCAATGTCCTGAACACCTTGTGTTAATGACAATGCATAAGATTTCATTGATCTTTCACTTCCATAGTTGACTGTTAGCACATATTTGCTACTATTCTTCACAAAGTCCCAACACATGGTTTTGTTGGGACCTTTACATAGCAAACTCAAACAAATTCAATCCCCTTTATCCAAAACTTTCACAAGCCTTTGGACTACCTAGAATACAACCCATTCCACTAATCATAGAAAGAAGGGATTAGTGGAATGAAGGAAAATCCATCAGATTCAATCAATAAACCCTAACTCAGGGTTTAAGAGACAGTTACAGGAAAACGGGATCTTCTTTGTCCAATATTATTGACACAACTCCAAACCACACTTGAATCGAAGGTAACCCCTTGCTCTATTGTTCCACCATGTAGAGGACTTATGACAGTTTGTACAAAGCGAGTACAATATGAAATAATCTGAAAAAAAATAGGAAAACTACAGAAGGACTGAGATTTCTTTATTGATTTCTACTTCCCACTCAATTGATTACATCAAAGATCATGTTCAAGGTTGTTTTAAGACTGTCCTTGACCTTGACAACTGACTAGAGGTAGTTGGATTTGGTGGGAGGCCTCAAAACTACCCTACAACCACCTACTGTCCTGTTTTGTCAGCATTGGCAACTAATTACATGGGTTTACCTTGTGTTTACATGATGAAGGAGTATAACCAAATGTTCAAACTCCTTGTTACAAGAGAAAGAGCCTTTGACAAGGCCTACAACACATCATCATACTATGATTGTTCACAAGACTGCCATAATTGTCCTCAATTACAAGACAGGACTGCCCTAAATGCTAAGACTGTCCTATATGCTAACATGAAATGAGATGGATAAGAATGGTCTCAAAGACCTTATTACAACATGATCTCAAGGACCTTATTACAACATGAACAACATGAAATAAGACAAAATTCACATGAATCTCCTTGAAACTCTTGGTGCTCCTGCACCACTACATCTCATCATCAAGTAGGTCATCGTCATCTTCCCACTCCCTAATGTTAGAGGAAAGTAGGACATAAGGTACCATAGCCAAATTCATGTCTTGTTCATCATGTTATTCATTGTTAGGATCATTTTTGTTTACTTGAATGTTAGGATCAATGTTTTCTTATTGAGAGGCAAGGTTTATAGCATAAGCTTGTCTTCTTTTTCTTCTTTCTCTTGCTTTTCTATTTCATTTTATTTTACCACTTACCTCTTGTAAGATAGGGCTATCCTCTTTCATAGGCTTGTACAATTTGGAAGATGAAGCACCATGGTCAAACTTCATTTGTTGCGGTGGAATATTTTGTTGTCGACAATGACCTCCTGATCCTTGTAATGATTTTGGGGGAGGAACCTCAACATAGGGACCTTGTCCTTTTGGTCTAAGATTCTCTTCACATGCGGGTTGTTTATCTTTTGTCATTTCTTGTATAGAAGGATTATATTCAATAATTCAATTCGTAATGCTTTTTCTCAACCAAAGGTTTATATTTGTTGCGGGGGATGGTAATCATGCATCCTTCAAAAGGGAATTTTAGACAATGGTGTATTGTTGAAGGGATAGCTTTCATTTCTTTTAGCTAATGATCTCCCAATTTAATGTGAAAGAAGTCAGAAATAGGGACAACATCAAACCATTGTTTGACATGTTTTCCAGATAGTGTTACCAACAATGATATCTTACCCAAAGGCTTGCTAAAGGTTCCCTTATGTGTCTTAATCATCATGCTCGAGAGATCATAAGAACCTTGCATTAATTGATGTGAGAAGAGGAACTCTTTTGTGGAAATATTAGTCATGCAATTGGGATCAATAAGAGTTCCATCCACAAGATTTCCCATTATTTTCATAGTGATGTAAAGAGGTCCTTCCTTGTCTCCAATTGTTCTATCATGAGGTGTAAACACAATTTTAGGTTTAGGTGCTTTTATTTTCATGTAAAGTCTAGGAGGGAGCCTGTTATTGCTGTTGTGATTAGAGGCCATATTTTTATGCTTGAATCAGACTTGAAAGTTTTTCTAAAAGTATATCAAAGGTAAGTGCAATATGCCCCAAAATAGCCTCAAATCTTTGATTTTTGTACTATTTCCAATGCAAATAAGTGAAACAAAGAGTGTTGTAAGGATTGTGATTAGTGGCAGCAAGTTATATGTCTGATATCAGTCCAAAACAGTAATAAGATCCTTCTCAACACACTCTTGATGCAAATCCAACATAATGCCAAGTCAAACTATATTGAAAATATGTTGAAATAGGCACTTTTTTCACCAAAAATCAATGCAAAAGAGCATAAAAAAGGGTGTTGTGAGGAAAGTGATGATGGAAAACAAAATATATTAGTAATAATGGCCACTTAATGTCAAACCCTAGTGAAAATATAGCTAAAATAGGCCATTTTTTCATGGTTTTTCAACTCCAAGACCTAGAAAAAGGGGTGTTGTAATGAATTATAGGAGGTAAATCAAATAAAAGGAATTATATTAGTCATATCAATCCATAAAATTGATCACAACATGCTTGGAGTGCAAACTAGGCCAAGCCCTAGGGCAAAAATAGTCAAAATGTGTAGTTTTTCACCAAATTTTCAATACAAGAGCCCGTTAAAAGGGTGTTGTGAAAATTTTTAGGACGGGAAGTATAATTTACGATGAAAATAAAAAACTCTCAGATCTAAAAATGATTTCCAAGCTTGAACATGCAAACTGCCAATGCAAATCTAATGAAAATACATGAAAATTACTAGTTTTTTGTTGAAATTTTTTATGCAAAGACGCAAATATTTTAAATCTAAATGCAAATTTACACTAAAATGCAAGACTTATAATTTAAACGAGCCTCTAAAATTAGTATAAAAATCTGAAAGAAAATTTTGCCTACTAACCCTAGATTTTGGAATTACTAGGTTATATGAAAATTGTCAAAATTTCTACAAAAGTCTAGCAAATTAATGATGAAAATGCAATGCAAATTATTGAATTTTTGTGTTTTTATGTATTTTATATCAGACCTGATACAAAAATCATGAATTAGGGAAATTTAGAAAGAACTGATGCAATTTAGTAATCTATATGAAAATGCAAGCTAGGGTTTTCAAATTTTTGCAAATTTTTCAATTTTTTTGTAATTTTCTCAATGCAATAAGATGAAAGACTATATGCATGAATGAAATCAATCAAAATCTGAAGACACACAACCAAAAAGTTGCAATTTAAGTCCAAAAACATGGGCTTACCAAAATGTTTAGGGTAAAATTGGGATTGTTCAATGTTTAAGTGTTTAGATGTTTGAATCCTCCGTTCACCCTATACATTCAAGGATCTAGGGTCAAGTGGCCATGCACTATCATACCCTAGGTCATTGTGAGATGTAGGGAAGCTTGGATTAGGGTGTTTAATTATTAAATTTCCTTCTCTTATGCTCAATTAACCATTAAAACCTTAATTTCACAAATATGACTATAAACGGAGGAATAACAGAATAAGCTCTTGCAAAGGGAAGCAAAATATCAAATCACAGAATACCTATTTTTGGGGCTCCGAGGTAGAAAAGTCAAGGACATAGGAGCGGGCACCCAAGTCCAAGGCCCTAGCTTTTGTCAAGATCTAGAAAATCAATCAGCAACTTTTTCCTATTGTTCCAGAGATTTTCCCATCACAGAAGTTGGAGGACTAATGAGAAAGCACCCAAGTCTAGGGTGCTATTTTTCTTCTTGTTCTACAATTCTGACACTTCAAGATGCCTTCCTACAACTTCACTTTGCCCAGCTCCATAACCTGTAACTTGCAACCATGAAAACTTTGGGAGGGGGTTGTGGTGTTTAGAGGCTTGCCTCAGTCAAGCCCCGGAGGACACTTAAGTCTCTAAAAATTGTTGTTAGATAGAGAGTACGTGCCCTTGTGAGGCAAAGGCAAAACCCAAAGGAAATGATGATGAAAACACAATATAATGTCACATTGTAGTGAAGATCTCATGGAGGAAGATGCTTTTCATTCCATGATGAAATGGATGCTCAAATATGCAAACACAAACACATAGACAACACAATTCTACTCTTGCAACATAATAAAAACCTTAAATCACCTTGAGAACACAATAGCTTGCTAGTAATCATCTAGTTGAGATCTAGTTTTCAAATGAATGCCTAAACATGCTTTTATATGCAACTACAAACACTCCCGCCAAGATTTCATAAATTTAAACTTACCATGTCGGCAAAGGACCCAAATAACGGTCATAAACTGACACTTCAAATTTGGGATTGCCCCAAAATATGGCAGGGTTAGGGTGTGGGCACCCAAGTCCTCCCCAAATTATGAGTAGGGTTAAGCTCAAGGGTCCTCTTAGGTCCCATTTTTCATGTTACCTAGGGCTCATTCCATCAGGATGCTAAATGATGAAGTAAGATGTCCTAAATGTATGGAAAAGACCCAGGAGCTAAACCTTATGAGAGAAAAGCCCCCAAGGGGACATTTTCTGGCGTTACATATTCTTCACACTTTTATCAGGTTCTTTTTCACAAAGTCACCATCTCTCTTCATAGATGACTGAACTTCAAGCACAAAGCTCTTTAAATCTTACTTTCATTCTGGGTTTTCTCTAACAACAAAGCCATACAAAACTTCTTCAAATATGTTGCAACAAAACTCCTTCCAGGTCTAAAAAATTCATTACCAGAGACTCTAGAGTAGGATTTGACAATACTTTCTCCTCAGTCCCCAGTAGAGTCACCAATCTATTGGTTCATCCAACTGATTATCTGAATCCTCTAAAGATTTAGCCAATTTCTTATGTTCAAGGACTCAAGGTGACTAGTGGCCAATGAACAAGATTCAACAAAGAGTTAAAATCTTATACACTTTTGGTTCTACAAAACCAAGGTAGGTGTACCTATACAACATCTAAGGATATTCTAAACATGTACAAGATGTTGTTATTAAACAAACGGTTCTCAATGAAAATATACTGAGGAAATGAATGATTCCTATCGGATTGGCTTGACCCTTTGGTAAATCAATTCATACTAGTATTTAGAATAGGTTCTAATCTAATCTACTCTTAAAACAATAAAGAAAATGGAAATGATCTTGATTATAGAGATGGTTCCAAATGACAATTTAACACAGTAATGGATTGGTGCCTAATCCCAAGGCCACAGAGTCAAATTATGGAGAACAAATGTATCCTTCAAGCAACCTCAATTCACATTAGTGGACTAATGATATTAATGCCTACACTAACATCTCCTAGACATGGAATTATAGAATTATCCTTTAAACCATAATATAGTATGAAATCAACTATGTATTACCCAACCATTTATTTCTCTCCTTGAAAGAAAGCAAGAAATAACACAAACATCATAGAGGAACTACAAAGATGAATTTGAAACACCCTCGATATCTTGTATTCATCTTAATTTCAATAAGTACATGTATGGAGAAAATTCTACAAAAAATTTGATCCGATACTTAGAATTGAAATGGCATATTGCTCTGCAAATTTGAACAAATATAGACTGTAACTATTCTCTATTGATTTTGGACTAGAACACAACACACTACCACCCAAAATTGAGATCTAGCCCCTTAACAAATGGCCTTGAATTCCCCTTTATAGGACAAGGGAGCAACAATATTCGGGCCATATAGAATTCTTGTGAGAAACCAAAAGGCATATTTGAAGCACTACAAGACAAAACATATTTTCCCTCCCAAAGAATGTTGTTGAGGCTGATACAAAGTTTGAGGAAGATGTTTTTTCCTTTTAGAAACTGACTTTGCTCATGTTAAGAAGTTGTAACTGCATGCTTGGACAAATATATTACCTCAGAATGATGGAATGAAAATGAGTGCAACTTATTAGCCAAATGAAATGTGAATTATATGCATTTTATTTCATCTTTATTTCAACTAATGACCCCTTATGATGAAGACTTTGAAGAAGTTGACCCACTAGCTGAAAACATTTGAGAGAATATGTCTCTTTTACTACTGAGGTAGAAAATTCTAATGCACACCTACCAAATGATTTGCATACTCTTGATTTGAAGGAAGGGTAATTAGAGATGTGATTGTTGTCATCTCAAATTCAACCCTTGAGAGTTCATCCAAAGCTAAGCTCAAATTGTCAATGACTGTATCCTCATCCTCATTGATTTCAAGAATAATTAGAGTGGTGAGCAGAAGATAGTCATCCTTGAATTTTAAAACTCTACCATAGATCTTATTTAATCGATGTTCCTTGCTGGAGTTTGAATTTAATCCAACAAAGATCAGAAAACCCTTTTATGACTTGGAGTCCTTTTACCATGATGACGTCTCTGTCGCTTTGTATTGAGTTATTTGAAGCCTCAGTGAAGTTGTTAGTTCCTGCGAAACACACTACTACTATGGACACTATGGATACCATGGACATATTAGTCTACATCACCTCTTCATATTAGTCTTTGATTGGCCTCAGTAAAGGAAGGAGTCCCCGTGAAGCATCATTGATTCATTAGAACCACCACACTGGCTTTGCTATCTTGTGGAGCCTATCTGGGAGCTCCAACTGAGAGATGAGGTTCCACAAAATACCTTTACCATGGAAAAGACATGACATGTTGGCTAACAAAGACATTTGTAGTCCTGCGGAGACCCAAAATGAGGCTTTATGAAGGAAGACACTCCAACAAAAAGGGAGAGCTAGCGAAGTGGACTACCGATGAAGCATAACTCAAAAGATATTTGGTGCACATGCAACAAAGTTATTTTTAAATGGGCCCATTACCAACAACCTAGTGAAGGGACTAGTGACTTAGGTGATAAAACACACTTAAGTTATAACTTAAGTCACCGGGAACTGCTAACAACCAGTCAATGAAGGATTATAATGTAGAATAAATAAAGACTAGTTTATTAAGGTTTAAGGCTTTTAGGGGGTTTTTCTAGGGTTTTTCAAGTGGGCACAAAAGGCATAAAAAAGTAGGTTCTAACAAAACTTAAAGTTTCTCTGCTCAGAAAATAAGGCACAAAAACAAATGCCAATAGTGGCTCTTGTTCGAGGACACACGCCCTTTGTGGGAATGACGAGAATCCATAATTATTCAGGGCATAGACTAGGTGCCTTATCCATTGGGGTCTCAGAAAACTGCTCCAATCTGTAAAGCTCTAATTCATAATTTTGTAAAGCTTATTTGGTGTCCTCGGTTCCCCAAAAATGAAGAACTAAAACTTTCCCCTATCAAATATTTTATTCTCTAATGCCTACTCCAGACTTGCTCTGAAAATACTGCCATAACCCACCTGGTTACTGACATTTCCACTGATGCTTCTTACCATAAATATGAATCTGACATTGTTAAAGTTTTTTGTGTTGGTCTGAACCTTGCAATCATGTACCCACTTAAACACATCATCATTTAAAATACATATTTTACATTTATTAGATATATCAAACTCACAATCAATGTGACACCTCATATCAGCAATGTTGATCATCATGTACCATCAAATGTTTACCATGATGAAATGTGAAATGATAAGATTTGTAATCCATTGGGAAAAATACATCAAGAACATTCACTTCATCATTTGTTTCCACATTAAAATTGAAACATTCTGATGTAGGAGCATCCAGGTGAATGGGCTATCCCACATCAACAAAAAAAAATCTATTTATTTTTATCATTTTAGTGTGTGTGTGGCTTCATTGGTATCTCTTAGCATCTTGAAAGCTCACATTTGATCAGAATTGCAATTTTCAATTTTTCATCGGTTCACTATTTTAGAAACTCCATAGGCAGTTTTAAAAAATTTATTCCCAGAAATCTGTAAGAGCTGGAGCATAATCCTTTTGCAGGGATATTCTTGGAGGTACCATGTCACATCTGCAAAAAGAATTAGATCAACATCTTTCATGGTTTGGTAAATTTTAATGTCAAAAGTTTGTAAAAATATGAGTTGACAATTTATGGAAAATTTAAAATCTAGATTTTTATGAGGGCTGGAGTAAAATCCTTTGAGAGGAATATTCTTGAAGACATTTCACTAAATATGCAAAAAAGAATTGAGTTCATATCTTTCACCATTTAGGAGATTTTAATGCGAGAAGTTTATGCTGGCAACATTATGGGAAAATTAATTTTTGGAGTTTTATCAATGCTGGAAAAAATGGCTTGGTGGGAAGCTTAGGAATGTTATTATACACATCTTGGCAAGTTTTCATGCAAAAAGGAGCTTCCATTAAAAATTTATGCAAAAAGTCAATTTTCAGACATCCCGGTACATGGTGTTGAAGTCATGAAGTGAAAATTTCTTCTCCAATTTTATTTGAGATATTTTGAAGATATTATTTAAGGTATTTAAATCATTTTAATTTAATTTCAAATATCAATGTGGGTGGAGGCAGTGAATCTTCACTTTTAATATTTGATTTTATATGTAACTACTTCAAATGAGGCAAGAATATGGAAAAATCAAATATAAAATAGTAATTGCCTTGTATTAAGAGAAATATTTAGAATGAAAGAGGTGGATTCTAATTATAACAAGTCATTAAAGAAACTCCTCACTTTCTAAATTAAATGGCTATGTTGGAAGAAGGAAAGTTTCCAAAGTTGAAAGTCTTGTCCAATTTTGGAATGTTATTGTATGTTTTAGAATGCAGATTTTAGAGGTTTTAAATAAAGGTTTTAGCTGCAATTTAAAAAGAGGAAAAGAGGGAAAAGAAAAGGATTTTTGAGAGGAAGAAATATGTGGATGAGAGCGAATGGAAAAATAAATGAAAAGTTGAGAGCATAAGGAAAGAGAGAGATTCTTGTATGAGAAGCCATGGAAGGCCAAATGTAATAAGTTTTTTTTACAATTTTGAATTCAATAAAATGAGCATTTATGTTTGTTGCATATTTTGCATTTGAGGGTTTGAGTTTGTGGTGTATCATCAGTGGTATCAGAGCTAGAGATCTTGAGCATGTGGACAGAGCACCAAATGTGAGGCAGTCTAGACTAGGACTTGAGGGCCGAGTTGTAAGAATGTGTTCGTGTAAATAGATCACCGAACATGAGGTAGTTTGCACAGAACCTAAGTCTAAAGTTGTGAAGTGGTGACAGTTGTCTGAGAAGCTCAAGAGACTTGGTGCAGGTGTGGAGGAGTCCTCTAACAGCAAGAGCTAAGAAGACATTGAAGCTACGAATAGAGTGTTGTGTGTGAGAGAGTTTTGTTGCAAGTATGAAAGAGGACTTGTAACCATAGAGAAAGTTATGTGAATATAGAGTGTTTGGCAGAATATTGAAGACGAAATGTATGAAGTTTGTCTTAAGAAGAGGTTTGGGAATTTCATTTCTTGTGAGGAGAGAGAGAATATTGATGGCGATATTTGATAATCAACTATAGAAGTTACGACAAGAGACACGACAAGTACTCAGAGTAAGTATAGCAGAGATTAAGATAGAAAATAAAATGGGTGAGGTGGAGTGCCATATTTCTTCTAATGATGATTTGTATGTAGGTAGATTTGTGTGTACAGGGAATGAAGAAAAAGATAAAGATGAAGATGGAGAAAAGAAAGAGATTGCAGCAGAAGAATGTCTTGTTGAAGACATAAAAAAAATGTGAGCGAAGAAGTTACACTGGTTGAAGATGACATAGTTGCATGTCCTTTGGAGGACAAGAAGATTGGAGAGGAGAATAATGAGTTTATAGATGAGGATGTTGTAGCAAAAGGAGATGAAGAATAATTTGTAGTAAGTGGTGATGATGGAGATGATCTACTATTGTGGATTGTAGCGGTCAAGAGAGAATGACTTGCATTGATTGTAAATGGAGATGAAGAAGTTGTAGCAGTAGTAGAGAAGGAAGAGATTACTGAGGTAATGCCTTATTTTCTTGAATATGATAAATGTAAAGTTGATTTTCATGTTGTGGAGATGAATGAGAAAGTTGAAGAGGAGGTGAAAAAGTGTGAAGAGGAAGTGAAGATAGAAGTATTTTATTTCCATGAGTTGGCTAGTGCATATTTGTTTGTAGGTGTTATAGAGGGAAATATGAATGCAAGTCAGATGGATTGTGGTGGGTTAAAACCCATGAGATTAGAGGTGAAAGAAAGCTATAACTGGTATAGTGGGATAGATTATGGCGGAATGAATTCCACGGAGGGAAAGAAGAGTGAAGTACAAACTTGGTGGAGGAGTATGGGAAGTGTTCCATGCAGATGCTAGAAGAGGATAAAGAAGAAGTATTTTATCAAACTTGATGCAATAATGGAGTTTTTTGCAGGTTGTCTACAACCTACAAAGGTGACTCAATCATCCAACTCCATTTGTGAGTTCTACTCAAAAAATCTTTTCTACCCGGCATGTCTCATGTAGGAGCATCCAGGCAAATGGGCTATCGCGCATCAACCAAAAAAAATTCTTCTTGTTTTTCTCATTTTTGTGTGTGTGTGGCTTCATTGGCATTTCTCAACATCTTGAAAGCTCTCATTTGATTAGAATTGCAATTTTTAATTTTTTGTTGGTTCACTGTTTCAGAAACTTTGTAGGCAGTTTTCAAAAATTTATTCCCAAAAATTCGTAAGAGTTGGAGCAAAATTCTTTTGCAGGGATATTCTTGGAGGTACTTGTTGGAGTACTTGACAACACTGAGGGGGGGGGGGGGGGGGGGGGTGAATCAGTGTTGTAGACAAAACACTTTATTTACTTTTATTTCATACTCTCAAAAATAGAAGAAATATTGCAGATTAAAGCCTTATTAATGCAAGTTAATGTGAACTAAGGAACTAAACATACAAGTGTAATGAACAAATGAGCCATGCAACAAAGAGACCATAAGACAATGATTTCAAGAGTGGAAAACCCTCATGGGGTAGAAAAACCACTCATTAAATGCCTCACTTGCTTAATCAAAATGTGTTTCACTAGAAAATACAGATGCCTCACTGGCTATATGTGCCTCACTCACTTTTTGTGCCTCACTAGCTATTTGTATAATCTCATGAATACAATACATAATTTGAATCAATACAGAGGGTTACTCTATTTCCTTACAAACTAGTTCTTGACTGTCTCATTATTTGAGACTCAAGAATACATAACTACAATTGTGCACATCAACCTAGAATAGATCTTGCATCAACACCCTATTATAATCTCAATGATAGTGTAAGATACACACTCATCAATCTCATATCAGGTGTTTACATATCGTGTCTTTTATACATTTCATAATGCCTTACTTCTTTCATGAAATATTTTGAATCTATTACTGAAACAATTGAACTATGAAAAATAGTTTTGTTTTGAACAAGTAATTTTTAGAGTAACATAGTCAAATGATGCCATTTGAGAAACTGATTTGAGATCATAATCTTCTAACTATCTATTATAACTACTGCACCAAACTTCCTTCTCAACAGTAGTTAACAACATCTAATAAAAAATAGTTCATATAATTTTTCAAATTGTTTAAAGTAATAAGAAATGTCTTTTTCAAACTAAAGATAACAATATAGAATTAATCAAAAACTGCCTTCAAGAAATATTTGCATGAAACCCTAGTACCAAGTCATGAGGGTCAAACTCTAACCAAGACAGAACAACTTGCAAACCTTAACCACAACCTTCATGGTTCACAACAGGGGTTTAGGGTAGTTTCATAAAACTGTTGCCACCTTGTTACTGTTTCCCAACTACTTTATAACAAAATAGTTAAATGAAGTGAATATGAGCCAACGACCACAGTCTTAAGTCAAAGACTTCACTATATTGTCACAACCAAGCTTAAAGAACAACAAATGTAAGATCTCTTCAAGAGAAAATCTCAACTGAGAAGCTAAACCAAAACTCATGTGAGAGATCAAAGAAAAACTACCAAAGAAGGATATCACCTTAAGCTACTAACATTTGTAAACATTTGTTGTGCCTTTGAACTTCAAATAATTGTCAAATTGTAGCTCAAGCTTTGTCAACTCCTGGAGATCATCATGACTGAATCTTGAGAAACTTTACATAAAAATGTAACCCTAAGTCAAGAGTAGCGTGTTACAAAGTTTAAGCTTTGAAAATGATCCTCAAAAACAAGCTTTTTGCATTATATATCCTTTTTACCGGTAGTCCCTGTGTGCCCTAGAAGGGTTAGTGTCAATAAAACCAAAAGGTCATCTTTTTACCTACCAAGTGTGCTCAAAACCTACTAAATAGGTTATCACTTAAGTGATCACCAAATGATTTATTTCCATATTGTTTTTAAGTCAAACATTAAACAAAATGATGCTCATCAATGACCTCGGTCAATACACAAGACCAATGCATAGTCGAAGTCATAATATCAACTAAGCCAAACATATATCAATGTGTATCACCTTACCACATACATTAACTTTACATAATGAAGTTTAGTCAAATACCTTTAATACCCACTTCCTTTGTGTCAGTCTAAGACATAATTGCACCAAAAGCTAAGTAAGAACCAAGACTTTAGTGAATATTACTGCCCATGCTCATACCCATGATGATCAATAAACACCAACTAACACCCAAAGGAATAATCCCTATGCCTTTAAGATGAATGCCCATATACCTTGTGAATAGTAGACATCATAATAATCAAAGCTCTTTGTCAATGCTTTGTGTTAGTTTACATCTTCTAGTGCAACAAATGTTAAGATGAGACCATGTCACACATGTGTAAGTGCTGCCACAAGGGAGACCATGTGTAAGTGTTGTCACAATATCAAAATAGTGCTAAAGGATAATCATCAAATATTAAACCAATGATGTCTTAAGCCTTTCATAAGACAACCTAACTTGACATCAATGCCAAATCCAAGCAATGTCAAATTGATCAAGAAGTGTCATCATGTAACATATCAACTAAACCATTGTAACTCAATTTATAGGAAGACGGAGTAGGATCTCAACTGTTACAACATACCAAATCAACTCTGCCAACCAATATAACCATCGTGAGTATCTTATGAAGTAATAAGTACTTTGACCATCAAACACATCAAACATGAAGAGTCATCCAAATATAATAACCACATTATGCAAAGAATGTCAACCAAATGTCCAAGCTCATTGTGACCAAGCTCACTGTCACATAAAACAAAATACCTCTGCCATGTCAACTATCATGATGCAACTGTCAATGCCAACTGTCATGAAGTGCAACTGTCATTGTACCACAAACCTAAGAGTTTGTGTACTTGACATCAAGGACAACAACTGAGAGGGAAACAAACTCTCCCTTTGTCCTTGATGGAAAAACACAACTCTCTCTCCCCCTTTTTTACATCAAAGATAAAGGGAGGAAGAATTGTGCAATTGCCTCAAAGATAGATAAGAAACCATAAGCCAGTATGCTGCAGAAAGAAGTGATAAGCAAAAATAGGGAATATAAATCATACCATTACTATCGAATGGAGCACAAAGTATCCAGAATGGCCTGAAACATAATGGCACTATCAGTACCAATATCATAGTAAGGACAACAATTGAATATACCAAACATGAAAATCAGTAGACGATCAAAGAGTAAAAACATAGATGTTATCAACATAAGGATACACCACTGAAGTCTAAAAAAAAACATTGTATTAAGCACAGTACCACTGAAGATATCACATTACTATTACTACTCCCAAGCCAAGCCAGCCATAACTGTCATTTCTATCATAGTATAAGATTTCATATGCCAAAAGAGCAACTTCCTCAATATATCAATGGTGCAAGAATATGAGAAGGAATCACACACAAAAACAAAGTGTCCAGGTTTTCATCACTGCCTCATAAATGCATCACACATACACTATAAAAGTATCAAAACTGATTACAATAGCTGAGTGTAATGCTAAACCAAATAGTCAAGAGAAGCCATGATGCAAACCATAATAATGTTCCCACAAAACTATCAAGGCACTGTATACCACTGAAAGGTTAAAGAATCAGCTAAAACACATCAAGAAACATCAGTCAAAGCAATCATCACTATATGATCAAACTAGTAGAGAGTCCATTGTGCATCAAAATCTATATCAAGCATCTGTATACCATTGTACCAGTCCAAAAATAGTTCAAAAATCAAGAATTAAGTGAGTTTAAAGATTAAGAAACAACTGAAACCTTCAAGAATCATTGTACCATCAATTAAAACTCCATGCTACTCCCCCTGAGGTCTTACCAGCCTCATAACACTATCCAAGTATAATGTAACTATTATAGAAAGTGTCATGCACTGTACAAAAGCATCAGCCATCAAGCACCTGTACAAAGGCATCAACAATTTTCAAGAAACAAGAATTATTGTATCACTGAAGACATTAAGAGAAGTATAGCAACAAGACTCATTGTAATTGATCTAGTCTTCTACCTTCTGCCCTACAAACAAGACATGAATCACTAATGGCATTCTTCTACCACTGCACCTCTGCACCTTCTTTTAATCATCAAGCATGTTCTTGTGATGGTAAAAATACCTCTTGAAGATGTCTCAACACTTGGCAACTTCCAAATGATCAAAACCTAACACAATTCTTCTGAGATACCTAATTGTAATCATCACCATAAACTGATTGAAGCATGAAATTCACTAAATCAAGAACATTTGACCTTGATGTAGGAAGTAATTAAAGCATCAACATTAACTGAGACAAGATCATGACATCTGATGAAAAGAGTATTATCTAAAAGAATATAGTATGATTTAAGACACAAATAGAGAATTCATCTTTTGCAACTCATGCTAAAGACTCACAAGCATCATGAGGCATGAATATCATTACTCTTCTTCAAGTAATTCACCAATCCATTGCAATGCACTAATCCACTGACATATACCTTAACATGAAGTGACCAAACACTTGTGCCTCTCAACATCAACATCCTGGCCAATCATGAGCAAGGCATGAACAACTATAATGCCTCTGAATATCCTGAAGAAGCATAAAGGCCCTTGCAAATCAATGCTAACCCTCAACACACCAATCTATAAACAACATTGTCACACCATTCCAGCTATGAACTGAATTCTTCAAAGATCTCAATAAGAACATACTGAAGTCATTGCTTCCAAAGGAAAACATACAACTTTGTCAAGTGCTTTATAATTCTCTACCATCAAACAAAACCAAGCATATCAGTCTCATGACAACCTCTATTGTTGAATGTTTAAGGGATTTAAAAGATATATTACAAATCAAATCCCCCCTGATTCATTCTACTGTTTACGCACTCATGGATATCTCTTGTGCAGTATGCACAAGATTAGGACTTCCTTCTTCTTGACTTTGTTTTCTTCTCCAAACTAGTATAGGATATTTGTTTTCCTTCCTCAAGGCATTCACTTACTTGAACATGTAGCCTCTAGTTGGTTTTATCCTTCCTCTACACCATTGTTCTTTGTACCCAAACATATTGAATTTATAACACAAAACATTGTAGTTTTGATCAAGAGAAGAATAGTTTCTTCTAGGTAATCTGAGAGAGTCATATCTTGCATGCATCCAATAGTTTTTTGCAAAATGGCCAACTTTATTACAATTATAATAAGAATTATTGTAGTTCTTATTTGACCAGCCATAAAAACTTTTCTCTTTATTCCACTCAAAACCATTTCTTTTACAATCTATGGCCCTATGACCATAAACATGACAGGCATAGCAATAACCATGGAATTGTGAATAATTATACCTAATAGGTGGAAATCTTGAAGATTTGTTATCAACAATATTAACTTTAGCTTTATGCTTGGATTCAACCTCAGGTGCAGTAGAGTGAAATGTCAAGTCTATCTTTTTCCTAGGAGCATCTCTTGTCTTGGAACATTCTCCTTTCTCATAACCCAAGCCAGTAGTATCCCTGTAATACCTTTGCTTGCTTGACATGTCATTCAGGCAGTCAGTACTCTTTTCAAATTGAATATTCTTTTGCAATTTTGAAGATGCTTCTTCCAAATCCTTTCTCAAATAGACTATTTCTTTCTCTAACTTCTGACATTCTATTCTTTTTACTTCAAGATCAGATTTAGTCATATCTATTATTATTTTGGTTTCTACAACTTTAGTTGTTAGAATGGTAATCTATTTGTCAGATTCATCAACTTGACTTCTTAAATCTACAATCAACCTTCTTGCCTCTTCAAATTCAATAGAAACTTTTACAAGATCAGAGAGTATCTTAGTCTTAGAATCCTTCTCTTGTTGAAGTTGAACCTTTAATCCATGGTTCTCTTTTTTAAGATACTTGTTCATTTATAGAGCACATAAAATTTCTCCTTCAATATCCACTTCACAATCATCTTCATCAAATTCATGTCCATCTTCATCCACAAAGAAGTCTCATTCTGCATCATCAATCTTAACAACACAGTCATTTTATTTATCACACTTTGTGTCAACTTTCAAAGGTGACTTAGGCAACAATTCATCACTGGGATTGACTAAATTTTGTTGTACAACCTTTTGCTTAAAAACTTTCCTTCCTTTATTTCTTCTACACTTTCCCATGGTACTCCACTATCAAGACCTACCCAAGCCTATTAGAAATTAATAGGGAACCTAGACTCTGATACCACTTGTTGGAGTACTTGACAACACTGAGAGGGGGGGTGAATCAGTGTTGTAGACAAAACACTTTATTTACTTTTATTTCAAACTTTCAAAAATAGAAGAAAGATTGTAGATTAAATCATTATTAATGAAAGTTATTGTGAACTAAGGAACTAAACATACAAGTGTAATGAACAAATGAGCCATGTAACAAAGAGACCATAAGACAATGATTTTAGGAGTGGAAAACCCTCATGGGGTAGAAAAACCACTCATTAAATGCCTCACTAGATTAATAAAAATGTGTTTCACTAGAAAATACACATGCCTCACTAGCTATATGTGCCTCACTGGCTTTTTGTGCCTCACTAGCTATTTGTGCCTCACTGGCTATTTGCCTCACTGGTTATTTGTGCCTCACTGGCTATTTGCCTCACTAGCTATTTGCCTCACTAGCTATTTGTACAATCTCATGAATACAATATAAAATTTGAATCAATACAGAGGGTTACTGTATTTCCTTACAAACCAATTCTTAACTATCTCATTATTTGAGACTCAAGAATACATAACTACAACTGTGCACATCAACTTAGAATAGATCTTGCATCAAGACCCTGTTACAATCTCAATGATAGTGTAAGATACACACTCATCAATCTCATATTAGGTATTTACATATCATGTCTTTTATACATTTCACAATGCCTTATATCTTTCATGAAATAGTTTGAATCTATAACTGAAATAGTTGAACTGTGAAAAATAGTTTCCTTTTGAACAAGTAACTGTCAGAGTAACATGGTCGAATGATACCATTTGAGAAATTGATTTGAGATCATAATCATCTAACTGTCCATTATAACTACTGCACCAAACTTCCTTCTTGATAGCAGTTAACAACATCTAGTAAAAAATAGTTCATATAAGTTTTCAAACTGTTTAAAGTAATAAGAAATGCCTTTCTCAAATTGAAGACAACAATACAGAATTAATCAAAAATTACCTTCAAGACATATTTGCATGAACCCCTAGTACCAAGTCACGAGGGTCAAACTCTAACCAAGACAGAACAACTTGTAAACCTTAACCACAACCTTCATGGTTCACAATAGGGGTTTAGGGTAGTTTCATAAAACTATTGCCACCTTGTTTTTGTTTGCCAACTGCTTTATAACAGAATAGTTAAATGAAGTGAATATGAGCCAACGACCATAGTCTTAAGTCAAAGACTTCACTATACTGTCACAACCAAGCTTAAAGAACAACAAATGTAAGATCTCTTTAAGAGAAAATCTTAGCTGAGAAGCTAAACCAAAAATCATGTGAAAGATCAAAGAAAAACTACCAAAGAAGGATATCACCTAAAACTGCTGGCATTTGTAAGCATTTGTTGTGACTTTGAACTTCAAATAACTGTCAAGTTGTAGCTCAAGCTTTGTCAACTCCTGGAGATCATCATGACTGAATCTTGAGAAACTTTGCATAAAACTATAACCCTAAGTTGAGAGAAGTGTGTTACAAAGTTTAACCTTTGAAAATTGTAATAAGTGGAATTTGGATGTTAGGTATTTGATAGATTTGGTGTATATCCTCCTTTCACCCTTACATTCAAGGACCTAGGGTCAAGTTGCAATGTGATATCATACCCTAGGTCACTATTGAGATGTAGGGAAACTTGGATTTTTATGATTTGATTGACAATTTCCTTCTCTTATGCTCAAGTATACCTTAAAACCCTAATTATGCAAATACGACAGCAAACAGATGAATAATGGAAAATACTTTTGCAAAAAGATGTAAAATAACAAATAATTGTGCACCTATTTTCGGGGTTCCAAGATGGAAAAGTCAGGGACTAAAGAGTAGGCACCCAAGTCTAGTGCCCTGCTTTTTGTCAAGATCTGGAAACAAGGTCTGCAACCTGTATCTGTTCTACCAGAGATTTTCCCATTGTAGAACTTCAAGGACTAATGAGAGGGCACTGTAGTCTAGGGTGTCCTTTTCTTCACTGATCTACAATTCTGACACTCTGTTGTACCCTCCTACAACTTCATTTTGTCTGCAACTCCTACCTGTAACCTTCAATCATGAAAACTTTGGGAGGGGGTTGTGGTGTTTAGAGGCTTGCCTCAGTCAATCCCTGAAGAGACATTCAAGTCTTCCAAACACCATTGTTAGATAGAGAGTTTGTGCCTAGGGAGGCAGAGGCAAAAACCAAATGATAAATGCTCAATAATCACAATAGATGTCACCTTGTAGTGAAGATCTCATGGGAGGAAGAAGCTCTTCATTCCATGAGGATATGGATGCTCAAATCTACAAACACAAACACATAGACAACACAAATCTACTCTTGCAACATAATGAAAACCTTGAAGCACCTTTAGAACATAATAGTTTGCTAGTAATCCTCTAGTTGAAAATCTAGTTTACAAATGATTGCCTAAACATACTTTTATATGCAACTACAAGCATTCCCACCAAGAATGTGTAAATTCAAACTTATCGTGTTGGCCTAGGGACCAAATAACGGTCATAAACCAACACTAGAAATTTGGTCTTGACCTAAAATAGGGTAGGACTAGGGCATGGGCACCCAAGTCCTCCCCCCTATTTTGAGTAGGGTTAGGTTCAAGGGGTCCCCCTAGGCCCCATTTTTCATGAAACCCAGGGTTCATTCTATTAGGATGTTAAATTATGATTCACGATGTCTTAAATGCACACTAAAGACCCAGGAGCTAAACCTTTTGAGGGAAAAGCCCCCAAGGGGACATTTTCTGACATTACATTTAGCCCCCACTTTAATGTATGTATAAGTGCAAGGCCAATACATGCATTAAAGTACGGTCCACAAACATAGCAAACACATCAAGCACGAAGAAAACACGACAAGCACATTGAAGACAATGATAGGCACACAAAACATGGACAAGATAGTTATAGTCACGCAAAACACAAAGAATATAGTAAATGCATAGAAGACACATTAATGCATGGAAGAAAGGAATGATTTCTTTTCTTTTCTTTTTCTCATATATATGAAATGGAGATGCAAATATAGGAAAGTAAACAAACCTCCCATAATACAAGATGCACTCATCGCACATGTCTTTAAACTATATACATGGGGCAACACACAAGCAAGACATGTAAAACCTCCCAAAATGTAGGATGCACTCATTGCGCAAATCTTTAGACTACATATGGGGCAACAGACATGCCAAACAAAGCAAGCATGCCAAACACACACACTTTGAAGATAGAGAAAACATGGTAGACAAGTGATGGAGTGTCCCTGTTTCTAGGTTCATCACCATCTCAGGCACATTACAGGCACACACCGATGATTGCACTTTGCTGCAACAATCACCGAAGACACGATTAATGGTTGAGTTAGTCATAGAACCGCTCCCCGCTTTTGAAGAGGACTTTTAAAAATGCAACCCCACCTGCATCACAGAGATGCCTTACAATGATAAGGAAGCATGGCATACAACCCCACCCGCATCACAGAGATGCCTTACGGTGAAAAGGAGGTATGAGCTCAAAAGTTTACAACCCCACTCGCATCACAGAGATGCCTTACGGTGAAAAGGAGGTATACACAATAGATTTCAATATTTCAAGATTATTCAAACACACTTTACTAGCATTTAGAATAGACAACTTACCTTATGTATGCTCCCACCTTAAGGTGGTTGATATCATGCATCGATATCAAGCACATTAAGGTAGGAATAAAATACACAGGGGAACATCGACTTTCCCAAAGTCCATGACCCCTAGAGGTGACATGTACTTTACGATCACCAAATGTTCCCACAAACACATCCCTACAAGAAACATGTTAGTGTCCACATAAAAACAACATCAATGCATATGAAATCTGAGGCATGCTAGATTCAAGATAGACAAAGTGCACGGAGCAGCAATATTGTTATTATTTGTAGATGGGATAGAACACCATCAAAATCACTACGTGGAAAGCACAAGTTCTTCCACTAGCCAAGTGTCAGATAAAATATACAACCCCATCGTCATATTAGGTACTAAGTCTAATTTTTGATTTCTCGCAAAAGCGAAACTAGGTCCACATCAGTATAAATGTTTTTCGTCATCCGCCCGCTAGATAGAAACACTAGAGGAAGGGAAACAATAAATAAGAGAGGAGAAAAAAGTGTCTTAGGGACAATCATGTAGGAGGGTGCCCCCAGAGCACCAACCACAATGCTATGTCTGCAAGACACAACACACAACAATGAAATCAAAGAGAGAGATGATATAGAAGAATGATTATACAAATAGAAGAAGGTCACAACAGAGGCGGTCTCCTGGTATCTTGGACCTTACAAGAGAATCAAGGGTCATCCTAGGAGGCCTAAACAACATATAACACATCACGGGGGAAGCACATCACAAGAGAGATAAAGGGTTAGAGATACTTACCTGGTAGGTTCTTCGTGTTAAGTCTCATCATCAAGTAAATCATCGTCATCCTCCCACTCCCAGATTTTAGAGTAAAGTGGGACATAAGTTACCATATCCCAATTCTTTTCCTTATCTTTAGATTGTTCATTCTTAGGATCATCTTTGTTTGGTTCAATGTTTGGATCAATGTTTTCTTGTTGAATTATATGCATTATGATCTTGAGAGATGGAAGAAGGAATGTGGTTTGAGTGACCTCAGTGTCTATCCAAGAAAGTTTTAATATAGGAAGCCTTTCCTCACCTACTAGTACTACATCTTTTGCAGAGAGAACAATGGAAGTTAAGGTGTCGTGAAGAGAGGTATTCAATATTTTTGAATCCGTAGTGATGTCCAAATGACTTGAATATTCGGTCAAAGAAGGGAGATTAAGGGTCTTCTCCTCCTTAGTGATATCCAAGGTGTGTGAACAATCAAATAAAGGAACAAGGTTGGTAGGATGATCCTTAGAGGTTTCATGCATTATGATAGATTTTTTATTGTTGTTAGATGAAAACTCATCGTCTACCCATGAAATGTTCTTTGTTGAAAGGAGTTCTTCATTCACTAATGCTACCTCTTGGCTAGGGAGAGCATTGGAATGAAGATTTGGTGATATGATGTTAAGAGATGTGTCCATGAAATCATCCTCTTGCACCAAAGTGTCCTCATGAGGGGGAACAACCTTGAGAGATGGGTCATAAGGTAAACCAAAGTTATCATCACATGTTTTAGCAATAGGTGCCGTAGTGGAATTTTTTTAAAGTCATCTAAGGCTTCATCTAACATTTTGAGGTCATCACTAGTATATATACTATTGATCATGAATTTAGTGAGATCATCTAATATCAAAGGTTATATTCCCATGATATTTGTGAAGCTATCAAAATCAGATATATAACAAAGGATTTCATATGTGGAGCACATAGAGAGATCAACATCATGTATGTATGCTATTTGTTCCAAAACTTGAGGAAGTTTATCAGTGAATTTAAAGAAATGATCAATGTCTACAATGTATGCAAACAAAGCTTCCAAAGAAGTAGCCATGATATATATTTCCAATCAATGCCGAATCAGATTTTGAAAGCTTACAAAACACAAGTGCAAAGTTATATGCAACAATGACCTAAATGCTTGATTTTTAGTACTTTTTCAATGCAAATATATGAAAGCAAAGATGTTGTAAGGATTTTGATCAGGGGTAGAAAATTATATGTCTGATATCAGTCCAATACAGCAATAAGATCCTTCACAACACACTCTTGATGCAAATCTAAGATGATGACAAGTCAAAATATAGTGAAAATACACTAAAACACGCAATTTTTTCACCAAATCTAAATGCAAAAGAGCATGACAAAGGGTGTTGTGAGGAAAATGATGATGAATAAAAAATTATATTGGTAATAATAGCCTCTTAATGATAAAATATCCGTCACAACACGCTTTTAGTGCCACTCAAGGTCAATCCCTAGTGAAAATATAGCAAAAATAGATCATTTTTCATGGTTTTTCAATTCGAAGACCTAGAAAAATGGGTGTTGTAAATAATTTTATGAGGTATAGAAAATAATATTGATTATATCAGTCACCTCAATTCATAAAATTTGTTACAACACACTTGGAGTGCAAACTAGGCCAAACCCTAGGGCAAAAATAGCAAAAATGTGTGGTTTTTCACCAAATTTTCAATACAAGAGCCCAATAAAAAGGTGTTGTGAATATTTTTATGAGGGGAAGAAAATTATTACCCTAATAACAACCAATTAGTGCAAAAATATCTTTCACAACATGCCTATGGTGCAAATTTAGAGAGTCGACAAGGCCAAATCTAATGAAAATCAATATTTTTGGAGCCCTAGGTTTGAGATCTTGACATAAAATGCTATCTGAATGTTTTGAAATATGATTTATGGTGAAAATGAAACACACTCAAATCTTAAAATAATTTTCAAACCCTAACATGCAAAATGCTAATGTAATTCTAATGAAAAATCAATGAAAATGCTAGTTTTTGTTGACTTTTTCTATGCAAAAATGTAAATGGAATTTTTTTCTAAAATGCAAGAATAAAGACAAATGAAAATTTGAATGAGTCTCTAAAATCAGTAGAAAAATCTGAAACAATATTTTACCTACAACCCTAGATTTTGGAATTACTAGGTTATATGCAAAATTCACAATTTTCAACAAAACCCTAGCAATTTTATGATAAAAATGCAATGAAAACTAATGATTTTTTGTAATTTTCTATAATTTAAATTAGATCTAATGCAAAAATTAGAAATTTGATGAAATTCAAATTAATTAATGCAATATGCAAAACCTTAGCATGCAATTTTATTTTTCAATTTTTCCAATTTTTCCAATTTTTTTTGTAAATTTTCCAATGCAATAAGATGATTGATGATATGAATGAATGAAATCAATGAAAATCTGAATCAAAACACTCAGTAAGGTGCAAACAATTCCAACAACATGGGTTCACCAAAATGTAATCAGTGGAATTTGGATGTTAGGTATTTGATATATTTGGTGTATATCCTCCTTTCACCCTTACATTCAAGGACCTAGGGTCAAGTTGCAATGTACTATCATACCCTAGGTCACTATTGAGATGTAGGGAAACTTAGATTTTTATGATTTGATTGACAATTTCCTTCTCTTATGCTCAATTGTACCTTAAAACCCTAATTATGCAAACACAATAGTAAATAGATGAATAACGAAAAATGCTTCTGCAGAAAGATGTAAAATAAAAAATAACTATGCACCTATTTTTGGGGTTCTGAGGTGGAAAAGTCAGGGACTAAAGAGCGGGCACCCAAGTCTAGTGCCCTACTTTTTGTCAAGATTTGGAAACAAGGTCTGCAACATGTATCTGCTATACCAAAATTTTCCTATTGTGGAACTTCGAGGACTAATGAGAGGGTGTCCTTTTCATCATTTATCTACAATTTTGACACTCTGTTGTATCCTCCTACAACATCACTTTGTTTGCAACTCCAACCTGTAACCTGCAATCATGAAAACTTTGGGAGGGGTTTGTGGTGTTTAGAGGCTTGCCTCAGTCAAGCCTCGGAGAGACATTCAAGTCTTCCAAATACCATTGTCAGATAGAGAGTGCGTGCCTAGAGAGGTAGAGGCAAAAACCAAATGATAAATGCTCAATAATCACAATAGATGTCAACTTATAATGAATATATCATGGGAGGAAGAAGCTCTTCATTCCATGAGGAGATGGATGCTCAAATTTGCAAAACTAGTAATCCTCTAGTTGAAAATCTAGTTTACAAATGAATGCCTAAACATGCTTTTATATGCAACTACAAACATTCCTGCCAAGATTTTGTAAATTCAAACTTACCGAGTCAGCCTAGGGACCAAATAACGGTCATAAACTGACACTAGAAATTTGGGCCTAACCCAAAATAGGGCAGGACTAGGGCACGGGTGCCCAAGTCCTCCCCCTATTTTGGGTAGGGTTAGGTTCAAGGGGTCCCTCTAGGCCCCATTTGTCATGACACCTAGGGTTCATTCCATCAGGATGTTGAATTATGATGCAAGATGTCCTAAATACACACTAAAGACCCGAGAGCTAAACCTTTTGAGGGAAAAGCCCCCAAGGGGACATTTTTTGACATTACAAAAATGTTCCTCAAAAACAAGCTTTTTGCATTGTATATCCTTTTTACCAGCAGTCCCTATGTGCCCTAAAAGGGCCGGTGTCAATAAAACCAAAATGTCATCTTTTTACTTGCCAAGTGTGCTTGAAACATGCTAAATAGGTTATCACTTAAGTGACCACCAAATGATTTATTTCCATATTGTTTTTAAGTCAACCATTAAACAAAATGATGTTCTTCAATAACCTCTGTCAATGCACAAGACCAATGCATGGTCTAAGTCATAATATCAACTAAGACAAACATATATCAATGTGTATCACCTTACCACATACATTGACTTTACATAATGAAGTTCAGTCAAATACCTTTAATGTCATCTTCCTTTGTGTCAGTCTAAGACATAATTGCACCAAAAGCTAAGTAAGAACCAAGACTTTAGTGAATATTACTGCCCCATGCTCATACCAATGATGATCAATAAATACCAACACACACCCAAAGCAATGATCCTTATGCCTTTAAGATGAATGCCCATATACCTTGTGAATAGTAAACATCATAATGATCAAAGCTCTTTGTCAATGCTTTGTGTTAGTTTACATCTTCTAGTGCAAGAAATGTTAAGACAAGACCATGTCACACATGTGTAAGTGGTGCCACAAGGGAGACCATGTGTAAATGTTGTCACAATATCAAAATAGTGCTAAACGATAATCATCAAATATCAAACCAATGATGTCTTACACCTTTCATAAGACAACCTAACTTGACATCGATGCCAAACCCAAGTATTGTCAAATTGATCAAGAAGTATCATCATGTAACATATCAACTAAACCAATGCAACTCAGTTTATAGGAAGACAAAGTAGGATCTCAACTGTTACAACATACCAAATCAACTCTACTAACCAATATAACCATCCTGAGTATCTTATGTTGCAATAAGTACTTTGACCATCAAACACATCAAACATGAAGATTCATCCAAATATAATAACCACATTATGCAAAGAATGGCAACCAAATGTCCAAGCTCATTGTGATCAAGCTCACTGTCATATAAAACCAAATACCTCTGCCATGCCAACTGTCATGATGCAACTGTTAATGCCAACTGTCATGAAGTGCAACTATCATTGTACCACAAACCTGAGAGTTTGTGTATTTGACATCAAGGACAACAACTGAGAGGGCAACAGTACCATGTCAAATGTGCAAAAAGAATCAGATCAATATCTTTCATGGTTTGATAAATTTTAGTGTTGAAAGTTTGTAAAAATATGAGTTGACAATTTACGAAAAATTTAAAATATGGATTTTTATGAAGGCTGGAGTAAAATCCTTTGAGAGCAATATTCTTGAAGACATTTCACTAAATATGCAAATAAGAATTGAATTCATATCTTTAACCATTTAGGACATTTTAATGCAAGAAGTTTGTGCTGGTGGTTTTACAAGAAAATTAATTTCTAGAGTTTTATCAATGCTGGGAAAAATGGCTTGGTGGGTAGCTTAGGAATGTTATTATACATATCTTGGCAAGTTTTCATGCAAAAAGGTGCTTCCATTAAAAATTTATGGAAAAAGTCAATTTTTAGACATCCCGGTGCATGGTGTTGAAGTCATGAAGTGAAAATTTCTTCTCCAATTTTATTTGAGTGGATTTTAAAGATATTATTTGATGCAGTCAAGGTAGGAAGGTTCGGTGAGGGACTATCCAGCCTTGCAGTCTAATCAACTGAACACCATGATCATAATGGATATGCAACAGAAGCTAATAGCTAATCGACATAAAGATAAAGATATTCATGAACATAAACACAAGATATATCCTCAGAAAACCCTAACAGGGAAAAACCCAACCTTCAAAGCTCATTCCTCATATATTATAACTTTAAATTGAATTACACATGCCTCAAGTGCATTATAGATGTTAGGCCACAACCCAAGGATTACAAAAGATTCATACAACAATATTCTTGCATAAATTCTTTCTTCTACATCTCCATTTTCTGCTCTGCAACTCATTCTGCTTCCTTATCTACCTTCTACAATGTTCTGCTACTCAATCAGATCAAAACAACTTAAGATTTTGTTTTCATTCTTCATAATATCGATCACTACCTAGAAACAATCCTTTATCTCTTATTTATATCCTCCTCAAGCTTTCTAAACATTAACAAGTCAATCTAATTACAACGGCTAATTAGGGTAATGTGTACACAAAATAGGTCAGGCCTAAACATAAGGCATTGCTCCGCTAGTGCATAAAACTTCATACAGATCTCCATGAAGGTCGATCAAGTCCTATACTTCATTGAATAATGTTCCTTTAGGCTCCACAAGTCACGAATTTGCCCTGCAAGCTGATTAAAATTCACTATGTTGGCAAGAGACACTATATGGATTCATGATTGTTGTCATTGATGGCAACAAAGTTCAACCCACACATCCGTAGGACATGATGTGTCTATATCGGAAGTCAGAGTGAAGAATGTTGTGGTCCGGTAAAACAAGAACAGAGCATGTGGCAAGGTCTGACAGACAGGTTTGGATCTCTTAGAGGAAGCATCTTGGTGAAGTGCAGATTTGGGGAAGTCAAGAGGACTACCTTGAGTAATAGATTCCAAGGATTTAGCCTCTGGTGATAGATGAGGAAAAAGATATGAATACTTGGGTACCGGGTTCCTGAGTGACAGTGTGAACAACGGAAGAACTGACTGACAGAACATCAGACTATTTTCTGAATGTGTTACTGATGGTGGTAAAGGTTATGAAGGCATGAATTATGTTTGGTCGACATGATTAATGATTTCTACAAGTATATGCTTGATCCGCATTACTTGATGTGCAAGGATTCAACCTACAGATCAGAGTTTGTGAAAAGATTGACTATTCTGGGTGCCGACTAGAAAGGTGATGAAATCACTTGTGCAGATATATATACACGATGGATTTAGTTGTGAGAGGTGTCATTGTTGTTAGTGATGTGCGAATAAAAGTAGAAGAGCAGAGCAGAAGCAGTAAGGAAGGTCCGGTATGTGAAAGGAAAGAAGTATTAGAGAAGAGGAAAGATGAAGTGCAGCAGATCAGTATACTAAGCCTAACTAGAACTGAACTCTAGCATTTTTAGATGCTCCCAATCAGTTCAAGTATTGTATAACACTCTTTTTGTAGACAGTGAGTCTCTTGTAGGCAGTGTGCTCGAGCAGTGAGCCCTAATTGGCAAGTGCCATTTTGTTTTTCCTTATTCTTCTAATAGAGAATAATCTTTGGGTTAATCACCCCATGGTTTTCTCCCTTAATAGGGTTTCCACATCAAAAATATTGTGTCATGCGTATCTCCATTTCATGGTTATGTTTGCTTGTTTGAATTAATGCTACATTGATTAATAAGAAAGTTCAGAAAGAAGAAATAATTAGGATAACTGATTCACCCCCCCTCTCAGTTATCAACAATTGGTATCAGAGCTAAGTTCCTCCTAACAGAGTCTAATAGCTCGAGGAAGATCTGGGAATCCAAATGGATGCATATGATTTAAGGGAGCAACTAAAGACTGCCCTTGAGGATCTTGAACAGTCAAACTCTGAAGTCAATGAATTAAAGGAAAGACTCAAACAGGCTGATGATTTCATGAGAGAACTAAAAGACAAATTAAGTCTCTCTATGAAAAAGAGAAAGGAGCTGCTTCAGCAATTGGCAACATAAGGTGAAGCTAATGATGCAAATGAAGAGCTGACTGGAAAAACTAAGTTATGTGAAAAGTTATGAAAAAAAGTCATTATGGTCAGGCATGAAATAGAATCAGGAGTTATGAAGTTTACCCAAGAGATTGAAGAGAAAAGAAAAACTGAAGATAATCTAAGACAATCTCTCAAGGAGAAATCAGAAGATTGCCACCAAATGGATAGAATTATCAAACATCTTGAATCTGATCTTCAAGATGCTAAAGAAAATGAAGAAAAACTTGAGGATCAAATTGTCTCTCTCAAAAGGGATCTTCAAACAGCAAATGAATATAAAGAGAAATTCAAGATAAGCTCTGCTCAACTTGAAGTTCTTCTTGGAAGTCAAAAGAGGGTAGATGATAAGTGTGGTTTGGGATATGAAAAAGGAGAAAGCTCTGGATCCAGTCAGAAGAATTTTGGATCAGAAAATCCAAGGAATAGGCCTAGAAGACCTCCGGTAAGACAACCCAATGCTCAAAGATATCCATCCTTCAATGGATACTGCCATAGCTGTAATCACTTTGGTCACAAAGCTAATCAGTGTAGAAAGAGAATGAATCAGACTAATTCATCCTTCTCCAGACAGTGTTTTAACTGCAAAAGGTATGGTCACAAATCTCATGAATGCAGAAATATGCAAATGAACAAATCATTCAATGGTAGATGCTTTGCATGCAATAGAATATGTCATATGGTTAATCAATGCAGATCAAGAGGATATCAATCAAATATGCAGAGAAATGTTGTTTGCCAAATTTGCAATAGATCCGGTCATATTGCAAAATTCTGTAGAAGCAAGAATCAGGACAAAAGAGGTTGAGTATATCATAATCAGAATCAAGATAAGACTAAACAAAAGGTGAATGCGGATGAAATTAAAAGTGAGATGAACAAGATTTGGGTGAAGAAAAGTACAGAGAATGTAGAGGTTGGATCCGTACCAGACTCCGGTGCTGATATTCCTTCCAGAAATAAAAAAGTGAGCTCTAGCTCAGGGGGAGACACAAAGAAAACCTTGTTCCCCCAGCCAGTCAATTGGTGCTGGAACTAGCACAAGAAGAGTTGCAGACTGAAGGGTTCATAAGGGTAACATCCAAACATACTGTGGTTAAGATTTGAAAGATCTGCAAGATGTTTAAAGATCAGGATTGATCTGGTTCTTCAAGTCATCTGAATAAGGCAAAATTAGAATAACTTAGGTCGAGCATTTATTGCAACCTGACATTAGGGTTTGCGAAGCAATATAAGGGTTTTCTCATTAACCACTTATTCATTCTGCATTCAAGAAGAAATGAATTGTGGGGCTCTGCAATAGAATTTCTCAAGTTCATCAAAGATCATTTGCAAAAGTCATTACATCCAGAAATCAATCTGACCAACTCCACGAAACTGAAAGGCGCAAAAGGTATTTTCCGTTTTCAATATCTCACTACAAATCTTTTGAAAAATGGATACTTCGAATATAGTAGAGATTTCTGATAGGCCTCGCCCTGAATTTAAGAAACATCCTTACAAATCATTGGAGGTAGATCCCTTAGGAGCATTCTCTAGTGTTCTGCATGGCATTTTGCACACAGAAGACATTAGGGTTTATATACATGCAAATATTGAAGAGTTTGGGGAATTCAAACTAAGAGATATCTATCACAAACAACTGATAGATGATGCCTTTGAGCTTAAACCAGAATATAAGGGTAATCAAGAGAAACATTTTGATCAATTCATTCATTTCCCCTACTTTGAAGAAGATGAATGGGTCCGGTATGTATTGAGTAGGATGCATGATAACTTCCTATGGATGAACAGACCTTGCAAGATCACAAAGGAGGCAATTAGGGCAGTAACTGGTCTATACTCTTCCAGAGGGATACCTGTCCTCAAATCTGTCAAAAACAACATTGTAACTGAGGCCACCGGATCAAAATTTGATAAGAGGGCAGTGACCATTGAAGATATTACTGACCCAGATATCAAGTTTGCATCTATGATAATAGGATATAAGATATATCACTCCAGTAGGGAGAATTTAGTATCCGGAACTGCAGTATATACTGCCTATGAGATTCTAAGAAAGAATGCAAAATGTGATCTCTATGAACTTCTTTTGAGCCAATTAATGGAAAACATACAAAAGATCAAAAAGGACAAGAAGAACTCTTTCAAATATGGTGCACTAATATTATGTCTATTCTTCTACTTCATGAATGAGTTGCCAAGATCAAATGGATGGGTATGGTAGAATGACAAACTAGTAGTAGTTCAGATCAGAGATTACTTGCATGAACTTGGGGATGCTAAGGCAAGAAATACAGCTTTGTGGGGTTACTTCAAACACTTTCAAAATACAATGCAAATTAGAGAAAGAATCCCCAAATCAGTAGTTGAGAAATACAAGGATTCAGTGTGCATGGTAGACACTGATCAATGCCTAATGGAGGCAGTAGAGCCAAGGACAGTCTGGATCATGCCTATGGGGTATGAAGTTGATGAACAAATTGTAGAGCTGCATGTTAAACACATGCTCAGTCAACCAAAGGACCCAAAAGCAGAAAGATTTGGAACCTTTGAAGAACTAAGTGTAAAAATTCACACTGAGCTAAGGCAGCCAGAAATCAAAAGGAAGGTAAGAAAAGAAGTTGAGGAAGTTGCAAAAAGCTTTGGCATCTCAAAGGAGGCACTTGATGCCAACAGGGAAAAGAGACAAAAGGCTGAGGAAGAGAAGAAAGAGGCAGAAAAGGGAAGCAAGGAAAGTGCTCCGGTAGAAACCTCAACCCGGACCAGATCATCAAAGAGATCTGCACCTGTCCCTGCTAAAAGCTCAAAACCGAAAGTCCAAGCATCCGAAAAAGGAGAAAAGAGAACAAAGAAAAAGGCAACAAGGTCTTATGTTAGCCTAAAGGATGATGAGGAAACTGAATTAGATGAGGAGATAAGGAAATTGAAGAAAAAGAAGAAATCATCTGGTGAACACTCTACCGGTCAAGGAGAAGAAGAGAAGGAAGAGGAATTTGTTGAAAAACCCACCCTGTCTTTAGAAAGTGTAATCAAATCAGTCACTGTGGATGGAAACCTTCAACCAATGGCTGAATTCTATGATGATTACAATGAGGCTGACCAAAAGATCCTACAGGAAGCTACTATCAAGTATCTGAACATATACAATAAGGCTTTCATTGAAATTATATCTCTTATTCCTAAGAGCCTAGAAAAGGAGTTAGAAATGAGAAAGACCAATGCCATGGCAAAAGACCTTGAGATCCAAGAACAGATAGCTATTCAGTTATATCCTTCAATCAATCCCAAGACAATGAATATGGTATTCAAAGATTGCAAGGATGAGTTCAGGAGCAAAGCCAGAATGAATCAGCTCATGCTCGGTGAGACTGACAAGGTAGCCAAGGACATAGAAGAGATTCTCTGGAAAGCCTTCAAAAGATTCAATCTTCCTATCATAGAGGACTTGGGTGCTGACCCCTCAGCCACAAATATTGCAGAAGAGTTCACTGAGAAAATAGCAGGAGTAATGGACACCGGTATAGAAAAGGATAAGGACTCAGAATCCTCTGTTCTGGAAAAGGAAGAGGTGGCCCATGAATAGACTAACATCAGTCCTTTGGTTTCCCCTGCTGACTCCAGATCCAAAGAAGAAGAAAGAGTAAAGGAGAAAGAAGCAAAGGTGAAGGGAAAATAAGACATCAGTGCAAAGGTTGTGGAAGGAGAGAAAGCTCCAAAAGACAGTTCAGTGACTACAAGAAGAAAAGAAAAATCTGTCTCCAGCAAGAGACACTGCAGAATCAGTCAAAGACTTTTTGACAAAAGCAGCTATGGAGATTGATGAACCGGATCTATTAAAAGGGCCTCTGGACTTTGACTCTCTATCTCCAGTGCAAACAATGAAGATAGCTTCATTTGCAAATGTGAAGGCCAAAGAGAAGCTACTAAAATCTCACATGGAAGACTGTGAGCTTATAGAGGTAGCATCCAGAGTTTTGGAAAAGATCATGCCATCTTTTCAGAAGGATCCCATAGCATCCTCTTCCAGAAATCTCAAAACTCTAGTCAGCAGTGTTAATACACATTTTGATTATCTAGAGAAGTCAGCTGAAGAAAAGGTTCGGAAGGAGTTTTTGGATAAGAGATATTTAGAGGTACAAGAGTTGATCATAAATGATAGGAGAAATATGAATATTGGGATAAAGAGCTTAGAAAATGCTCTTAAAGATGGTAGAAAAGTATACAAATTTGTATTTCCTGGTCCAAAGCAACAATGGAGATTGAGAAGAAAATAAAAGAGTAAGAGGATAAACTACTAAGTTTGTCTCAAAGTTTTGATCCTCTCTCTTCCTCCATAGTAAATCAAGAGTGTCAAACTATTGCAATCACAAATGCAATAAAGAATTTGGAGAAGGAAAAGAAGAACATAATTAGCTGGATGGGTGAACTCAGAAGAAAGGTTTTGACTATATCCTTGATTATTTCTACCATAGAAATTTTCATTTCTCAGTTGTGTCATTTTAGTGGTCAATCTTATCAAGTGTGTAGTAATTTCTTTGATTTCTTCCCTATCCCCTTGTGCTTTTGCCACAAATGTATCCTGAGGAGGCTAGAAGAAAGACTGACCATTACTCTGATTATTATTGGTATTGTTACCAGTATAAGGGACTATGGCCTGGATTGGGGAAGGATTATACATAGGGGTGTATGTAGGAATTGGATTCAATAATGGAGTATTAGGCATAGGGGTTCAATTCCATGATTGTGTTTGACTTTGCATCCCAGGATTTCCTCCATTAAGAAATGGATTATAAGTTGTTTGTCTCATCTCCTGGTTTACTGAGGCTTCCTCTTTATAAGCTTTGGATATTGTATCTATATCAACCTTTCTTTTAACAAACATAGCAGTTAGTGGATTAAGGGCAACATAATACATGGCTAATAATGCATTTGCAGTTACTGTGTAAGGAGCCACTAGCCTGGAATAAGCCTTTTAAAACCTATCATTAAAGTTATCAATCAGCTCTTCTTCACCTCTTTTAATTACAGATATAAGGTGGAAGGATCTATTGGCCCCCTAAACCAAGACAAAAATGATTCTTCCATAAGTGCCCAAGAAGAAATGTAACCGTTAGGCAAGTTAACATACTAGTTAGAAGCCTGCTCATTAAAGGTGTAAGGAAACAATCTACACACAACATCTTCATATTCCAACCTGGCTCTAAAGCATGCCTCCTTGAATATCCTAACGTGATCTTCTAGATCTTGATGCAATTGATATTTAGGACATATCTTTCCAAGATTTTTTGGCATCTTATGATAATCAGTGAATGTTATAGGAGAATTGACATTAAAATAAGCCATTGTAGGTCCTTGTGCCTGGCCTAGACCTCTAGGAGTACCTGGATTTCGAGGTGGACTTGGACCTCTAGGAGGACTTAAACTGAGATTCAAAGATATAAACGAAGAACTGTCAGGACTCACTATGTTATGGGTATTAAAAGGTGATCCAGGAGGCATTCCAGATGAGCCTCCTATGTTTGATATTCTAGGATTCCAAATCAAAGGACCTTTACTCTGCCTTCTATCAGGTAATTGAACAAAGATATCTTCTGAACTGGTCACCCTACCACTCTTATGAGCCAGCTTTACTTAAATCCTACCTTAACTCCAATTGTGTCCTCCTTCTAGCACCAAAACTATTGATGATTGTTTTTACACATTCATAAAAATAGTTTAAAATCCCCAAAATGAACCTAAACTATCTTGAAAGATATGAAGAAATTGATTAAGAGTTCTTAATCCCAAGTTTCTATATGGTCAGGTCTTGACCTTGTGGACAATTTAGTAGGTTAATGTGAAATAGTAATATGCAAGGGGCCTTACTTGATTTAAGGTGATCTATGACTCACTAGACTCGAATTATGCAAATTGTTACAAATATCAACAAATTATCCATCTCTTTCCATAAATTTACTACTATATCATGATATCTTTGTATGATTTATAATGAAACAAGCTTCTCTCTTCCAATTGATATGAGAATTGTCAAATATTAACACAATTGATCATGCTTCCTTCAAATGTAAGACAATTTCCTTTAAATCTCTGCATTTAAGCTAATTATTTCAAATGTTTGGGGAAAAGTTAGAGAAATTCAAATTGAATATCATTCTACTATAGTATCTAAATGCTCTGTTATTCACGTTGTAAGAAATACACCAAACTTGATTAAATCAATAAACTAAATCTTTAAATGTGAAGCCCTAAGTATTTTCATGAACACACATCCAAGATTGCAAGCTTTTAAAGAGGTAATATTTCAAATACAAGTAAGAGCTAGAAAACACTCTAAAAATAGACATAGAATTCCAGATTTATTTGTATTTAAAACACACAGTCATATATGATTTACAACGTATGAATGACTCTTTGCTTCATTAATCAACTTAATAGAAAACTTACAAACGTCTTATAGATACAATAAGGAAGCTAGATACTCCACGCATTCCGTAGTGCAGACACAGGCGACCTCCTTCTCTAAACTAAAATACTTTCTAATCAAAGTGTTCAAACAAATCACAATTGCCAGCTATCTTTGAAAATCCCTGTGTAACTAATGTACAAATAGCAGAGCTTCTTATAAATAATTTGAAGCTTCCTACTGCTACAGCTACAAAACTTAATCTACAGTCTAGATCCATCTATTATTGATCAAGGGTGCATATTCATCTCTAACCGTTTCTCAAAATATCCAAATGGTATCTTTTCCCTCTCAAAGGATGCTCTTGGAATCTTTTCAAAAATAAGATTCCATTTTCTTTGACTTCTTCCCGCAGATACTCTTTACTTGATCTCTTTCCAAAACTGTTGCTCCCTTTACAATTTCTACTTCTTTAAGAACGATTTAAAATTATTGATTACACCTTCTATAAAGGTGTGATCTCCTCCTAGACTCTTTGTCCATACGTACTCCTATATTATAACACCCTCGTTTATTTTCTTTTCTTTGTTCTCTGAACCTTCACTTTTCTTCTTGTATTTCTTTATTTTGGCACTTTCCTCCATCAATGAATCAATCATTTGTTTGCTCATATATGCCTCAGGATTCTCCATGCATGGTGTAAAAATGGCTTTGAATTTTGTTAAAGCCCTTTGCTATTCATATGCTGGTATATCCATGCATTCATGACCTAAGAGTCTTTCTACTATCCTTTTATGCACTCTAATCATGTCATCTACCTTTTCTTCTAATTCATGAGCAACTGCTATGCACTTTCTGAGATTATCCTCCTCAAATTTGAGTTCTAGTCTTACCTGTGGCACTTGATTTTCCATTGAAGGGGTAATTACTCCTTCATTTATTAGTTCTTCTGCTCTTTCCTCAATTTCCTCTAGCTGTTCCAATTCTGATTTATATTCCTCTCTTCTAAATTGGCCATTATATACAAGCATGCTGCATTTATTCTTTTCTTTTGCAGCCAATTCTCACCCTTTTACTGCTTGTTCAATTACTTGTTCTCCTTCTTACATGAAGTCTTTGAACCATTCTTCAAATACATTGGCTTTGAGCCTTTTATTTTCCATATCTTTTATTTCCTCTTTGGATACAACCGCTATCTCACTGGGCAATTTTGGCACTATTGTATTGGGATCAAATATTCCCTTAATAAATTGTTGCAATTGGACAATGTGTCCTTTCAAATATTCTTGTTTGTCTTTATCTTTTCTCAACATTTCTGTTGTTACCTGGTGCATGTCTTCCCACTCAGTAATGTATTGCTCTCTTGTTGTATGCCCCAAATCAAAATTTAGTATTTTATATTCATCTAAGGTTATTTCTCCCTTAGTCTTCTCCTTTTAAGGTATGGCGAAATTCAGCATCCTAGATCCATTTGGACCTCTTTGTATGGCTGACATTGTTCTAGCCTTTCTCCTTTCTTTCTTTGGCGTTGTATTGCCTAGTAGACTTTTAATATCAATAGGTACCAATTGTACATCCTTCTTCTCTTTCCTTATTTCTGTCCCTAACCAAGTTGGGACTTCCTTTATTCAGTAGTTTTAACTTCATCAATTACCTCTTCCTGATGTCCTTCTATTTCCCCTGCTCTTATTGTTGTGGAGGATACTGTTGTTGAGGTATTGGCCCTTGTACCATGGGATTATTTTTCTATTGAGACTCACCCTCATTTTCTTCTTCTTCAATTTATGTGTCCCCTCCACCTTCATCTTCTTCCTCAGGACCGTCTCCCTTTGATGATTCCTTTTCTTGGTCCTCTTCCTTATTTGTTTGTTCTACATTTGACATGTTTATATCTTCTACTTGGTTTTCAGCTTTACTTTCATCAATATTCTCTATTTGTTCTTCACCTTTAGGTTTCTTGGCTTCATCTTCTGTAGTTTCACCTTCTTTTTGTACTTGCTCTATATGTACAGGGAACTTATCCTTGTATTAGTTTCTTTTACTTCTTTTTCATGTTCTTTTGTGCTCTCTATGTTCTTTTCTTCTTCACTTTGTTCACCATACATATTCAAAATATTCAATACATCTACCCTTGTTGTACCAATCTTTGTTTCTTCTTTTTCTTGAATAGGTTTTTTCTTTACTGTCTCCTCAGGTGCATCTTCCTTTTCAGCCTCTTCAATTTTATGTGCTTCATCTTGCATATCCTTTATTATCTTAGGAGACACCAGGGTACCAAATGGATCTATTGTTCTTGACTCTTCTTGTACCCTTTCTTTTTAGACTCTAAGCCCTGCTCAATTTCCATCTTAGCTTGGTGTTGGTCATGATGTTAGTCATAAAAAAGCATAGAATAAAAGTACACATTAACCTTTATTCATCTTGAAAGATACGATGAATTCAGAGAATTCATGATCCCAAGTCTCTGGTGATTAGGTCTTAATCTGCTGAGGTTACTCAAAGGATGATGTGCATTGTTGTTTCCATTTTCGGGCCCTACGTTGAGTTCATCATCATGACACTATTTCTACAAAGATTCTTCACAGAGAGGTCATTTTATGTAGTCGTTTGATCAAATGATACAGTTATACTCAAATATTTGCATGATATTCATCAATTATACATGCTTTGTTTCTAAATATGCTAAAGATATACAATTATGTACGAGGTGTCCACATATTTGCATTATTTGCTTGAGATTATCAATTATTTGCAATTATGATAGTGAAATGCTCTAAAATTTAAAGGAAATTGAAAGAAATGCTTCAAATTAATGTTGAACCTTCAGCTATTGAACCACATGTACATCAGATATAGTCATGAAGAGAAGAAAACCAAACCATATGTTCACCAGGAGATTCCTTAGCTAGATATAGTTGATGCTAACTTCAAAGGAATTGTATGAAAACAACACATGCAAGTAGACATGCACTCCAAGGGACGCAACAAATCACCACATATATCCAGAATTCACACACTGATTACTCAAGATTTACAATGAATTGTAATCAAAACAAGTCTTCTCATTCATTAAGTATGCAAGGATATAAATGTATTCAAAAAGCTTTGAAATGAGCCCTGAATATTTCAGCAGACGGATTTCAATTAAGTTTCGAATCCTTGAAATGAGGCATTCCTGCACCTTTTATAGAACAAGGTGAGGAATCCGTTACAAAAGATCTACGATCTTGATTTATCTATGAATATCTACGGTCAATATTTCCTTTGACTTTGTCAACTATATCAAATGGCACAAGGCAACTATCTAAAATACTTATTTTCACTAAGTATTGGATGCTGATATTTACTTCATGATGCATCATCATCTACTTTATCTGACTCATGCACTCCATCATCAGGTGCATCACTTTCTATACCTTCATCATCCTGATGATGGCGACCTTGAATATGAGGCTGCATGATGACCTTGACATTTTCATACAACTGCACTATTTTATCTTTTTCTCCACCATCCTGGGTCTTTGCTTTGATAATGGCGTGTTTATGTGCCTGGTATTTATTTATGATACTATTCAACTTATTCCTTCTGTTGTGTAATGTCTCATTATAATTTTCTATTTTCACCTTGGTCCTCACTAGTTTATCCATGATTTCTTCTGTCATTTGGTTTAATGGATCACCATCAACAAATTGGAAGTTATTAGGTAGAGCTTGGATTGCAAACTCCTCATCTTGATTTTCTAGTTTTCCTTCTAACATTTCCAAAATTTCTACCTCAAAAGACATCATATCATGTAATTTTATGTTGATTTCTCTCAACTTATTGTTGCATCTTTTGAGTACATCACATTCAAATTGAATGTCCTTATACCATATATCTATCAATAATGCATTGTTATTATTCAGCACCCGCTTGTTGATGAGCAATTGAGGATTTATCCTCTTTATTTCTCCCAGGACATCCAATATCTTCTCCAATTGGAAAGACCTTTTACCTGTTTCCATTTGCAGCTTGTCTACCTTTTTCCTAGAGCCATTGAGAGAACTCCACCTCTTCAAAGAGGCCTTTACCACTTCTTCTACTTCATCAAATGTGGAATACATCCACTTTCTCAATATGGATGACTCATGTTTCATGAGATCCAACTTATTTAACTCCTCTTGGGAAATACTAGTCAATGGGACTGAATGATCAGGGGAATTATCTTCATAAATAGTTAACCTTCCTATATATGCATGCAACTGAGCAATGTGCTCTTTGTGTTGCTTATTTTTCTCCTTTTCCCTCTTAACCTTTTGAATCAAAGAATCTATAATGTCTTTTCCTTCTTGACCCTCCTGGTCTTCATTTGCAAACCCCAAGTCAACTGTATTAATCTAGAATTCTTCTAGAGTAATTTTACCCTTCTCTTTATCTACAGTAGGGATTGCTATCTGTGCAGTCCTTCTTCCAGTTGTTGGATCTCTCTTAATGGCCGAAGTCATTCTGGCCTTCCTTTTTGGTTTTATCAGGTTGTCTGAAAACAAGATGGATACATCAAATTCCTGAATCTCAAAATCTACCTCGGTGTTGACTTCCTTTCCCAACCATCGAGGTACCTGATCATGTATCTCAGCATCATCATGATGTTCACCTTGATCTCCTGTATCCGTCAGCATATGTGATGGAGGAGGTGATTTTCTTGTTTCTTCTTCATGATGCTCATACTAGGGGCGATCCTGTGGTATCTCTTCTTGCTGAGGAATTTCCTTTTCTGGAGGAGCATCATCTTGAGGTGGAGGATCTTGTGATGCATCTATATGATGATCATGATGATCATGATCCTTCTCCCTTATTACCTCATCCACTTTTGACTTTTCCTCCTACTGAGGCACATTCATAGCAGTGGATATTGTGGAATCCTCCTTAGGTGCTGATATTTGTTCTGAAACCACTATTTGTTTTGCACCGACATTACTTACTTCTTGAACTTCAGAAGCAGGATCTTCTAATACATCTTTCTCATCAGCTTTCTTTTCCTGAACCTCTACTATAATGGGCTTCACTGATGTATCCTGTTGGTGTTGTTGGCTTATATCTAAAGCATGGCCCTCTGGTTCAGCCATCTTGACTTCTTCCATATGTTTTCCTTTATCAGGTGTAGCTGCTGGATGTTCAGGACTTACATCTTGTCTATATGTAAAATCCACTGCTACAGGACTTATCACCTGTACAACTAATGTGTCCAGCCCCATTTCTTGAGCTATCTTCTCTGGACTCTTTTCCTTTTCAGATTCCACTTGCTGCATCTCCTCCAATATTGTTTGAACTAATGGAGTCCCCTGAGGAGTCATGTGAGTACCTGTAGCAAGGGTTTCCATCTTTTGCGAAGCTACTTCCTTCACTACCTCATCATTAGATAAATTAACTATTTCATCCAATGAGATAATGCCTCCTTTGAATATCTTGGAGGTTTCTTTTCTTTGCTCTTCTACAAGTTCAGTCTTGAACTTCACAATGGTAGGAAGTGGAACATTGTGTTGAAATTCCTTATGGAAAACTTCACTACCTCCCCCTGTCAACATTATAGGGGATTGCTTTATCTCACCCCTCATGGAGGTTCTTGGTATCTTAGGTATGGTAGCTCCACCACCTATGGGGCTTTTCTTTTCCTTCTGAATAATAAAGGGGCCTCCTCTTCCTCAGGCTCTTCCTCTAGGAGAATATCCTCTTCTATTTGTTTTTGTGAGGATTGACCCTCTTCCTGGGTCTCAGTAACTACTACCTCTGCTGTCTGATCTTTCTTAGACTTTTGTTTACTTGCCCATGGAGGTGATGCTGATCCTGATCCTGATGCTGTTGCATCCTCAGCTGGAAACACTGCCCTTTCAATAATCACCCCTTTGGGTTCATTATCAATCTTCTTACCCCTATGGGGTCTTTTACTTTGTTGTTGTTGTGGAGGCAGCCTTTCTCCTTTAGATTTCCTTTTTTCAATTATAAAATCATCATATTCCTCATCAGGAATATCCTGTCCTTTCTTTTTATTATCCACAGTAATGGCAACACCTTTCTTCTTCAATGCCTCAATTTGTTCATCTACCCAAGCTTGGGTTAGGTGTAATGTTCTGGCAATGAAAGGATCTAAAGATATATCTTATTGCATAGTCAGATCAGGTGCAGATATTGTATCATTATATATTTTCTTTTCTTCATACTCATCTGCTAATATCCTGCCATCATCCTTTTTTAACTGTGAAGGAATGGAGATGCAGTCAAAGGTTTTGATTTGATTCAATGTTAACCTTTGGTATCTTCTTCTTCTGGCTTCTGCTTCATCTTCACAATCCACCCAGAAGTCTTCTAGGTGCCTCTTATGAATAGGTTTCCCTATTATTTTCTATATCCTCCCATAAGGATCATATGGCCTTACCAGTGGGAATGGCTGCAATTGCATTTTATTCAAACTAACCATGACTTTCTTGATACTTTCTGAATCTAGGCACATATACCAGCCAATGGTTATTAGAAACAAAATTGGTGGTATTTTATGGGCATCCTTGTATGCCTTCAGTATTGTGGAGCTTTGTCTTATAAATTCCATTAATACCACTGCATCAGTGGGGTATCTTGGTAGCATGAGGGGTTGTCCTTCAATGCCCTCAATTTTCATGTAAGAAAATGTTGCAAATTGGACGTATTAGGCTCCATGCCTCTAGATTATTTCTTCAGCCTCCATGCTCAATCTTTTCATCCTGTCCTCCTCCATGGTTCTCACCAGATGCATAGAGAATGCATCATTTACCAATTTGTAATCCTGGAGGTAATTAACTCTCTACAACTGGGGATGATGATCCCAGATATGAGCATCATTGGTGGTTCCACCAATCTTTCCAACCGTTGTTAATGCATCAAATGTGCCTTTGTAAGCACAGGAGTAGACAATGTATGATGTCATGTAAAAGGAACAATTTGAACCTCCTAGGTTCATCAGCTGCTCATATAGAGCATCACTTATCAATTGGCCCCATAATAGCTTAGTGTCTGCATATATGCACATCATGATGACACCGTACATCCAGTCCTTAAAACTCTAGCAAGGCTGGCCTATCACCCTGCTAAGTAATGCAATCATATATTGATACTCTTCGTCAAAATCATACTTATATAAGTGCACATGAAGCTTGGCCACTGTAGGATATGTATTGTTCTTGGCCCTCCACTGATACATGGTCCTTCTTGCTTTCTTCTTATTATTTTCATATTCAAGTTTAGATTTCTTCAAATCTATGCTGTTAACCTTCCTGCCCAATGGCAATCCAAATGTCTTGGAAAGACCCTTGATGGACAGGTCTGCATATATTCTCCCATGTTTCACCACCTGTCTTGTTTGTGGATTGTAATTTTGTGCACATTCAATAACTAGTTCTGGAGACTCCATGGAGTACAGAAAACCAGCCGCGTTCCACATTACCGACACGAACACTACATCCAACAGGGTGCTTCTATTATTTTCATCATTCATTTTGGCAGACCAGGCCTCCAAATCAGTACTTCCTTGATGCGTATCCGTGATGGCACCATACTTGAACAGGATTCCTTTAGGAGATGAGAACATGGGCCTGCTGAATTCAGCCTCACACTTATCTAACCTCTTGTCAGCCATGGATATCTGCAATTAACAAGATTTGTCTTACAATGGATATTCACAAGCATGCACATAACCATTTATCTCTACTAACATCATGCATACTATACTTATTCAGCATTTACTTTTCATGGGATGTATAAACTAGAACCTACAACATCATACCTGATTATGCAGAAGCAACAGGATGAGGGTTTCAATTACTTACCTGGTTATGCAGATCCCTTTGATTATACCAGTGGTTTTCTGAAAATGCTTTTAATTATCGTGATAATCTCGTGGTTCTTCCTGCCTGTAAGCTCTGTTCATCCAAGTATCGCCCGTATGAGGGTTTGGAAAGATAGCGCTCTGTAAAAATTGATTTTATCGCCAAGTAAGTGTAAAAATGATAATTGAATTTACCTTTTAACTTTGCAATTAGGGTGAAATTAGGGCAAACCTTGACGTATTAGATTTTAATCATTGATTCTTTATGGAAACTCAGGATTTTGCCAGGTGTGTCATCGGGTTCTGTGGTCGGCGGGAACTACCTACCACATCCATGCGCAGTAAATGTCAATGACATCAACAAGAGCTGGGTGATATCCGTATGACAGGATATATTCGAATATCGGGGTGATATTCAGATATCGGGGTGATATTATCAAATATCATCCCGAGTGCAATGTGATCATCCTCCTCGAGAAGAAAAAACTATCTTGACAAGATCAGGTGGTGAACGCACCCTTAGGTCATGTTTTATACATCAGGAGGATATTTCAATATATCAGGTGATGTTACAAAAATGATGATGACCGGATAAACTATAACCTCTCTCTCGGAATATCGAGATGACATCATCTAGATATTGGCTCAGTATATCACTATGGCATGATGATGTCATCATCATGTTATGCGAGAAGGATCATGTTTAGGAAATATGCCCCCGAGAGGTAAAAGTGATGATTATGTCATCGTCATGTTTGTTTCTTTGTTTATTGGACTTGAATGACATCATCAGGATAATGGCTTAGGGGGATATTTCACGGTAGGAGGATATTGAGAAATATCGGGTTACATTGAGAAATATGACCCTCGCGAAATACATAAGGCTACTAACGGTTAAAGGTCACTATCACCTAAAACTGACGGCTGGACATTCGGACCGCATGATTTATCGGGTGATAAATTAGATCAGGATGACCTTCTGTAATATGACTGATGTTAAGAAATATGACCCTCCCAATGTGAATATTAGGTTTGACCAGGATTTTGACCCTTCACAACATTCACATCCTAATGAATATCAGGGCGATGTAAAAGGCAAACCTGCATGAAATTTGATGCTCTTTCTAAATATGAGGTTACTGGAATGAAATATGAATTTTGACAAACTAACCTCATGATGATTACTTACCCAGTCTCTCCATTCCGTGCATGATGATCTGCATGACTTACTTTTACCAAACCGCCAGAAAGCACAAAACAAGCCAAGCCAAAAGTTGGGTCCCTATTTTGTCAAGTCAAAATGGAGTGTGTTGTGTAACCACACAACAACTTGCCACCAAAGAAAACAAACAAATTCTAATGATTCAAGTGATGCGATCACATTCATCCATATTATTCTAATTCTTTCTAAGTACAAGCATCATGATCTTCTGAATGATACAAGTTCATCATGGTAACAATGCTAACAAAGGATCATGTGTGTGCAAATGATTAATAATCTTCATCTTGAAAGCAAGTTGAAAACAAATGTAACTGGTGTTAAACTACATAGTTGGAGATCATCCCTCATAGCCAACTGGGATAGAGCCTTGCTGCCAGCAGGCGTCTATAGCCCCGGCAAGGTTATCTATACTATCTCCCTAAGTAGAGCCCCACTACTAGCAGGCATTCATAGCCCCGATAGAGTTACTTAGATGGCCTAATTTTATTTCTTTTCTGATTTTCTTTAAAATTTGTATCTGATATCATCATGTCAACTCATTTATACAAGGTATAGTCACTTGCAGCTTTAGGTTGGAGATTGTATTGGTAGCAAGGGAGTCCCTTTAGATTTTTCACTTAACACCTATACTTGTGTGTTCAACAAACCCAAGGCTGTTAAGTGTTTCATTGTGATTGATGCACTTTGATCAAGAAAAGGCACCCTGATGAAAGGACATCACAGAAGGTCTGATCATGAATACTTCTTAGAATGAATCACAACCTATATCTGAATTTGATCTCATCACTTGAATCCTAACAATCTAGTTATTTTCTAGGATGATAAGTTTCCTCATCTTGACTAACCAAAACAAAAGCTCAACAAGCAAACCACAAAACAAACAAACAAACAAAACAACAAAAAAACACAACTGTACAAGCAAATATACAAATGTACATTATGATACACATGACTGTCATGAAGTCACTTAGGCTTGAAAATAATGTTTAAGGAATTGTCCATTGACTGGCAATGGGACATCCTCACCTATCTGATTCTTGAGCCTATAAGTGCTGTCTCCTAGTATCTCAGAAATTTGAAAGGGACCTATCCATAATCTGTCAAACTTACCATGGTCTCCTTTCCTCTCATGGGCTTTATCCCACATCAGGACTAAATTAGATATTCTGAAGGCTTTGTCTTTGGCTCTCTTGTCAAACCAGCATTTGACAACAGCCTGATGTTTTGCAAATTGGTCAATTGCTTGACTTCTTTTCTCGTCTAGGTGCATTCGCTGAAGCAACCTGACTTCTTGTCTATTGTCTATGCCTTGGTACTCTTGGGCAAAATGTAAGGTAGGAATTTTCAAGTTAACAGGGAGAATAGGATCCACCCCATATACTAATTGAAAAGGTGAATTCCCTAATGCAGTTTTCATTCTAGTTCTGTCTACCCATAAGGCATATTTCAGAAATGAATTCCATTCCCTAGGGTTCTTCTCTATTAATTTTCTTATGATATTTAGCAAATTTTTGTTGGTGGATTCTACTAATCCATTCCCTTGGGGATAATAGTTGGATGAGAACTTGAGTATGATCCCATGATCAAAAGCCCAACTTGATAATCTGGTTGAAGTGAAGGCAGAACCATTATCACTTAATAGAGCATAAGGAGTTCCATACCTGGTAACAATGTTGCTTTCCAGAAATTTAATAACATCATCTACAGTACAAGTCTTGCTGTTGACAGCTTCAGTCCATTTGGTACAGTAATCAGTAATTGTTAAGACATACCTATGGCCTGAAGAGGATAGAGGATTGATTGGTCCTATAAAGTCGATGCCCCATTGTGCAAATGGGTGCTCTAACATCACTGGCTGCAAGGGTTGTGCGGCATATTTATCTCTGTTGGCAGCAACCTGACATACATGACAAAATTTAACATGTTCAGCTGTATCTTTAAAGACTGTGGGCCAATAATATCCTGCTTTGAGGATTGCATGTATTGTGGCCAGGGCTGATCCATGTGTTGTTCCAAACTTGTCATGTAATTCTAATAAAATTTGCTTCTGGCTTTTCTAAGCATCTCAAGTATATTCCTTCATAATTCTTCTTGAACAGGGTTCCTCCCTTCATCATATATTTTTGTGACCTTATCTTCAAGGCTCTTCTTTGTGAAGCTTGCATTCTTGGAGGACACCTTCCAGAAATCAGGATGTGCCTGACATCTGAATACCACTCTTTATTGTCCTTAGTATTGATAACATACTGCTGACTTGTGATGTTTGGATCAATTTCTGAAATCATTTGACTCAGAGCCTGTCCTCTTACCAATTTCATTAGTGTAATTTCCATGTCATACTCTTGTAATACAGTGATCCACTTGGCTCTTTTTTCACCAGGTTCACTCTACATTAGTAGCATCTTCACTGCTGCATCAGGCACTACTGCAATCACTTTGCTTCTTAGTATATAATGCCTAAATTTCTTTACTACCCTAACCAATGCAAGTGCTTGTCTTTCAACATCCACATATCTCAGTTCAACATCCTGGAAGGGACAGCTCATGAAAGCTATTGGTTTCTCTTCTTTCTCTTCATTCCTTTGAGTCAATACTACTGCAGAGGTATGTTCTGAGGCAAATGAATAAATGTAAAAATCTTTTGTGTAATCAGGACTGATGAGGATAGGAGCATCTGATATGGCTTTCTTTATGTCCTCAAAAGCAGCTCTAGCCTCTGCTGTCCACTCAATCTGGGCATCTTTCTTCAGCATGGCGTTTAGAGGTCGAACTATCTCTACAAAACCAGTGATGAATTTTCTTACAAAGTTAATCTTACCAAAGTAAGACTTAAGTTCCTTTTTGTTTCTAGGGAGTTGTATTTTCATAATAGACTCCACTCTGGCAGGATCAATGATGATTCCATCTTCAGTTATCAAATGGCCTAATAATTTGCCTGTTGTTACCCCAAATATGCATTTCTTGGGATTCAAGGATATTCCATACTCTTCACATTTCTTCAACACACTTCTGAGATCTGCTACATGGTTCTCCCTTTCTTTGGAGAATGCTATCAATTCATCCATATATATGAATATACATTTTCCTATTAAGCCTCTGAAGGCTATGTCTATTGCTTGCTGGAATGTAGCTCCAGCATTTATAAGTCCAAATGGCATACGTCTATATGCAAATATCCCCCACTTGGTGGTGAAGGCAATTTTCAATCTGTCAATCTTATCAGCCATCACTTGGTTGTATCCCGAAAAACCATCCAGGAAGGACATCATTTTGGCTCCATTTACAATCTGTAGAACTTCATCTAATGATGGTAAGGGATAATTATCCTTCTCTGATGCTCTATTCAGGTTCCTAAAATCTACGCATAGCCTGATGTCTCCATTCTTCTTTCTAACTGGGACTAGATTAGCCACCCAAGTGGAGTGCCTTATAGGAAAAATTATCTTGGCATTTAACAACTTCTTGACTTCTTCAAAAATTATTGGTTCAAGCAAAGCATTGACTGGCCTTTGCTTCTGTCTAAAAGGTTTAGCATCTGGCTTGAGGGGAATAGTGTGAGTTATGACTGATGTGTCATATGTTTTTAACTCATCATAAGTCCATGCAATAACATGTATGTAATCTTTGAGGGCCTGAGTTATTCCTTTTAACTATTCGGTTGTGCAAACCTTACCTATCAAGACATTTCTTTTGTCTTCATTTTGTCCAATATTCACTTGTGAATATTGACCTCCATTAGCTTTGGGAAGATCTTTCTGTTTCAGCATATTATCCAAATCAAAGGCCCTTTCTAGTTTAATCATACCTTTGGGAATCTTGTTGCTAGGTAACTAATATTTCATCTTCTTCCCAAAAGTGATCTTCCATACCATTCTCATCTATGATCTGAGCATCAAATATATCCCTGTTAGAGATGAAATCAAGGATATGCTGATCATCATCAAAGACTTGAAGATTAGTAACATTATCAGGTACTAATGGTATAGATACCACTTCTACTAAAAATTTCTTTAGACCTAATATAGATAGTGGCTCCAGTGTATTGCCAGCCTGACAACTAATTCTGAGTCTCCAAAGACATGCAGAATTCTTACCTTCTTCTTAAGAGCAAACAACATCCCGTGAATCAGAGCTTCATACTCTGTTGCATTGTTAGTACAAGGGAATTATAATCTGTAGGTAGCTAAGTAGGACTTTCCTGATGGATCAATGAGATCAATCCCTACTCCCGCTCCTTGTTTGGACTTGGATCCATCAAATCTTAGAGTCTAGGATTTATCTTCAATAAGAGGCTTAGCTGAGCCTTCTCTTTTCTTTGTAGCTCTGGTAGCTGCTCCACATGATATCCATTTTAGTTTTGGCATCTCAACCTTTTTAGCTTTCACCCTTTTTGCCTTCTATGGAGTTGATGATCCTTCTTCTTTCTTATCTTTCAGAGGATGATCCTCTGAACTAGGCAATGTATGCCTTTTCAAAATGTGTAAACATAAAGAACAGGTGGTTTCTAAGGGTGGTGTGGTGCAGGAGCACCTACCTGACAGCTGGCCTCCATGAGGCAGTTAGTTTGTTATAGGTCTGGTTAATGTTTCCAAGAAGGTCTTATAAGACCAATGCGTGTAATAAGGTCATGTTGACCATACTTTACTATTTTTAGATAGTTTGCTTGGACAGCTGTTATACTGTATGTCCGGTTGGATCTCCCAGCCGCCTGGAGAGATTTCCTAGCCGCTTGGAAGCTCCCAGCCACTTGGAGTCGAGTTGGTAGTACTCGCAAGAATTCCTATTTATGCATTAGGATCGGTTGGTTTTAGATATATTGAGGAGCTAGGTTGCACAGAGTGAGACAGAGAGAGAGACAGAATATTGTATTTGCATCTTTTGAAATCAATAAAGAGATCCTGTTTGTGTCCATTCTCTGTTTTGAATTCCATTGTGTAATCGAGTTGTTGTTCTAGTGGTTGCATGGATTCGCTGATCCATTCCACCGGTTGATTCGTCGAATCAGTGGAATGGCTATGTACAATAGTTTAGGATTTAGTTTGCATTTTCTATTTGTTCACATGTATGTTTGCAGGATCGCAGTCGAGATGTGCTGAGAACCCTAGCATGGGCATGTGCTAGGTCATGCTGGTAGTTCAAGTCTGGAAAGTTGTCCAGGAAGCAGATCGGGTCACCTCAGGAGGTTTGGCGGATCGAAATTCGCTAAGGTTAGAAATTCGTCACAACGGAATCATCAGGATATTTCTGTGTATATCCTGCAGTTACTTCGGGTGTCATCCGAGTAGATGGAGGTGAGCATGATACAGTTGTTTGCATAAGGTGAATGCATTTCGGGGTGATCATCACAAGGTGTTGCCGAGGAAGAGTATATCGGCATAAGTTAGTCGATCAGGTTGATAAAATCATCGCGGGCCGATAATGTTAAGTTTGGCCGACAGCAGGATATTGAAGGAACTGCATATGACGTCATCGTCATCAGGACATTCTGAAATATCACCCAATAAAGGTTTATCCTGCTGACCATAAGTGTTTTGGTATCGGCATAAGGCATTGAGAAGTTAAGTGGATCGGGAGGAGGATATTCGGCAGAATATTCATCATCAGTATAAAGTTGAGTATCATCATCAGGATGTTTCAATATGACCGGATAAGTCATATCCTGATGCTGCTTGTTTAAGTAGGTCGGAGATCAGGGTGACGTAAGCGTCCAAAGGAAAGGTGCATGAGAGTGTCGTCATCAGGATATATGGGAGGAACCAGATATTTTATATCCTGCTGATGAAGATGATGTCGAACATCATGATGCTGCAGATAGAGGTTGGCGGTAAGATGAACAGTGATCGTCAGGAGGATGATTGCGCTTGCCGAATATGATGAAGCTGCCGATAGCCGGATATGATGATGCTGCTGACAGGTGAAAGGTCGAAGGTTTGTCTGCAGGAGGATATCGGTCGGCAAGAGAAAATATGATGATGCTGACAATGTTAACATAAAATATGATGATGATGATGGGTTGTAGACATACATGCTGTATGTCAAGGTTTTAGTGTGGATGCCTCTACATCATAGTGGTATCAGAGCTCAGCAAAAGGTCTGGGCTGTTGTGTGTTGATTCTATCACTGAAAAGACAGAGGTAGAGGAGTGAGAGGTTGACAAAATGCCTCTGAAAGGTAATGGTACTGCAAGGGAATTGCAGGAGATGAAGGAAAAACATGCCAGAGAGATGAGGAAGATGAAGGAGCTTGCTGAAGCACTTCAAGCCAGGTTTGTAGCCTTGGAGAAGAACAAAAAGAGGGAAGTGGACGACAGTGAATTAGAAGAAGATGAAGATGCTGTTGAAGAGTATGAAGAGGTAGCTAAAGATCTGGATGCTGAAGACCAGAGATTTGCAAAACTGTTAAAGGCAGTGCAGAGTGATAAACCTAAGGTAAAGGTTGATGTTTCCAAGTATAATGGAAGTTTGAATGAAGATGAGTTACTGGATTGGATTGCTGCACTTGATAATCACTTTGAATGTGAAGATGTTGTTGAGGATCAGAAGGTAAAGATTGCAAAGACCAAGTTAGGAGGTCATGCTTTGGTATGGTGGGATTATGTACAATCCGAGAGAAGGAAACAAGGAAGGTCAAAGATCACTTCATGGGATAAAATGGTAGCAAGGATCAAAGGTAAATTCTTGCCCAAGGATTATGAAATTTAGATGTTTAAGAAGCTGAAATTTTTAAGGCAGAAGGAAATGGATGTGAAGGCATATACTGAGGAGTTTTATAAGTTGAGTATGAGATCTGGTCATCATGAGAATGAGGTAGAAAAGGTGGCTAGGTACTTGGCTGGTTTGAGATTAAACATACAGGATGAGTTAGTTTTAGCTAACCCTAAGAGTGTGGAGGATTGTTACCAAATGGCAATCAGGATTGAAGAAAAGATGAATAGGAGACAAGATAAGTCCATGAGAGGAAGAGGCAGCAATATGAGGGGAAGAGGATTAGCCCCTACAACAAGGCAAACCAATGAGGGTCAAGAAGACACTGGTAAAGGACAGGGACAGTCTGATTTCAGAGGTGGATGGAAAGGTAATAGAGGCAGATTTGGAAGTGGTAGAGGTTCTACTACATTTTCAGGAAAGTGTTACACCTGTGGTGAGTTTGGTCATCCATTTTTCAAATGTCCAGAAAGCAAAGGTTCATCATCCAGAAATGATAGAACGAATGACAAGAGAGTACAACTTGTGCAAGAAGAGAAAGTAGAGGAATGTGTAAAAAGTTTAAACACTTATCAAGATAGAGTTCCTGACAATTATGGATATCCTGAGGAGGGAGAAGCATTGATGCTAAGGAGAACTAGTTTGCAGACATCAAAGGATATGATGCAAAGAAGAGCTCTTTTCAAGACCACATGCAAGAGCAAAGGTAAAGTATGTAAGGTTGTCATTGATACTGGTTCAACAGATAACATGGTATCTCAGGAAATGGTGGATAAACTAAATTTGGAAAGGATTCCACACCAACACCCTTACAAGGCATCTTGGGTGAGTGATAGTCAATCACTTTTTGTCTATGAACAGGCATATGTTGATTTTCAGATTGGAGCATATCATGATAGAGTTTTGTGTGACATTTTGCCCATGGAATGTTGTCACCTACTGTTGGGTAGGCCATGGCAATTTGATAGGAGGGTACTGTATGATGGGTATGCTAATACCTACACCATCAAGAAAGATGGGAAAACTATTATGTTGATGCCATTACAGGAAGCAGCTGTAGTACAGAAGGCAGCAAAAATCATTTTAGTGGGAAAGAAGGAATTTGTGCAGAAGCCTATAGGAGCAGGCATAAAGGCAGTTGAGGACATTGCAGGGAAAGAAGTTGTTAAGGACAATAGTTTGAAGATAGTTTCAGTTTTGACTGATAGAGGTCAGTAGCAGGTTCGGCAACAGGTTTGCAAACAGCAACCAATTGAGAGGAATGACAAGGATGTTGTCATAGTTGGGACTATTGTTTGTCCTATAAAGGTTGAAAGAAAGACAGAGTTGAACATTACAGAAGTTCAAGAGGTAGTTCAGACAGAGGTTCTGGTCAGACAACCTGACAAACACAAGGTATGTGACAGAAGGGCCTACATTGACAGGCATGAGGATTTACTTGCAAGAAAACAAGTTACAGTTCAGAAGTCTTGGAGCAGCCGAGAGCCAGCAGAGGACAAAGCTGGAACAGGTCAAGACACTGCAAAGGCAAAGTGTAAAGGTGGAGGACTTCCACAACCTAACTCATGGGACATGAGTTCTTTTCTATTGGGGAGTATGGTGCAAGAGCACCTACCTGACAGCTGGCCTCCATGAGGCAGTTAGTTTGTTATAGGTCTGGTTAATGTTTCCAAGAAGGTCTTATAAGACCAATGCGTGTAATAAGGTCATGTTGACCATACTTTACTATTTTTAGATAGTTTGCTTGGACAGCTGTTATACTGTATGTCTGGTTGGATCTCCCAGCCGCCTGGAGAGATTTCCTAGCCGCTTGGAAGCTCCCAGCCGCTTGGAGTCAAGTTGGTAGTACTCGCGAGAATTCCTATTTATGCATTAGGATCGGTTGGTTTTAGATATATTGAGGAGCTAGGTTGCACAGAGTGAGACAGAGAGAGAGACAAAATATTGTATTTGCATCTTTTGAAATCAATAAAGAGATCCTGTTTGTGTCCATTCTCTGTTTTGAATTCCATTGTGTAATCGAGTTGCTGTTCTGGTGGTTGCATGGATTCGCTGATCCATTCCACCGGTTGATTCGTCGAATCGGTGGAATGGCTATGTACAATAGTTTAGGATTTAGTTTGCATTTTCTATTTGTTCACATGTATGTTTGCAGGATCGCAGTCGAGATGTACTGAGAACCCTAGCATGGGCATGTGCTAGGTCGTGCTGGTAGTTCAAGTCTGGAAAGTTGACCAGGAAGCAGATCGGGTCACCTCAGGAGGTTCGACGGATCGAAATTCGCTAAGGTTAGAAATTTGTCACAACGGAATCATCAGGATATTTCTGTGTATATCCTGCAGTTACTTCGGGCGTCATCCGAGTAGATGGAGGTGAGCATGATATAGTTGTTTGCATAAGGTGAATGCATTTCGGGGTGATCATCACAAGGTGTTGCCGAGGAAGAGTATATTGGCATAAGTTAGTCGATCGGGTTGATAAAATCATCGCGGGCCGATAATGTTAAGTTTGGCCGATAGCAGGATATTGAAGGAACTGCATATGATGTCATCGTCATCAGGACATTCCGAAATATCACCCAATAAAGGTTTATCCTGCTGACCATAAGTGTTTTGGTATCGGCATAAGGCATTGAGAAGTTAAGTGGATCGGGAGGAGGATATTCGGTAGAATATTCATCATCAGTATAAAGTTGAGTATCATCATCAGGATGTTTCAATATGACCGGATAAGTCATATCCTGATGCTGCTTGTTTAAGTAGGTCGGAGATCAGGGTGACGTAAGCGTCTAAAGGAAAGGTGCATGAGAGTGTCATCATCAGGATATATGGGAGGAACCGGATATTTTATATCCTACTGATGAAGATGATGTCGAACATCATGATGCTGCAGATAGAGGTTGGCGGTAAGATGAACAGTGATCGTCAGGAGGATGATTGCGCTTGCCGAATATGATGAAGCTGCTGATAGCCGGATATGATGATGCTGCTAACAGGTGAAAGGTCGAAGGTTTGTCTGCAGGAGGATATCGGTCGGCAAGAGAAAATATGATGATGCTGACAATGTTAACAGAAAATATGATGATGATGATGGGTTGTAGACATACATGCTGTATGTCAAGGTTTTAGTGTGGATGCCTCTGCATCACGGTGCCTCATGTAACCTGCACCAATTTTCAATTAGGACCTCCTGCGGAGATCTCTGGTGCTGTATCATTTTTTGAATCTCTTCTTTCAAGAAATCCTCAAATTTTGACAAATTATTTCCGCTGTCTTCATCAGATGACTCACCATCTGATTCTAGAAAATAATCACTCCCTGGGGTGATTTTCTCCTTTTTCTTAACATTCATCTAGTCATACACCATAATTTTTTTTGATCTCAGGATATGATCCTCATCCTGACTCATATCTTCTTCTACTCCTATAATAGACAAACAAGAATGAGTACTATCATCATCACCAGATGCAGAACTTACCTCCGAATATGATGATGATGCCTTGCTGCATGTCTGCTCCAGCTCCATCATGTCCATGCATACTTCGCAGGTCTTTTCTGAATGTGACTCATTATGTAATCTGCACCAACCAACAAGTAGAATGTCATTAGCTAGTATATTCAATATCCTACATCATTCTATTTGTCTGGACAAATGCCTCTCAAAACTCCTGAAGTGATCTACATCATTCTCATTTTCAGGTTTATTGTCAGGTTCTACAGTTTCTTCATCATCTAGAGAATCACCATCATGATGATGATGAATGTCCAACATCAGGATCTCTTCTATCTTGACAGTCTATGGCCTAATGGAGTAAACTCCAGGCTCTACGTCCACATACATGATCTCATTTGTTCTGTTATACTCGGTGATCATATGCTTCATTCTAGGCTCAGCATCAATCCTGATCTGGTTTGGTATACCCTTCCATGGTAACCACATGTGACTGAAATCTGTGGACATATATCTGTTAAGTGTTTTGGACCAGTCCTAGCTAAGCAACATCCCATAAGTATCAGGTATGTCAACTACCTGAATGTCAATGTAATACTGGATCTTGGGATCAGATGCTAACTGCATGTGGATGTGAGTTAACTCTCCTACCACACTTACTTCTATTTTGTCCAATTGAGTGACTTTCTTCAGGGATTTAGTAGGATGTAATCCTAAAGCGTTACATATTGACAAGGGCATAACATTCGTGGAGGCCCCTGAATCCACCAAACAGTTGTGCAAGTTCTTACTAAACATTCTTATGGTGAGGAGGAAAGGAGGTGACTCAGTTTTGTCTCTATACAATGTCATGTGGGAGGTCTCTGTAGCCTGAATAGTAGCTGGCACCTTATGTTTGGTGTTACTATCTCTAACAATATGATCTTTGCCACCAGGCTGACCTGAGGGATGACTATCCTCTTTAGAAGTAGGATCATCTAGTGATTTCATAAATGCCTTCTTGATGGCATGAGTTTTCAGCAACTCAGACAAGGACAGGCTGATTTTAATTTTCTTCATTTCATCAGCTAAATAATTGACTAACTTGTCAGATTCATGAGGCACATTTACAACCTTAGATACTGCGTTTGGTGGTGACAGATATTAAGCATTTACCTTGGGGAACCCAGGGTTATTGCTGGCTTTAGGATCAGGAGGTGTATTGAAGTTGTTCGGAGGTAAGGAACTGGTTAGTGGACCCATAGGTCTGTTAGAGTTACTTCTCAAATTATAATTGTGCTTACCCTTATATTGCTGTTGATAGGCATGCACCTCCTCAGGCTCACTTGCAAGCTCATTTTCATCCTCAAAAGGAAAAACATAATTTGACTCAAAAGCCATGGCAAATTCTTCACATGCCTGAGTATAATGCTGGTGAGCAGGCACTATCTGCTGATAAAGGTGATTTATATAACTCTCTAATACAAATGCTGAGTCATATCCACAAGGAACAAGTTCATTTCCCTCTCCCTGAGGCAGATTTCCAGAAGTGTTAGACACTTCAATCTGGAAGATGCTAGCAGCAATTCTAAATTGTGGATAGTCCAATTCTGCATGAGCATTTGTATTAAGTATTCTACACCAATTGGTGAGGGCTGCCTCAGTAAGATTGACTCTAGTAGTCTGTTTGGCCTCACTAGGTGGCTGATTATCTAAAGGTGATGGTAATGAACCATTACTTGGCCTAGTGTTCCATGTTCTAGGCTGTCTAGGAGGATTGTTATTATTTCCACCATTATTGTTGAAATTATTGTTGTTATATCCTCTGTCGGGATAATGTGGTCTATCATTAGCATGGGCTCTATTTTGGTTAGGCTGGGAGTAGAAACTTTGATTTCTCAGATGAGTGACCTCTGTAGTTAGTTTTCTTAGTTGAGCAGAGATTTCTTTGATCTCTTCCTTCTCTTCTTGAGCTTTAGCCACTACATTTTCAGTTAAAGGCTTGAAGAAAGAGGATCCAGTGTTATTATTCTGATCTACACCCTGAGGTGTCAGTGTTTGTGCAGGATACTGTGGTATCTAGCCATTCCCATTAGGAGGAGGAGGCATGATACTTAATGGAGGAATTTGCAAAGGTGTAGGCATGACTGCTGGAGGCATCATAGCTCCATTAGGATATTGTGCAGGATATGATACAGGATATGTTGGATACATGCCAGGCAATGTAGGGAAGGCCGTATTTGGAGTAGGAGCAGGTGCAAGGTGCTGACTAACCTTTATGGCTTCTTGAAAAGCTAATGCTAAAGTTGTGATCTAAGGATGTGCTCTCCTTATGAACATGGAGGTCAAAGGATCCAAGGCTGAATAATAAATGCTCCTTGTGGCCTCATCAAACACAGTATAAGGGGTGACTACTTTGGACAATATTTTCTGAAACCTAGCATTGAAGTTTGCAATTGGTTCACCTTCAAATCTTTTGATTGTGGCAAATAGGTGATAATTCATGGAAGGATCTGTTGGTGCCTGATTTCACTGTCAGTTTCTGAGCAATTTTCATGCAGGCACCTTCCCAAAAAATCCAAAAAAATTCTAAGTCTTTGGGCCTCCTCAGCATGTTTTAACATCAGCATCATATTTTCTTTGGAGGAGGTCATCATCATCATGTTTCCAGACATCACCCTGATGTTGCTTACGAGGGTCATCATATTTTCTGTCAGCATGATCTTTCGCTGGGGTGATATTCTAACATCGGGTGATCTTACTTAAGATCATCCTGATGATGTTGCTGCAAAGTCCTAAGTATGATCCGATCTTCATCGGGGTCATCATATTTGAACATCGGGTGATCTTAGTCAAGATCATCCTGATGTTGTTTTATCACTTCATGTTCGTTGTTTTATCACCCTGATGATGCTGACGTCATTCTTATGTCAGGGTGATATCCATTTTTCTACCTGTCTGCATCATGATATTTTCGAAGGGAGATATTCGCCTGTCGGCTTCATGCATTGTCCAATGGGGGTGATCATTTCAAATATCAGTCACATATTCATATATCACCCCGATCTTATAGTGGAGCTACAGTGCAGCATGATATGTGTGCATCAGGATGATATTTCCAAATATCAGGTTATCTTCCAAATATCATCCTAATGCTGATGTACGGTGACGTCATCAGGATGTTCATCGGCCAGACATTTGGTATCGGCTAAGCAGGAGAATCTTCCTCCGATGCATCAGGTTGTGCCGATGAAGGCGATTATCATATAGGTGATATTGTGATGATGATGCTGACGTCAGGGTGATATTTCAAGCAACAGGATATCATGCTGTTGGAGGATGATGATGAAGGCTTATACTAGTGTCGTCGGGAGCAAAAGCACCGACATCATATATGCTCGTGGCCTAGTATATAAAGTGTTGAAAAGGTCGCCGCGGGGTGCATGTGGGATAATTGATATCCTACATATTTTGAAATATCACGATGAGGTATTTTGGCAGGAAATGGTTGCGATGCACTGATTGATGTTTTCCCGATGGGCCGCTGGTGGTTGAGCCATTAATGGCAAAGGTTGCAGAGGTATGGACGGATCTGGTACCCGATTGAAGGTGTACATCAACGGACAGTGGCGCAGGGCTCGAGGTTTCTTCCTGTCTCCTCCCCTACCTACTGCATTCATGTTTGGGCACCAATCTGGTAATGCGTTGAGCGCCATTTTTCTGATATTGTGTATCTGGTGAGATTTTTGGTCAGCCATGTAATTAATTGCTGTGGTACACTTCCTGGCTGTTATAAGCAAGAAGTGTTACTCATTTCTAGGTTGTTGAAAACTGGACATTTTGGCTCTGTAATAAGATACAACTAGTTTTGGTTGCTCTGTGCAGCAAACTTGTGAGTTTATGTATCTCCTGTTGTACGATTTGGCATGAATCCACTGATTTCATGGTTAATCTTATATGAATAATGCTATATTTGCATGTGTTATGCTGATTCTGTCTCCAGTTTTGCATGTATCTTTCTTCTGACTCCAGGTATTCAAGGAATGTCTGAGATTCTAGAACATAGAATTCCTTTGTTGAATGTTTAATCTTTTAACTTCTGCTCAAGGGGTAGATTAAATTGTTTTTAGATTGAATATTGGGAAGGGTATACTGCAATAGGGATGCCATAAGTATCGACAGCTTAACACTCTGTATTGGGAGATATCTGTAAGGCAGGTATCATGTGTATCCCCCTGAAATCCAATTTTAGCTATTCATGCTGATCATTCACAGGTGTATGTCTACGGACTCCAAGCCCTGGATAGGCACCAATCTAGCTCTGTGTTGAGGTTATACACCAGGTCCAGGTTTGCATCCAAACATCAAATCAAACCCTCTCTTCCTTCCATCTGTTAGTTGTAGGATTAGGAGTAGGAAACCCTTGCATGCTCTCATACCTAACCAGACATTATGTCCAAGAATGTTGCCAACCTTGTGATTTGTTACACAAATCTTGGTCCATACGTGAGAGTATTCTGCCTGTTGCTGTCAAGTTAAATCCTTCTGTCATTGAGCCAGTCAAGGTTATACTTTTATCAAATAGGGAAATCCCCCTTGGTGCGGCAGAACCAGAAGTGAAGGGGAGGAGCTCACGCAACCTCCTATATTCAGTTCACTGAATCTGCCTGTGCATTAGAACTGGCAAACCCTAATGCTGATTCAGAAGAAAAACCAACAGGATCAATTGGAGCTTTAAATTTGTCTATGAAAGCTTTTTCTAGGACATCCCATGATCCAATAGAACCATGATCAAGACTAGTATACCAATTATAAGCCTCCTCCCCTAAGGAAAAAGGAAATAATCTGCATACAACATCCTGATGTTCTATTCTGGCCCTACAGCAGGCCTCTTAAAGGTTCAGATATGATCTTCTGCATCTTGATAAGGATGATATTTCAGACAAATTTTGTCCAGGTTCTTTGTAACTCATGATATGCAGTGAAGGTCAATGGTGAATCTGCTACAAAGAAGGACATTGCAACCGAAGGAGGTTGAGCCTATGGTATGGTTGGCTGAGGTTGGACCTGGGGTTGTGGTTGTACAGGAGGTGTCACAGATAACCCTGAAGGTACTTATAAACCAATAGGAGTTATAGGAGGAGGCTCTGGTGAAGCTCCTGATGCACTAGATCTTGGAGTGTGCTGGATATCCATAGTTCTAGGTCTGAACCCTCTAACAGGTAATTCTTCAAAGATTCCACTAGGTCTTGACCTGGTATTTATCCTGTGAGCTAAGATTTCTCAATTTTGAGGCAAATTGGCTGGATTATTGTAAATATTGGTTGAATTTCAAAAGCTGAGGTGATATTTGCGGTCAAATGACTGATCTGACCAGATATTTACGAAATATTTGGAAAGATAGTGCAAATATGAGGTGATATTTGGTCTGGCAACACATTGCAGGTTGATATCAGATTTCTAAAGCAGGATACCTCAAAGCTTTGACAATTTTACCTAAAATAAGGCCAATCTTTGCAAATGCATGATGATCCACTATAAAGATTGCAATATTTATGATTGATTTCAAAAAACTTTACATAGGATTAGTGTATATCAACTCAGAACAACAAATATTTATGTCTAACTTGAGAATTTAACAGTGGCTGAGTGTTACCTTACGATCTTTACCATCACCTGAAAATAATGATGACGATCCTCGTCTTAGGCCCTCCTTCTAGAGCCAATTTATGATGGCCATGATGTTAGTCACAAACAAGCATAGAATAAAAGTACACATTAACCTTTATTCATCTTGAAAGATACGATGAATTCAGAGAATTCATGATCCCAAGTCTCTGGTGATTAGGTCTTAATCTATTGAGGTTACTTAGAGGTTGATGTGCGTTGCTGTTTCCATGTTGGGGCCATACATTGAGTTCATCATCATGACACTGTTTTTGCAAAGATTCTTCATAGAGAGGTCATTTTATGTAGTCGTTTGATCAAATGATACAGTTATACTCAAATATTTGCATGATATTCATCAATTATACATGCTTTGTCTCTAAATATGCTAAAGATGTACAATTATCTACGAGGTGTCCACATATTTGCATTATTTGCTTGAGATTATCAATTATTTGCAATTATGATAGTGAAATGCTCTGAAATTTAAAGGAAATTGAAAGAAATGCTTCAAATTAATGTTGAACCTTCAGCTATTGAACCACATGTATATCAGATACAGTCATGAAGAGAAGAAAACCAAACCATATGTTCACGAGGACATTCCACAACTAGATACAGTTGATGCTAACTTCAAAGGAAGTGTATGAAAACAACATATGCAAGTAGAAATGTACTCCAAGGGATGCAGCAATTCACCACATATATCCAGAATTCACACACTGATTACTGCGGATTTACTATGAATTGTAATCAAAACAAGTCTTCTCATTCATTAAGTATGCAAGGATATAAATGTATACAAAAAGCTTTGAAAGGAGCCCTAAATATTTCAGCAGATAGATTGCAATTAAGTTTCGAATCCTTGAAATGAGGCATTCCTACACCCTTTATAGAACAAGGTGAGGAATCCGTTACAAAAGATCTACGATCTTGATTTATCTATGAATATCTACGGTCAATATTTCCTTTGACTTTGTCAACTTTATCAAATGGCACAAGTTGCCAGCTGGTAACTATCTGAAATACTTATTTTCACTAAGTATTGGATGCTGATATCTCATTCATGATGCATCATCATCTACTTTATCTGACTCATGTGCTCCATCATCAGGTGCATCACTTTCTGTACCTTCATCATCCTGATGATGGCGACCTTGTATATGAGGCTGCATGATGACCCTGACATTTTCATACAACTGCACTATTTTATCTTTTTCTCCACCATCCTGGGTCTTTGCTTTGATAATGGCGTGTTTATGTGCCTAGTATTTATTTTTTATGCTATCCAGTTTATTCCTTCTATTGTGTAATGTCTCATTATAATTTTCTATTTTCACCTTGGTCCTCACCAGTTTATCCATGATTTCTTCTGTCATTTAGCCTAATGGATCATTAGCAACAAATTGGAAGTTATTATGTAGAGCTTGGATTGCAAACTCCTCATCTTGATTTTCTACTTTTCCTTCCACTTTTCCTTCTAACATTTCCAAAACTTCTACCTTAAAAGACATCATATCATGTAATTTTATGCTGATTTCTCTCAACTTATTGTTGCATCTTTTCAGTACATCACATTCAAATTGAATGTCCTTATACAATATATCTATCAATAATGCATTGTTATTATTTAGCACCTGCTTGTTGATGAGCAATCGAGGATTTATCATCTTTATTTCTCCCAGGACATCCAATATCTTCTCCAATTGGAAAGACCTTTTACATGTTTCCATTTGCAGCTTGTCTACCTTTTTCTTGGAGCCACTTAGAGAACTCCACCTCTTCAAAGAGGCCTTTACCACTTCTTCTGCTTCATCAAATGTGGAATACATCCACTTTCCCAATATGGATGACTCATGTTTCATGAGATCCAACTTATTTAACTCCTCTTGGGAAATAGCAGTCAATGGGACTGCATGATCAAGGGAATTATCTTCAGAATTAGTTAAAATTCCTATATATGCATGCAACTGAGCAATGTGCTCTTTGTGTTGCTTATTTTTCTCCTTTTCCCTCTTAACCTTTTGAAGCAAAGAATCTATAATGTCTTTTCCTTCTTGATCCTCCTGGTCTTCATTTGCAAACCCCAAGTCAACTGTATTAATCTAGAATTCTTCCAGAGTAATTTTACCCTTCTCTTAATCTAAAGTAGGGATTGCTATCTGTGCAGTCCTTCTTCCAGTTGTTGGATCTCTCTTAATGGCCGAAGTCATTCTGGCCTTCCTTTTTGGTTTTATCAGGTTGTCTGAAAACAAGGTGGATACATCAAATTCCTGAATCTCAAAATCTACCTCTATGTTGACTTCCTTTCCCAACCATCAAGGTACCTGATCATGTTTCTCAGCATCATCATGATGTTGACCTTGATCTCCTATATCCGTCAGCATATGTGATGGAGGAGGTGATTTTCTTGTTTCTTCTTCACGATGCTCATACTGGGGGCGATCCTGTGGTATCTCTTCTTGCTAAGGAATTTCCTTTTCTGGAGGAGCATCATCCTGAGGTGGAGGATCTTGTGATGTGTCTATATGATGATCATGATGATCATGATCCTTCTCCCTTATTACCTCATCCACTTTTGACTTTTTCTCCTGTTGAGGCACATTCATAGCAGTGGATATTGTGGAATCCTCCTTAGGTGCTAATATTTGTTCCGAAACCACTATTTGTTCTGCACCGACATTACTTACTTCCTGAACTTTAGAAGCAGGTTCTTCTAATACATCTTTCTCATCAGCTTTCTTTTCCTGAACCTCTACTATAACGGGCTTCACTGATGTATCCTGTTGGTGTTGTTGGCTTATTTCTAAAGCATGGCCCTCTGGTTCAGCCATCTTGACTTCTTCCATATGTTTTCCTTTATCAGGTGTAGTTGATGGATGTTCAGGACTTACATCTTGTCTATATGTCAAATCCACTACTACAGGACTTGTCACCTGTGCAACTAATGTGTCCAGCCCCATTTCTTGAGCTATCTTCTCTGGACTCTTTTCCTTTTTAGATTCCACTTGCTGCATCTCCTCCAATATTGTTTGAACTAATGGAGTGACCTGAGTCATGTGAGTACCTGCAGTAAGGGTTTCCATCTTCTATGAAGCTACTTCCTTCACTACCTCATCATCAGATAAATTAACTGTTTCATCCAATGAGATAATGCCTCCTTCGAATATCTTGGAGGTTTCTTTTCTTTGCTCTTCTGCAAGTTAAGTCTTGAACTTCACAATGGTAGGAAGTGGAACATTGTGTTGAAATTCCTTAGGGAAAACTTCACTACCTCCCCCTGTCAACATTATAGGGGATTGATTTATCTCATCCCTCATGAAGGTTCTTGGTTTCTTAGGTGTGGTAGCTACCACCACCTGTGGGGCGTTTCTTTTCCTTCTAAATAATAAAGGGGCCTCCTCTTCCTCAGGCTCTTCCTCCAGGAGAATATCCTCTTCTATTTATTTTTTTGAGGATTGACCCTCTTCTTGGGTCTCAGTAACTACTGTCTCTGTTGTCTGATCTTTCTTAGACTTTTGTTTACCTGCCCGTGGAGGTGATGCTGATCCTGATCCTGATGCTGTTGCATCCTCAGCTGGAAACACTGCCCTTTCAATAATCACCCCTTTGGGTTCATTATCAATCTTCTTACCCCTAAGGGGTCTTTTACTTTGCTATTGTTGTGGAGGCAGCCTTTCTCCTTTAGATTTCCTTTTTTCAATTATAAAATCATCATATTCCTCATCAGGAATATCCTGTCCTTTCTTTTTATTATCCACAGTAATAGCAACACCTTTCTTCTTCAATGCCTCAATTTCTTCATCTACCCAAGCTTGGGTTAGGTGTAATGTCTTCGAAATGAAAGGATCTAAATATATATCTTCTTGCATATTCCGATTAGGTGCAGATATTGTATCATTATATATTTTCTTTTCTTCATACTCATTTACTAATATCCTTCCATCATCCTTTTTCAACTGTGAAGGAATGGAGATGCAGTCAAAGGTTTTGATTTGATTCAATGTTAAACTTTGGTATCTTCTTCTTTTGGCTTCTGCTTCACCTTCACAATCTGCCCAGAAGTCTTCTAGGTGCCTCTTATGAATAGGTTTTCCTATTATTTTCTGTATCCTCCCATAAGGATCATATGGCCTTACCAGTGGGAATGGCTGCAATTACATTTTATTTAAACTAACCTTGACTTTCTTGATACTTTCTGAATCTGGGCACATAAACCAACCAATGGTTAATGGAAATAAAATTGGTGGTATTTTATGGGCATCCTGGTATGCCTTCAGTATTGTGGAGCTCTGCCTTATAAATTACATTAATACCACTGCATCAATGGGGTATCTTTCTAGCATGACAGGTTGTCCTTCAAAGCCCTCAATTCTCATGTAAGAAAATGTTGCAAATTGGACGTACCAGGCTCCATGCCTGTAGATTATTTCTTGAGCCTCCATGCTCAATCTTTTCGTCCTGTCCTCCTCCATGGTTCTCACCAGATGCATAGAGAATGGATCATTTACCAATTTGTAATCCTGGAGGTAATTAACTCTCTGCAACTGGGGATGATGATCCCAGATATGAGCATCATTGGTGGTTCCACCAATCTTTCCAACCATTGTTAATGCATCAAATGTGCCTTTGTAAGCATAGGAGTAGACAATGTATGATGTCATGTAAAAGGAACAATTTGAACCTCCTAGGTTCATCAGCTGCTCATATAGAGCATCACTTATCAATTAGCCCCATAATGGCTTAGTGTCTGCATATATGCACATCATGATGACACCATACATCCAGTCCTTAAAACTACTAGCATCAGGCTGGCCTGTCACCCTACTAAGCAATGCAATCATATATTGATACTCTTCATCAAAATCATACTTATATAAGTGCACATGAAGCTTGGCCGCTGCAGGATATGTACTGTTCCTGGCCCTCTACTGATACATGGTCTTTCTTGCTTTCTTCTTATTATTTTCATATTCATGTTCAGATTTCTTCAAATCTATGTTGTTAACCTTCCTGCCCAATGGCAATCCAAATGTCTTGGAAAGACCCTTGATGGACAGGTCTTCATATATTCTCCCATGTTTCACCACCTGTCTTGTTTGTGGATTTTAATTTCATGCACATTCAATAACTAGTTCTGGAGACTCCATGGAGTACGGAAAACTAGCCGCATTCCACATTCCCGACACAAACACTACATCCAACAGGGTGCTTCTATTCTTTTCATCATTCATTTTGGCAGACCAGGCCTCCAAATCAATACTTCCTTGATGCGTATCCGTGATGGCACCATACTTGAATAGGATTCCTTTAGGAGATGAGAACATGGGCCTGCTGAATTCAGTCTCACACTTAGCTAACCTCTTATCAGCCATGGATATCTGCAATTAACAAGATTTGTCTTACAATGGATATTCACAAGCATGCACATAACCATTTATCTCTACTAACATCATGCATACTATACTTATTCAACATTTACTTTTCATGGGATGTATAAACTAGAACTTGCAACATCATACCTGATTATGCAGAAGCAACAGGATGAGGGTTTCAATTACTTACCTGGTTATGCAGATCCCTTTGATTATACGAGTGGTTTTCTGAAAATGCTTTTAATTATGGTGGTAATCTCGCGGTTCTTCCTTCTTGTAAGCTCTGTTCATCCAAGTATCGCCCGTACGAGGGTTTGGAAAGCTAGTGCTCTATAAAAATTGATTTTATCACCAAGTAAGTGTAAAAATGACAATTGAATTTACCTTTTAACTTTGCAATTAGGGCAAAATTAGGGCAAACCCTGACGTATTAGATTTTAATCTTTGATTCTTTACGGAAACTCAGGATTTCGCCTGGTGTGTCATCGAGTTCTGTGGTCAGCGAGAACTACCTACCACATCTGCATGCATTAAATGTCAATGGCAGCAACAAGAGTTGGTTGATATCCATATGACAGGATATATTCGAATATCAGGGTGATATTTAGATATCGGGGTGATATTCATATATCGGGGTGATATTATCAAATATCATCCCGAGAGCAATGTGATCATCCTCCTCGAGAAGAAAAAACTATCTTGACAAGATCAGGCGGTGAACGCACCCTTAGGTCGTCTTTTATACATCAGGAGGACATTTCAATATATCGGGTGATGTCACAAAAATGATGATGACCGGATAAACTATAACCTCTCTCTCAGAATATTGAGATGACGTCATCCAGATATTGGCTCAGTATATCACTATGGCATGATGACATCATCATCATGTTATGTGAGAAGGATCATGTTTAGGAAATATGCCCCCAAGAGGTAAAAATGATGATTACATCATTGTCATGTTTGTTTCTTTATTTATTGGACTTGAATGACATCATCAGGATAATGGCTTAGGGGGATATTTCGCAGCAGGAGGATATTGAGAAATATCTAGTTACATTGAGAAATATGACCCTCGCGAAATACATAAGGCTACTGACGGTTAAAGGTCACTATCACCTAAAATTGACATCCGGACATTCAGACCGCATGATTTATCAGGTGATAAATTAGATTGGGATGACCTTCTGTAATACGACTGATGTTAAGAAATATGATCCTCCCAATGTGAATATCAGGTTTGACCAGGATTTTGACCCTTCATAACTTTCACATCCTAATGAATATCAGGGCGATGTAAAAGGCAAACCTGCATGAAATTTGATGCTCTTTCTAAATATGAGGTTACTGGAATGAAATATGAATTTTGACAAACTAACCTCATGATGATTACTTACCCAGTCTCTCCATTTCGTGCACGATGATCTGCATGACTTACTTTTACCAAACTGCCAGAAAGCACAAAATAAGCCAAGCCAAAAGTTGGGTCCCTATTTTGTCAAGTCAAAATGGGGCGTGTTGTGAAACCACACAACACTTGGGTATCTTGCTCTTCTTCTTCGCTTAAGAATTCACTTGATTCTTCTTCTATCTTAATTTCTTTTCCTACATACATTCCCCTTTCCTCACTTTCACTGCTGTCACTTTCAATATGGATAGTCTCAGTGGTTTGTTTGGCTTCATGTGCTTTTGACCCTTGCAGTATTTCCCCAGCCAATTTTGTCTTCACCTGAGCATATGCTTGTCTCTTTTCTGATGAGGTGGACGCACCAAGTATATCACTCAACTTTGCTCCCACTTGCTGTGCTCCTATGACTTCACTTGTTTTTGAAGTCTCCCATTTTGATATGCTTATTGGTATTGCTTTTTTAACCTTTTGTCATGTTACTTATTTGGAAGTATGTGCTTCTTCTGTATTAATCTCATGACTCAATGATTTTTCCTCTACAAATGTATCAGATGATACTGCTACTGTTACTCCCAATGCATAAGGATCCATTAGAGTAGCATTTTTATCTTTCTCTACAATTTTAGCTTCCACAATCCTTCTTTTCTTCTCATAGAAACATTGGAGATCATCACTAGGCTCTCTTGCTCTCTTTTTCCCTTTCTTTGGATATGTGATTTCTCTCCCTTCATCTTTAAGTTCTTCAATCCTATCTTTTAACCATGTTTTTGAAAACAAAATAATCGGTTTGGATATGTCCAAAGATGTGTTCCATGGTTGTGACCAATCAGGTTTTGTAATAGGAGCAAGCCTGGCCTCTTTATAACTATGATGCAGCAATTTATCATCTCCCTTAACCTCTGGAGGTATATATATCTCCCATAGACTTCATTTGATCAACCGTTAACCTTTTATGAGCCCTTTTTCTTACCTCTTTGTTATTTTTACAATCTGACCAAAAATCCTCAATATGAATTTGATGTTTAAACTTTTTATCAATTGTATTTTGGATCCTATGGAAAGGATCAAACCTTCTAGCTAAATCAAACTCTTCAAATCCATAATGCCTCAATTCCTGCTCTGAATACCTAGCAACCTCCTCACTATAATAGGAGTATCTACCAATAGCCCAAGGTAACTTAAGATTGCCTCTACTAAACTTCTTGTACATTCTAAAGGCATTCAGATTTTGCCTTGAAAACTCCAGAACAATCAATTTATCAGAAGGATACCTAGGTAGCATAAAGGGTTTTCCCTCAAATCCTTTAGTTCTGATGTAAGTAAAATGCTCAAACTGAATATACCAGGAACTGTGCAACCCAATCGAATCCTCTGCATTTTTAGATAACCTTTTATCTGGCTCCTCCCTTAAAATGCTTACCATGTATGTATAGAATACATCATTAACTAGAGCATACTTCTTCATTATTCTCTTCCTGTAGATCAGGATAATGCTCATATACCAACTTCTGACCTGGACCATTCCCTAAGGTTCCAACCCTTTCTATTCCATGTATGAATGGTCTAACTCTACTGCACATGAATATAATAGCTATGAAGACAACTAAAAAGGCATCATCTTTTGCTTTCTTAGCATCGCCTGTTTCCATATGGCTGTGCTTATGGCCTTGGCCCAGTGAATTTGTCCTTGCTCTTTTCCTACTTCTCTCATGAATTGGATGACAGTGAACATCCATGGCTCACACTTAGTATCATCTCTCAATCCCATCAATCTACTCAACATTGTAATCATCAAGTATATTTCCTCTTTGAAGTATATTCTTAGCAGATTCTTGTGCACTCTGGCCATAGCCTTAGGTTTGTTTTCTGGGCTGTACCAACTGTAAAATATCTTCCCTCTGCAATCTCTCTCATTGTTATAAAAATCCTCATTGTATTGATCTATGTCAATATCTACCATTTTCTCAATGATTTCTAAACCGTATATTCTCGCAATCCCTTCTGTGGATAAATCCGCAATGAGTTGATCATAGAACATTATTTTCCTAGTAGCTGGATCATACAGGTATATGCAATCTAAACACAAATCTCTGGCCTCCATAGCTAAAGGAAAACCTATAGCCTTGTACAGTCCACTCTCCCATATACACTTCATATCAGGTGTAGCATCCGCTCCTGTGATTTTCTGTAAAACATCATCCACATCATAATTTCCTATATTTGTGTCTGTTCCCACTCCACTCGTACTAATTAATGATGGATATCCTTTGTGTAATGGAAACTCTTCTTTTTCTACCTCCTTGCATGGCTTTCTCTCTTTTTTAACTCCTCCGCCTGTATCTACCTTTTTCTGCTTTGTACACATCATGTAGAAAATGTATCTTTTAACCTTTTTGTTTTACCTTCCTACCTAGGGTTTTACTACGAATTTTTTGTTTTTTACCATTTTACCCTAACCTCATTTGTCTTTTCCATTTTGACTTTCAAATTTGTTTATCCTGACCCAGCTAATTAACATTTAAACTAGTAATTTAACAAATATCTACATTTCATAATGAAATTACTGAAATTTACTTGCATTCTACCAACTGAACTGTAACGGTGTTTTAAGATAAATACATGTATTTCTTGACAACTCAATTTTCCATTGTTGACTTACTTTATCATTTTTTACTCCGTCAAGCTTCTATAATTCCGTCGCTTTGATGAATTATGTTCAAGTTCCTGTAGCAATTCTCCTTTCTGTAGTTTTAACTCTTGACAATGTAAATCTGAAAGAAAATGCATTTAAATTTACCCTAATACCTTTGAATTTTACTCTTTTTGGGTGTTCTCTCAGCATTAATTATAGCAATTAATGTACCTAAGGCTTCGGCTTTCTATTTCAGTGTTTAAGTTTTAAACTTTTATCCGTTAGTTCATCTCTGCATACATCCTATTTTTCTTGTATCTTTCCTTGTATGTTATTCAATAAACAAACACCTTTTATGCAATGAGTTATACACCATGTTATCTTTTCTTTTATATATGGGTTTGTATCTTTCTTTGTATGTCTCATAGATACAAGTGCATATACAAACAACTCATACAAACCTCCTTTTTACCTTTTATCTCCCGCGATGTCTTTTTATTCCTTTGTATCTCAGAGATGTATATTATCAACATACAAAGATTTTCTCTTATTTAACTTCCTTTTCGAACCTGTCTTGTATATTCATTTGTATCCTTTCTTGTATATTGGCTTTTATATCGAAGATGTATATTGTTACCATACAAGCCCAAGATACAAACTGTGGGGCCCACTTAACTTCCCTCCTATACTTCAACACTACAACAATATTTACATCAATTCTCAGATACAAGCCCCGATACATGCAAACTTATTTGTATATTTCCTTCGAACTTCTCATCTTTTATAAATCACAATACATAACCCCTTCAGGTCCACACATGTATATAAAGTGAAATGCATCACTTATATCAAATTTTAATGTTTTTTGACTTCCGCGCTGTATGTATATGGAAAAGTATAACCCGAAGCATACAACATACAAGCAACGAAACATACCATGATAAAACCAAATTTAATATTCTTCTCAGATCCATGACATGTATATCATGTTGTTTATCACCTTGTATGTTTCCTTTCACCAAACATACAAACCCAAGATACAACATCACGAACTTAACCAACTATCCATTTTACCTCTGAATCCCATCGGGCCCGATTTGTATGTAAGGATAAAACGTTAGCAATATGCATACAAATACCAAAATATAATAAACCTAACCGCTCTATACAACTAATACAACGACTCCAAATACAAATGATCTTGTATATGCAACATACAAACCTTCCTATAGTGCATTTTACCAAAACATGCATATCTTACAAAATATTAGTAATTTTGAACTGGTTCAAAAAGCAACCCCTATTCATTTTTTGACAAAGAATTCACCTCTATTCTGCCCTAGTACTTAATGCTTATTTTTCATTTTTTGAACAAGATTTGTAACTTTTACTCCCTTTTCCCTTTTACCACCAAGAAGACCCACACACAAGTAAAAAGCCACAGCCACAGCAGGGGTCCTCATTTTGCTAAGAAGTAAAATGGAGCATATTGTGAGCATCACAACAGGAGGGATCTTTGGCATGTGATGGCGAGGTTAGGGAGCACTGTCATGGAGTATCCGAGCTTTCACACCGTAATGGTCTAGTTGAGGCCCATCGAGAAGATCATGTTTCACAACAGTTTGGTGAGGATATCCCTGATGACTTGCCCCCAGTGTCCACATGCTATAGGAGAATTTAGGAGATTGGTGAGATTGGATAGAGGACTGTAGTTTGGACTCCCTTGACTCCTAGAGGCTTCATTACTAGAGATTCGAGATGATGACAGAGAGGAGGGAGAGGAACTCCTTCCTGATCTCTCATTGTGACTATGGATTTAGAATCTACTAACGAGGACTATGTTCTAGATGATGATGATTTGTCAGACGAGGTCCTTCCCAAGGATGAGGATTTTGATGATGTTGATGATTCAGACAATTCTCTTGATATCCCCGAGGGTCCTCCTATTGTTCCTTGACCTACTCATTTAGATGAGGTGATGCAACAATTTGACCCTAATTGGCAGCCTGGTGATCCACGTAAGTTTAGTCTATTTGCTTTTCATACTTTCGTCCTTTCTCTTTTTATGGGGAGCTGACTTGTTCTTCTCTTTATTTGCTCTTTTATGTAATGTTAGAGAGTGGAGGGATTTTGTTCATGAAATTAATGTTGGATTGGCTTCTCGCTTCACTAGGATGACTCGTGACTATATTTTAGATGATCCTGGTGTGACCCTATTGCGAGGTGACACACTAACATTTTTGCTTCTATCTATCATGGATGTCAGATGAATACAGAGTTGAAGACCTAGGTTGACACCCTTAAGGGTGAGAATCAGGTACACCCAGAGATGGCTCGCCTTCATGTTGGACTTCATGATGCTAGCATGGTGAGGCCTTCATTGTCACACACTCATAGTAGAGCACCTCACTCTCAAAGGTCTCATGGAGCGACGAGTGGTATTTGCAGATGAAGGAGCCAAAGTCCTAAGGGTTTCGTTGGAGGGAACCACCCTTGACTTCCTTTCTTGAAATCATGCCCTCTTGCATGTGGAGCCTCTACTTCTCTTGAGAGCATTTTGTCCTAGCTCTTTGATACCTTTATATATGTAAACTTCAAATGGATCTATGAAAGTTTATCCTTTTATGGTTCTCGTTTATCGGATTTGTACTCATCTCTTGTCCATGTTTAGAGGTTTGGGAACTTTTGACTATGTTTGACCTTTTCAACTCTTTTAACGATGCAAGTATGATAACAATGACATATTTTTCTAATTTTTTGTGGCATATATATGAAATGTAGTTTACGATATGATAATGCAGGAACACAAGAAATGCTGAAATGAAACATTTACTTCTACTGAATGTCATGAGATATGACATTTGACTTTATTGCTTTGAGACTCTTTTTCTAATTTTTGGCATGAATCCAATGTGGGACAAACAATGTGACTGCTCTTAAATATGATTTTCGATTCAGGGGATTGCAAGCTGTCCTGATATAGGAGACCTATTCAAGGCTGTGAGATAGGATTTTATTACTCAAGTGGGGAGCAGGAATGAAAATGGAGTGTTTTTGAACTTTGGCTTCACTAAAGGCTAAACACCAATCCTTATCTAGATAAGACAAGCTGACAAGCTTTCAACTTAGATAAGTAGCAAATTTTATAGGTGTTCGCTAGACTTATATCATAGATGGAAAGAAAGGTAGACCTAGGGTAAAGGATAAATAGGAAAGAACAAGGGTCCCAAGGTAAAAGATGATCCTAGAGATTACTAGACTCTTCAGTTTTGGTCAACTAGTGCATGTGTGTGCTTTGATACTATTATTCTGATAACTCATTTTATTATTCACTCAAATCTTAGATTGCTTCCTTCAAAGTTTTGATCTTCCTGACATTTTTGGCCAAGAAAGATAAGGGGCTGAGTACCACCTAAAGTTTTTGTAATCTGGTTAGACTTCTCTAATACTAGGGAAGAATTGGGAAGGTCTACTTGCAAGCTTCCTTTGAACACTATAGGTTTGAATACTCACTTTGCTTTGACCTACTTGACTCATAAGGCTGGGATTAGTGTAAAGCTAAGAGCTAGGCTTTGATTAGAATCACTGGGAATGAAGGGGGATAATGGCAGTTGTGAAAATGAGGAATCTCTAGGTCCTGAAAGGATGATGTATAACTAGGCAACATTAGACTCCTTACTAAAAAGAAAATAATACAAGATCAAGTCACTAACAGTAATGCAAGACACATTGTTTTTGACATTTTGATTTTCTTAAATTTTTTATGTTTTCTTATTTTTTTGGTGTTTTTAGGCATAGTATTTCTTGAAGTGAAAGGCATTGATTGTTTCACCAAATTCCTCTCCCTCCATTGTAAACAAGAGATAGGCACCATTTCTGACATCTTCTTTGACCATGTAAGGACCTTTCCAATCTTCTGAAAAAGCTCTTTTTTGTCTTCTTTTCTTATTCTTCATGCTACCTCTTCTTAGGACAAGTTCTCCTATTCTGTAAGGTTTGTCATTTGAATCTATTGCTACTAATTTGGTGGTTTCTCTTGGCATCGTGAGACGAAGTAAATCTTGAAAGGCTTGTTGATGAGAAGGGATCCAATACAGGACTCCATCACAATTCAATAGCTCTACTAATAGGCCAAATTGTTCTTGTATATAGATCTTCACATCTGGTCTTTCTTGGATTCTTTGTAAAAATTGGAACAACTCTAGGGGAGTTTGTGGCTCCCTTTCCTCATTAGGAGGGACAAAGCTTATACTTGTCCTCCCATTTGGTTTTTGTCTTAAGTCCATGGCATATCCAATGTAACTTTTTGGTAATTCAAAAATGACAGGGTCTTCAACACCAACCGTCACTCTCATCTTCCATTCTCTATGAAAGACATCTTTGCTTTCTTCATCTTCGTCAGGAAGTCTCTCAACCATTTTGATTTGTACAAGAGGTGCTTCCCATTCACCGAGTTCATTTGATTGAACCGAGGTAGACGTGGTTGGTTTTTCTTGTGGTTTGGATACCACGAACATCCTAGGTAGCATTCCTATTAGCATTGGTTGATTCATTATCATTATCATCCATGGGTATCACTGGTTGATGTGAATCCTATGTTGGTGTGAGAGGCTCATATGATTCTATTTCTTCTAGTTTCTTGGGGACATGTGATTCACTTAGCGGTGACAGTGGAGTGCAACTTTCTGTCATGTCTTTCTCAGTGTTTGAGAAAGCATGCAGGTCCACATCTCTTAGATCTAATGTAGTGGTTTGAAAGACCGGTCCTTCAGTTCTATGAGGCTTCTCTCCTATGCAAGGGAAGAGTTTGTAGGCCTCTTGGAAGTCAATCATGATTACCTCTAGAGGGAATTGGAGTGGTCCATCACTTTTAATTAATTCCATGATCTCAATCATCTTTTCTTTAGAGGTTGTTTCCTTTTGTTTTGGTAAGGGATCATTCTCTAAAGTTTTGATCTCTGCAACATTTATGGTCTTTTCTGGGATTTCCATTCGTTTGATACATATGGACTGAGGTGTAGGATTAAGTACAGTTAACTTGTTGGTAGGGAGTTTGTAGTCTATGGGGATGCCTATATGCTTGTTCAGTGTGTTTGATTTTAACATGCTAAAAAGTTTTGGATCTCCCTTTGCGACATAAACTTTCCCTATGTGCAAGAATCAAGCTTCCTAAAATAATGTGGATGGCACAACTTTCATTCTGTGTATCCATGGCCTTCCAAGAATCAATTTATATCCCGTGTCTTTATTTATGATGTAGAAAGTGGTTGGAATGGTTTTGGGTCCCAAGGTCAATAGAAGGGTAATTTTACCTATGGTGGCAGCTTTTAGGTTATCATATCTGCTTAGAGTGTCTCGTGAGGTAGTGATATTTGTATATCCATAGCGCATCCTCTCTAATAGGGAGAAAGGAACTATATTCACTATGGCCCCATCATCGATTAATGTTCATTTGATGCATGTATCATAGATCCACACTTGTAGATATAGTGTAGGGTCCCCTTTTTTTGTTAACTCTGACTCGGAAGACATCTTTTGTAAGTCAAAGAAAAACATTAGATCTTTGAGTTCTGAGTTTGGTGGACTGAGGTCGTAGTCCACATGATTGATTTTCGCACTAGGTGGTGGCATAATTTGGTCAAGGTATTTTATACCTATTACCTTTAGCAATACTGAGCGATGTGAAGGGGAGTTCCTGAGTAAATCAATGAACAAGATGTGAGTATATGTTTTCTTTAAGTCTTCTATGAGCTCAAAACGTTCGATTGGAGGTGGTATTGGTTCTACTACTGAGATGATACCTTCATATGCTGGTATTTGCTTATTTTCATCCTCATGGCCCTCCTCTTCTTCTTCATTATGCATAATCTCGACTAATCCCATCATCCTAGCTTCTCCTTTTTGTCCCAATTGTGGTGGGATTTCAAGGTTACTACTCTGAGTCATCTTGTTTTGGTTTGTTGTTTCTGTGTCTTTATGTGTGGGGAACAGGTCCTGATAAATTCTCATGTTTACATTTTGTGGTGCTATTGGAGACTAATTTTGTCTTGTATCTTTGTTATCCAGCGTGACCTCCCATGGGTTTAAAAATATTCTATGAATAAATGTTGTTGATCTTCTGACAACCTTGCTATGAATTTGTTATATTCTCTACAAGATTTTGTGTTGTGCCCCCTTGTTCTATGAAAAGAACAAAATTGATTGAACTCGTATGGGGGTCTCTTGTATCTTCCATCGTTTCCATTCCTATTTCCATTGCGGTTCTAACTTTGGTAATTGTCTCGAGGGCAGCACCCGTTCTTTCTAGGTTGATCTGTGGCATTTACGTTAGGAGGATAGTAATCTCTCCCATTGTAATCATCTTTTGTCTTCTTGATTGGAGGCTTGGTGTAGGAGCACCTAGGAAATCATGTTTTGCATTGTAATAAGGTCTATTGACCAATACATGGCATTTCAGTTTGTGTCTAGGTTCATTTTGTAAGTCCCAAGTGACTTAGGGCACATTTGTCAAATTGTAACCGCATAATGCCAAAAATAGGGCAGTAGGGCAGTTGGACGCTGTTTAGACGGTTGTCTCCCAGCCGCTTGGAGTCAGTTTGGTATTCCTCAGGGTGAGTTGATAAATACCTAGAGGAATGAACCAAATGATTATAGTAATCAGATCAAAGAAGGGTGTGAATGTAATTGTGTATTGTGCTCAGAAGAAATAAAGTTATTATGTTCTGTCAATTTGATTTCTGTTTCTTGTAACTGCAAATTGTGTAACTGTAGATTTCTATTCTTTCTGTATTTTCCATTGTTGCTGTATGTCAATGTGAAGCATTCCACTGGTAAGATTTCTGTCGAAATCAGTAGAATGGCTTCATTGTACAAGTATTCATTTTTGTTTTCTATTTTGTTCCTTTGTTTAGCGGCTCAGAGGACTAAATTGGAGCATTCTACACAGTAGATGGCCTAGCATCTCCATGTGCTAGGGTTTGGTTGAAGAGCAACGAGTCATAGTAATAGCAAAGGAGTTGAAGTCATTGTCGATGAGACAGGGGCCATCGGCTAAATATTTCTCTCTAGGAGCGATAAGGATAGTCTGGCCGAGCGTGGGAAGACTCTTGGTGTGACGGCTTAATAACACCATAGTTCATCAAAGAGGGGTTCAAGCTGTCAAATGAAGTCGCAGTCTAAAGATTCATATCGGGATGACAAGGTCATCGGGTAGATAGCTTGGTGTTAGACCGACAGCATTGGTCTTACCGATCGAGGCATATCGGGGTGAAAAGAGATAAATGATACTGATGGAGATCCATCGGTGCATCAGCATAGCAAACCTGGAGTTCACTGATAGAGTTAGGTCTCACCGAACTTGAAGTTAGAACGTATCGGCACATCGGAGATAACAAAGGGAGACTCACTAATAGTATCGAGTCATATCGGAGACAAAGTATCAGTGTATCGGCAAATGGAAAGTTTAGTTCATCGATGGTGGTAAGTTTCACTGATGTCAAGAGTTGGTCTTATTGGTGCATCAGTCGAATGGGTATCCAACTCTCACCGAAGGTGTAGTGTTATACTGAAGGCAAAAGGCATCGGCGTATCGGCAAAGCAAACCCTGGCATGGCTGATAGTAATTGTCTTGCTAACAAGTGAAAGGCAAAGGTGACATCGGAGTGATCAGTGTATCGGTGAGATAGATTCTAATGAAGCTGATAGTACTTTTCTTGCCGATAGGCAAGAAACGTAGATCACCCATCGGGAAGAGTTATGCTATCGGAGAGATAAGTTGTGAAGTGGCCGACGGGGTAAGTTTGGCCGATAACAGAAGACTAAGGGCAGATCGCTAAGACAAAAGAAGGACTCTCACCAATGGTTTCAAAAGGTCAATTTTGATAAGTCGTGCACTTTCACTGCGTGCTCCTCATCATATTGGTATCATAGTTGTAAAAAGGTTCTGTTGTTGATCTGGTATATGTCAGCAGAGGGGGAGCGAAGGAGAGGCTAGCAATATGCCTCTAAAGGAGATGACCACTGAGGTGGTCAAGAAATTTAAGGAGATGGAGGAGATGATCAAAATGGGAGTCAGGGAAGCACTCTAGGTAGAATTGAAGGCATTGAAGATAGGAAAAAGGATAGAGGAAGGTTCAAATGAAGAGGAAGAGAAAGAGGAAGAAGAAGAGGAACAAGAAAAGGCAGAGATACCGGCTGATCAAAAGCATTTCCTGGAAGCCATTAAGGCTATTGGCAAGGACTCTTTGGAGGCTCAGATAGATATTCCCATGTTCAATGGAAATATGAATGCTTACGAAGTCATGGACTCGATTGAGGCTCTGAACAACTACTTTGAATACAAGGAAGTTCCTAAGAATAAGAGAGTTAAGTTTGCAAAAACTAAACTCAAAGGTGTTGCCCTTACATGGTGGAATTACACGCAAGGAGAAAGGGTAAAGAATGGGAAGAGTATGATCTCTTCATGGAGCAAAATCCTAGAGAAGGTCAAATCCCAGTTCCTTCCATCTGACTATGAGGTGTAGATTTACAAGAAAATGTAGAACCTCCAGCAAAAAGATATGGATGTAGCTACTTGCACCAAGGAGTTTCACAAATACACTCTTCATTGTGGGTACATGGAGGATGAAAAAGCCAAGGTGGCTAAGTATCTAAATGGTCTAAGGTTCAATATTCAAGATGAGATAAGTTTACTGACCCCTAAAACTGTGGAAAAATGTTTTCAAGTAGCATTAAGAGATGAAGAGAAGCTGAAGAGGAAAGGTGAGCAGCAAGGTAGAGGAAGAGGTGACAGAAATTTTAGAGGCAAAGGCAGTTTTGGAGAAAGAAGTCCAAACCAGAGGCCTAGTGGTGAGTCTAGCCAAGAACAACAAGTTGGAGACTCAAGTAGTAGAGGAGGCTACCGAGGAAGAAGGCCTAATGGAAGAGGTGGGACAAATGGATCAGGTGGAGAATCCAAGTTCTCCAATATGAGATGTTATAAATGTAATCAGATAGGGGACCTGACTTATAAGTGTCCAGAGAAGGCCTCAACTTCTCATGGTAATGAGAGAAAAACCACTTTGACTCAAGAGGATGCAGGGAGTGTGACATCTCCTGAAGTGAATTTGACATCAGAGATGGGCGAAAGTCTGATGATCAAGAGGACACTGCTCAAAGAACCAGTGCAGACTGAACTATCCCAAAGGAGAGCACTTTTTAGGATCAACTGCAAAAGCAAAGGTAAAATATGCAAGATAGTAATAGATTGTGGTTCAACAGATAATATGGTATCTAGGGAAATGGTGGATAAATTGAACCTAGAAAGGATTCCTCATCAAACTCCTTACAAAGCATCTTGGGTAAGTGATAGTCAATCACTTTTGGTAGATGAACAAGCATATGTTGATTTTCAGATTGGAGAATATAAGGATAGGGTTTTATGTGATATTTTACCCATGGAATGTTGTCACCTACTTTTAGGTAGGCCATGGCAATTTGATAGGAAAGCATTATATGATGGATATGCTAACACATACACCATCAAGAAGGATGGGATGACTTTGGTGATGACACCATTGCAAGAGGATGCTGAAGCAAAGAAGGCAGCCAAGGTTATTTTGGTGGGTAAGAAAGAGTTAGTGAAGATCAATGAATAAGAGACAAGGAAAGTGAAGGATACCTCAAGGAATGGGGTTGCTAAAGATTCTAGTTTGAAGGTGATTTTAGTTTTGAATAATGGAGATCAGATGGCGATGTCTGAGATGGATCAGAAGAAGGTCAAAGAGCAAGTCTACATGCAACCACAAGTTGATTGGAAAGAAGGAGATTGTATCATAGTAGGGACCATTATTTGTCCCCTAGAGCCAACAAGAGTTAAAAGGCAACCATATTCTACCATAGCAGTAGTACAGGAAGCATCAAACAAGGTTTTGAACGCAGGTGTTTAGGTAGATATGACAAAAAACAATCATGGCATGCAACATCCAAGTTTGATTGCAAGCACTCACTCATGGAAAGGTATGAGTAGAGCCTACAATGCTAGGCATGAGTTTTTGATTCCATAGAAGCACGTTCTAGCTAGAGATCATGGAAGAAGGTTGTAGTCCAGAGATCATGGTGAGGACATGGAGTAGCAGAGGATCACGGTGGAGAAAAACAAAGAACCAACTCATGTGACATGAGTTCTTTTCTACCCCAGGAGTATGGTGCAGGAGCACCTAGGAAATCATGTTTTGTGTTGTAATAAGGTCTATTGACCAATGCATGGCATTTTAGTTTGTGTCTAGGTTCACTTTTTAAGTCCCAAGTGACTTAGGGCACATTTGTCAAATTGTAACCACATAATACCAAAAATAGGGCAGTAGGGCAGTTGGAGGTTGTTTATACGGTTGTCTCCCAGCCGTTTGGATTGGTCTCCCAGCCACTTGGAATCAGTTTGGTATTCCTCAGGGTGAGTTGATAAATACCCAGAGGAATGAACGAAATGATTATGGTAATCAGATTAAAGAAGGGTGTGAATGTAATTATGTATTGTGCTCAGAAGAAATAAAGTTATTCTGTTCTGTCAATTCAATTTCCATTTCTTGTAACTACAAATTGTGTAACTGTAGATTTCTGTTCTTTCTGTATTTTCCATTGTTGCCATATGTTGATGTGAAGCATTCCACTGGTAAGATTTCTATCAAAATCAATGGAATGGTTTCATTGTACAAGTATTCTTTTTTGTTTTCTATTTTGTTCCTTTGTTTGGTGGCGCAGAGGACTAAATTGGAGCATTCTACACAGTAGATGACCTAGCATCTCCATGTGCTAGGGTTTGGTTGAAGAGCACTGAGTCATAGTAATAGCAGGAGGAGTTGAAGTCATTGTCGATGAGATAGGGGCCATCAGCTAAATATTTTTCTCTAGGAGCGATAAGGATAGTCTGGTCGAGCGCAGGAAGACTCTTGGTGTGACGGCTTAATAACACCACAGTTCACCGAAGAGGGGTTCAAGCCGTCAAATGAAGTCATAGTCTAAAGATTCATATCGGGATGACAAGGTCATCGAGTAGATAGCTTGGTGTTGGACCGACAACATTGGTCTTACCGATCGAGGCATATCAAGGTGATAAGGGATAAATGATACCAATGGAGATCCATCGGTGCATCGGCATAGCAAAACTAGAGTTCGCCGATAGAGTTGGGTCTCACCGAACTTGAAGTCAGAATGCATCGGCACATCAGAGATAACAAACGGAGACTCGCCGATAGTAGCGAGTCATACCGAAGACAAAGTATCGCCGTATCGGCAAATGGAAAGTTTAGTTCATCAATGGTGGTAAGTCTCACCGACGCCAAGACTTGGTCTTATTGGTGCATCGGTCGGATAGGTATCTAACTCTCACCAAAGGTGTAGTGTTATGTCGAAGGCAAAAGGCATCGGCGTATCGGTAAAGCAAACCCTGGCATGGCTGATAGTAATTGTCTTGCTGACAAGTGAAAGGCAAAGATGACATCGGAGTGATAGGTGTATCGGTGAGATAGATTCTAACAAAGCCGATAGTACTTTTCTTGTCGATAAGCAAGAAACGTAGATCACCCATCGGGAAGAGTTATGCTATCGGAGAGATAAGTTGCGAAGTGGCCGACGGGGTAAGTTTGGCCGATAACAAAAGACTAAGGGTAGATTGCTGAGACAAAAGGACTCTCACCGACGGTTTCAAAAAGTCAATTTTGATAAGTCGTGTGCTTTCACTGCGTGCTCCTCATCAAGGCTAATTTGTCACCCCGTCTGTGGTTGCACTCCTATTATTTTTAAGGATTTTAATGATAGAGGTATTGTTTCTCATGTCTTTCTTTATCAGCTTTTCATTTGACCCATAGACCTTTCTACCACTATCGATGGCGGCTTGGTCAATCCTCAAAGTATGTTCTAATGCCTCTTTGTAGGATTTGTATGGTAATTTTTGAACATCTTCTCGCATGTCTTTATTAAGGGCATGAAAAAAGAGGTCGCATAGTTCTCGGTGGTCCATATTTGGAGCACTAGTCAAAGAATAGAGGACTTGCCTCCATTGAGTGACAAAATGGGCTACAGACTTGTTTTTCTCTTGTTTCATTGTGAGGAACTCTCTAATCCCTATTTTAATGATTTTTTTCATGTCGAATGCCATGACAAACTCTTCAATTAGTTGTCTGAATGAATGGATTGAAGCTTCAGGGAGACAATAATAGCAATCCAAAGTGATGCCTTCAAGAGTTTTTGGAAATATTTTTGCTACAACCCCATCCCAAGGGAGGAGTTCTCTTATGGCCGTGGTGTAGGCTTTAATGTGGGAATTTGGATCTCCTTCTCCTTTGAACTTGGGGAGATCTAGCAATGGCCAAGGTAGTTGCACACTTCTTATGTTTTGGTCCAAAGGTTCCTTCAAATACTCAAGATATGTTCCTAGAAAGGCACTTTGAGATTGTCGGGTTGATAGTAATAATCTTGTAGGTGGGTTTTGATAACCCATTGTCAGCTTTGTTGGACTATTCTGAATAGCAAGATTCCCATTTAGACATATGTTGTTGCTAGCATTCTGTGAATAGTAATTGAGGTAGGGGGATTTTGAGATGCCCCCTAGCCCTGTTCATGAGATTTCTACCTTCTTTCAGGAGCAGCTTGCTCTGCTTCCAAGATTCTAATTCTTTGTACTAAAGTTGCAATTAAATCTGTAGGAGTAGCAGCTCTAGGTGTTTCTTCATTTCTAGGATGTTCTCATTGAGTATTTTTGTGGTAATATGCTTCTTCGCGCACAGTGTTTTCTCTTTGTTCTTCTTGCAAGGTAATCCTCAATGCCCTTGAGTGTCTTTGGCTTCTTGCAAATGTTTTTCTAATCATTTAATTTCCTCATCAAGATGAGTACTCAATGTACTTGTGGAAGGTTGTTCAGGTCGGTGTATCTCCAACCTTATCCCTCTTTCTTTATGTGGCGCATTTGGTATGGCCAGGTTGTTTTCCCAAGCTAGGTTGTTGAAAGATAGAGAACACCTGGATTCTCTTTGATCTTGTTCATAATCAGAATCTTCATAGTCATAACAGTTGGTGATTGGTGCATCAAGATGCAGCGACACATACCTATCAAATGATGGATTTTCTGGTTCTCTTGAGTGAATGTTCCCTTGGTTTAAGTCAGGTTCTGTCATATTTGGGGGTGCCATAGACACCACAGAATAAATGGAACAGATGATGGCATAAGTGATAGAAGTTGAAGTAGCTATGCAAAGCAGTGAAAGAATGTTTTGAAGTTTTAGTTAATTGTTTTGAAATGTTTAAAGTGCGAACTACAAAACCAAAAGATTCTATAATTCACGTCAAGTTCACCAAAATATGTGGTGAAGTTGACGTCGTGTGACAATAATGATGGAAATGAGATCCATGCAATGGGATGCAAAAAGCATAACCAAGAGGCTTTGCTTTTCATGTTGGTTTCACCAAAATATGTATGCTCAAAATCGTGACTCTGGTTGCCTGGGCTTGTTGGGTCAGATTTTGACACACACACGGACCCTTCCCTCCTTGCCACAGGGAAATCTACCACGTCATTCTCACTCATGTGGAAGTAGCCATTCGAGAGGAGGTGAGACACGGTGGTGGTCTGACTCGTTAGAGAGATGGACTTCATGGAGAGGGGTTGACAAGTACTGCAGCCTTTGTTGTTGGGTGCTAAGTTGAATGTTCTGTTTGATTGAAGTTGTAGTTGAGATAACCCTATGACCTGAAGGGTCAATAGTTTCTCTTCTCCTATTGGGATTTCTTAGATTCCACCTCTATGTGGGTAAACAGTTTTGTTCATTTATATCATTTTGTCTTCTCATGCGTTGAAGGAGTTCTTGTTGTAGTTGGAGTTGTCTAGTTTCTTCCAACAACAAGAGGACAAATGGGTCTCCTTGTGGTAGAACAAATGTTTCTTCTTGTGGTTATGGATTGATCTCTTTGATCTTGCTACGGATAGCCCTCACCCACTCTCCTCTCACTCCTAAGCACATTCATGAATCAAGATAGAGGTAAATGTGTGATTACTAACCTTAACTAGATTTAGGGTTTTGACCTAGGGTTTAGTCAACCTAAGGTTTGACTTTGCATTTTGACTTGTTTTTACCTCGTGATGGAATCAAGGGTTTGATTCGATCATTTTAAACATGGTTACTATTACCTAGATTTCACTACTAGCTCAATTAGGTAGAGTTTTTCAGTTTTGATAGAGGAAAAGGTACATTTTTACTTCTATCATTGTCAACCCAACCACATTTGATATAAATTGAGATAAAATTGTATTGTTGTATTCAGATGTATTTCAAGAACTTAAGAGATTGTACAAATCTTTTTAAAAACTAGCAATATATATTGAAAGAATAAGTGTATAAGTTCTCACACAAGCCGTGAGACTAACTGTTTCATTGCAAAATGAAAAGACAAACTATACATTTATAAAAAACTGAAAGATGAATATGCATATAAGGTAGGGTGCCTCGCCATTACCTGAATGACGAGCCTTCATGTTGTTGTCGTGTCTTGTGTCATCCTAGATCGTCAGCATGTTCTGGATCCAGCTACTTTTTCCTTGATATCCCGTCAACTGCATAAAATTTTGGAAAAAACAATGTTAGAGCAATGACGAGGCATCATACATCATATGATATCATCTATAAATGTACAATTTGTGTTTTTAGATGCAGTAAACTAGTTAGCATCACAAAAGCTTTTGAGAAGACAAATCAAGAATATCGGCTGCAAGCATGCATTTATTTTCTAATAGGTTTGCTTCATGTGCAGATACAGATGTAATTATGTTTTCATTTGATTCATCAGTTACGTTATGAGTGGAGGAAATGTGGCTCTCACAAGGGTTGAGCCCAGCTCATAAACCTTTACAGAACACTTTAGAAATAGTGAACAAATGCAAAAGTACAGCTCTAGGATCACTTTCAGAAGGCAGATACAGCTGTCAAGAGGTTTCAATCATAAAAGGACAGCCAACAATCGACAACAAAATCCAAGAAAAATAGGACAGAAAGATTATCAGGTAAGCTGCACTAAGGGGGGTGTCCCTATTTGCTAAAGATGTAACATTGACTTTCCCTATGATAGAAAGATTAAGCTTTGTGATAATAGGCAAAATACTCTCATGTGTGGACCAAGATTTTATGTGACAAATCACAAGGTTAGTAACATTCTTGGACATATGTGTCTGGTTATGGATGAGAGTATGCAGGGGCTCCTAATCCTACTCCTACAACTAACAGGTTTTGGATGGTTTGAATTTGATGGTTTGGATGCAAGACAGGGGTTTTGGATCATAACTACTAATCCAGAAGCAGACCGGTGCCTATCTCAGGGCAAGGAGTCAACTAGACGTATACAAGAGAATCACTTGCAACTGTGATTTGAGTTTTAGGGGGTCAAATTTGATGCTTGCCTTACAAACACCACCCAAGAAAAGGTATTTAACTATCCATACTTATAGATATCCCAGTTGACATGCATTCTTCTCCATACCTTAACCTAAAACAATATAATCCACTCCTTGAATGGAACTTAGAGATCAAGTATGTGATACAGCAAAACTATACCCTAGAATCTGAGAAACCCTTAGCAACTAGATTCAAAAGAAGAAAATGCATGCAACAAGTGGAGACAGACAAATAAATGCATGCAACAAGTGGAGACAGACAAATAAATACATGCAATAATGCATTTTTCATATACAATTGCAAGAAACTGAACATATGTGCAAGATACATTACAGATGCAACACATAAACTCCACAGAGATAAAACAAATAGGAAATGCTCTATTTTCTTTTGATTTCTTCAAATGTAGCCTGAAAACATTTAAATGTTTGCAGCACCCAGCATTGCAATTATTTGTGCTGCTGCCCATTTCTATTTCAACAAGTCTACAGCAACATTCATAAGCATCTACCATTCTCAGCAGTAGAATATCATCATCATATGAGTTATTGATGTTGCTTGGAAAAATGACAGACTCACATGAAACAATTGAATCCACATCAGAATTTTGCCATTCTTCAAAAAATAAAAGCTCCTCTGTATCAAACATGCAATATTCACGCACAAGCAACATCTCATAATCAAATTTATCTTTATAAGCATTTAGATATTCATCATCATTGTGCTCAGTAATTTTATCATTTATGTCCACCTGGAATGTCTCAAAAGAAGGCAGAAATAACTCAGAATGCAGCCCTACACTGAAAGCTCCATAGTCACCCCTGCAAACAACACTATCCCCAACTGTATGAACACACACATCTACAACCTGTCCATTCACCTCTGAATAGTGACCCTGTTTCCCCTCCTCATCAATGCACCGATAATCAACAGCAAAAGTCTCAAACTTTGCATTGTGAAGGTGGTCAGAATCTTCAAGGAAACACTCATATTCAGCATCCATGTATATTTCATCATCTGAAAGACTCATATATGCATCTGAATGCTGACAATCACTAACATATTCACTATCCCTTAAAGCAGCATCTTCTATATTCAGAGTGAAGTTTTGCATATCCACCTTGTACAAATAGTTAGGAATAATTGGGATATGCATATTGCTGCAAGACACAACCTCATGTATATCTTTTGTTTCATCCTTTGAAGGGCATTTTGTGTCTGCAGGCTCCTCATCTAGAGGCTAATAACAATCTTTGTCTTCATCATTATAGGATATGCCTACATTTTCTACAACAGTTTCTTCATGCATCACATCATGGCTGCACATGCTATTCTGAAATATATTTCCCTCTGCAAAATCATTTTTCAATGTACATACTGGGAAAGTAGAAATATATTCACTTTGATAACTGTTTTGACAATTTGCAGCAATGAAACCTACTGGCATTCCATATTTCTCATTGTTTTCAATATCCATAGCAAATTGGTAAGCCTGGTGAAGTGTGATTGGTTCTTTATCTCTCAATAAATAACTCACTTCTTCATCAAATGCAACCAAATAAATTGTCAAGCATAATGCATTATTAGGTCTCATATATTAAGGGATCTGCTTGAGCAACTTAATAAATCTAAGGTTAAAGGCTGGAACCAGCTCCTCATCTTCCTTTTGAATATTCATGAAATGTATGATCAATGAGGCTAAATCAAACCTTTCACCAAACTGCTCTAGGAATGCAATTTCTAAATCTATCCATGAAGAAACTGAACATACAGGTAGGTCTGAAAACCAAACCCTAGCATCATCTTCCAATGACTGAACAAAGAGTCTCATTACTATATTTTCATCCTCTACCTCATAATCTTCTATTAAATTATAAAATTTTTGTAGATGCTTGTTTGCCAATTCAGAATCTGATCCATTATATTTTGGCAAACATTTTCTAATGTTATTGGGAATAACATATGGGTAATCATATATCCCTGTGAAATCTAGGGCTGTATACCATTCAATAAAAAATGGTTTTCTTTGAGAACACAACTAGGTCTGTTGTTCTAAACTCATCATTTTTGACAAGATGGAATACCTAGAAATATGTTGCAGCACGATAGGTTCAATCAACAGAGTCACCACCTCTCACAAAGAGGACATAAAATTAACAAGGCACTTTTGTTTTTTGGATTCAACACACCAGCAGAGCACCACATGGTTACTTTTTTTATCTTGCTGCAACAACTTCACTGGAAACTAGATTTTCCAGTCCTCAAATCAATTGACTCTCTCATCCCCAGCAGAGTTGCCATCTGTTGGTATTTATTTCCAAATCAACAGTGGGTTTGCTAGTTCCAATGCACAGGCAGATTCGGCCAACGAATACAGGAGGTTGTGTTAGCTGCCTCCCTTTCACTTCTGATTCTGCCACACCAAGGGGGTGTCCTTATTTGCTAAAGATGTAACATTGACTTGCCCTATGATAGAAAGATTTAGCTTTGTGATAACAGGCAGAATACTCTCATGTGTGGACCAAGATTTGTGTGACAAATCACAAGGTTAGCAACATTCTTAGACATGTGTCTGGTTATGGATGAGAGTATGCAGGGTCTCCTAATCCTACTCCTACAACTAACAGGTTTTGGATGGTTTGAATTTGATGGTTTGGATGCAAGACAGGGGTTTTGGATCATAACTAATAATCCAGAAGCAGATCGGTGCTTATCTCAGGGCAATGAGTCAACTAGACGTATACAAGAAAATGGCTTGCAACTGTGATTCAAGTTTTAGGGGGTCAAATTTGATGCTTTCCTTACAAACACCACCCAAGAAAAGGTATTTAACTATCCATACTTACAGATATCCCAGTTGACATACATTCTTCTCCATACCTTAACCTAAAACAATTTAATCCACTCCATGAATGGAAGTTAGAGATCAAGTATGTGATACAGCAAAACTATACCCTAGAATCTGAGAAACCCTTAGCAACCAGATTCAAAAGAAGAAAATGCATGCAACAAGTGGAGACAGACAGATAAATACATGCAATAATGCATTTTTCATATACAATTGCAAGAAACTGAACATATGTGCAAGATACATTACAGATGCAACACATAAACTCCAAAGAGAAAACAAACAAGAAATGCTCTATTTTTTGTTATTCACACAAAAAATTACCCAAGTCTTCAACAATGCAATGAGTAACACAGTTTGTCTTTTATACCAAGACTGTGTACTCAGCAAAATTACAACGGTCAACTCAAGAATTTGCCAGATACAATGCATCTTCAAATTGGTGCTTAAAATTGAATGCAGCAGGGAAGCAGAGGAAGAAAGCAGGTGGGCTCGGGATTTGAGCTGCCACCTGAAGATCTTCTTTCATAAAATCAGTGGTTGACCTATCCATCGTCGACCCAAATCCTGCAAATGTCACCATTATTGCTCAACTACCCGCAGATCCTCAGTGGTGTGTCTTTGGAGTTTTCTTGCCCAAACGCGGCCGTAGATACAAAGAAACCCATCGCTGCAGCAAAATACAAAACTAACTGTCGATCTACTCCCATTGCTGAGATCTATAGCTCGAAACATGCCCTGAAAGTCACCAACAAGTGAGAACATGCCACGTAGGCACCTTATGTTTTTATCGCTGATTTTCTCTCTCACTATTTTTCCTTTTTGCCCCCTTGTATATGCATGCTCATATACAATCATCTAATTTAAGCTTTTAAAAACCCTTTGTATATGCAAGAGCAAATGCATATACAACCGTCCACCATACAAGGCGGACCCCAAACTGTTATAGAACAAATAAAAATTATAATCGAGTCCGGCTTGCATCCCTATTCCTTGCATATTCTCATTGTATATGTGCATACAACTGCTACATACAAGCCTCAGATTTCAAAAAATATAAAACACTTTGAAACTGCCCTGAAATCCAGCTTGTATCTCATCTAATGTATATCGGCATACATACAAGCACACAAACATGCAAGGCACGGACGCCAAGCACTTATAGAACAAATTTGATTTGTTATCGGGTCCGGCTTGCATCATCACAATGTATAATTTTGTTTGTATGTTCGAATATGCATTGGGAACATACAAGCCTACCATACAACCACAGACTTCAAACACTTCGCCAATGCATTTAACCTTCCTGTCGTGTCCGCTTTGCACATCCTAGAACATACATGCAAATCCCCTTGTATATGCAAACCTACAAGCGATTGCACATACAACCTTGTGGAGCCCACCAAATGTATATACCTCCGCTACACTGTTCACCTTGCATGTCGCAGCGGACCCTTCTATATTTTTCATCGTATAAGACTCAATGTATTTTGGACACACATGCATTCCTGCCTGCTCGATACAATGGCGGCATCTTCAAGGAATCTTCAATGTATATTCTACCATTGTATATTTTTTGCTTGTATCTCCAACACTGTAGCAAAAGTATATCAACCCGTTGCATATTTTTCCCTTGTATGTCTACATGCAACCCGATATACAAACTGGAAATATTTCAAGAATCTACAAAAGATTCCCCCTTTGTATATGCACATTTCAAAGCCCGATATGCATATAAAATGCATACAATTGATTTTTTCAAAGGCCGATGGAGATTGTGCACTCGCTAATGCACATTTTGACCTGTAAGTATATACAAACACCCTTTGTATATACAAAGACACTTGCACCTTAACTGACCTCTGCATTTTGACAACTGCAGAGGCCAAAAGTGTTGGAATTTTTGGATTTTTGAATTTTATGAAGGTGCTTGCAGATTTAAGCACCAACACTCTCAATCCTTCTCCCTATCTCTCTGGATATCTCGGTCACTCTCTATCTCCCTATCTCTCCCCTTTGTCTCCTCTATCTCTCCATATCTATCTCCTCTCTCTCTCTATCTAGCTATCTCTCTATCTCCTACCTCTCTCACCTCTATCATTCCTCTATCTCCCTATCTCTCCCCTCTATCTGTCTCTATCCCTTATTGACGAAGGAAATGAAAACAAGAAAACTAGGACTCTCTCTCTCTCTCTCTCTCTCTCTCTCTCTCTCTCTCTCTCTCTCTCTCTCTCTCTCTCTCTCTCTCTCTCTCTCTCTCTCCTAGGAAATTTGGAAAGGAAAAGGAAAACTAGGAAAGCTTTGAAAAGGATTTAACTAGAGAGGGGGGGTTGTTTGGGGTTAGGGATTAGGGTTTAGGGACATTCTTTAGAGTTTATGAGTTTAGCATTGCTCAAGTTTAGGGTTTAGGGTTTAGGGGAATTATTTAGGGTTTAGGGGTTTAGGGTTGCTCGGGTTTAGGGTTTAGGGTTTAGGGGTTTGGGGCTAAGGGTTTAAAGAGAGATAGAGAGAGAGGACTGATAGAGATTGGGAGAGATAGATGAGACAAATGGGAGAGCTAAGGAGATAGAGAGTGAGAGACATGTCCAGAGACAGAGAGAGATTAAGAGGTAGAGGGATGATAGAGATAGGGAGATAGGGAGAAATAAGGAGATAGAGGTTTAGGGTTGCTTGGGTTTAGGGGAATTATTTAGGGTTTAGGGTTTAAGGTTTTGGGGTTAGGTGTTAATGTTTAGACATTTAGGGTTTAGGGTTTACAGAGAGATAGAGGACCAATAGGGAGATATAGAGGAGACCAAGGCAAGAGATAGGGAGATAGAGAGTGAGGGACATTGCTAGAGACATAGTGAGAGAGATTGAGAGGTAGAGGGACAAAGCTGATGGGAAGATAGGGGAGAGATACAGAGATAGAGGTTTAGGGTTACTTTGGTTTAGGGGTTTGAGGTTTAGGGTTTCTCAAGTTTAGGGGTTAGGGTTTAGGGGCATTATTTAGGGTTTAGGGTTTTTAGAGAGAGGAATGATAGGGAGATATAGAGGAGACTGAGGAGAGAGATAGCGAGATAGAGAGTGAGGCACATGGCCAGGGACATAGGGAGAGAGATTTGGAGGTAGAGGGTTGATAGAGATAGGGAGATGGTGGAGAGATAGGGGGATAGAGGTTTAGAGTTTCTTGGATATAGGGTTTAGGGGTTTAGGGTTTCTCAGGCTTGGAGATAGCTAGATAGAGAGAGAGGAGACAAATAGGGAGAGATAGAGTAGACAGAGGGGAGAGATAGGGAGATAAAGAGTGAGCAAGATGTCTAGAGAGATAGGGAGAAGGATTGAGAGGTAGAGGGATGATAGAGATAGGGAGATAAGGGAGAGATAGGGAGATAGGGGTTAAGGTTTAGGGGAATTATTTAGGGTTTATAGTTTAGGGTTAAGGGGTTAAGGTTTAGAGGTGTAGAGTTTAGTGTTGAGAGAGAGAGGACTAATAGGGAGATATAGAGAGTGAGGGACATGGCCAGAGACATAGGGAGAGAGATTGAGAGGTAGAGGAACGATAGAGATAGGAAGATAGGTGTTGATGATTATTTTGAGACAGTCATAACAATAGTTTAAAATTCACATAAATGAACCAAAACTAACTTGAAAGATATGAAGGAATCGGTTCAGATTCACTTAATCCCAAGTTTAATATGGTCAAGTCTTGACCTGTTGGGAAAATTTAGTTGGTCAATGTGAAGCTATAATGTTCAAGGGGCCTTACATAGTTTAGGGTTTTCTGTTGGTTAACTGGACTCAAACTTATGCAAAAAGATTATAAATATCAGTGTATTGTTCATTCTTTTGCATAAAAGTGTTGCTGTGTTGCAAAGCCTTAAATGGTCTTCTTGAATTATTGCAGCTTTCTCCTCTTAAATATTTATGAAAATTGTCTTCTTTTAACTCTGTTATGCATGCTTCTTTCAAATATGAGACAAATTTCCTTTAAATTTTTGTGTTTTGGCTAATTATTTTCAGATGGGTTGGGAAAAGTTAGAAAGATTTAATCTAAACATCATTCATTCTACCAAAGGATCTAATTGTTCTGTTATGCACTTTATAAATCATACAGTAACTTGATCAAATCCACAGACAAAACCTTAAATGTAAGTTCTGAGCATTTTCACAAAACATACACTTAAGATTGCAATCTCTAAGAGAAAATGTTTCAAACACAATGAAGAGCAAGAAAACACTTAGAAGATAGATGCAGAATTCTAGATTCAATTGTATTAGAAATAGACAGTCATATAAGATTTACAATGTCTGAATGACTCTTAGCTTCAATGATCAAATTACAGCAAACTTATAAGCTTTACAGATACAGTAAGGAAGCTAGATGTTCCATGCATTCCTTATTGCAGACATAGGCGACCTCCTTCTTCTACTTCTAAACTAAAAGGTCCCTCTACTCTAAAATGCTAAAACTAGTTACGAGTGCTGGCTATCTTCTAAAAAAATCCCTGTGTAAAGTTTTACAGTGTATAGAGGCACAATATATAGACTTTAATTGTCCTCAATACAACTCAAAACCCTTGGTTTTAAGCAATGGTTCAAACCTCTAGTTACAACAATAAATGATAGAGAACAAATCTTCCAAAATATCTCTGAGCATACATTAAATCTAGGCGAAATATGTCCTTCTAGAAACCCTAGCAGCTTAATATTAACTTATGTGGTCTGCTGCAATAATGTCTTCATCTGCATTATGTCCTCATCAATGAAGACCCTTGACTTCCTCGCCCTTCATCCTTATCTTCCTCTGCTCCTGAAATCAGATTTCCTCCTCCGTGATGTCACCACCATTAAGTTTCAACTCCTTCCTCAACTGTAAACCTGCAAAAATGGATAAGCAATAAGTATCATCATTTAATAAAACCTGCAAGAAGAAAAACAACTACCAAATCTAGTCGTGACTGTGTGAACGCAGCAATCGGGCCCTAAATCTGTGAAAATCACATCCAAAAATGCATGTACAGCGCCTAGAAAAGTTGGGTCAACTATTGTTGACCAAAAATATGCATTCGGGCCCCAAAACTGACCTCAAAATTACAATCGCCTAGCTTTCCTGCTTATTTCCTTGTTTAAATCCATGTATGTCCACTATACAAGCCATATGTGATACATCCATTTAATCAGATTCCAATCCTTTTCAGTTCTGCGGCTTGCATATCGCAACGTATATCGATTTTGTATGTCGCAGCATACAAATGCCAAAATATACAAGCACTTAACTCTATTCATGTTTTTTTTCAATTCCGCTTGATGTATAAATGCATTATATGTTTTAGATATTCAATTCGGACGTGATACAAGCATTTAAATCTGACTTCAAATTCATTTGGATTCTAGCTTGTATGCGTGCAATGTATATTCAGAAATATACAAGTCCAAATTTTATACAACGATTTAACCTTATTCCATATTACCTTCGATTCCGGCAGTTGTATAAACCATTGTATATCGCAATGTATGTGTAAATATACAAGCCGGATTTATACAACGAATTAATATTGTTTCAAAAACCTTTTAAGTCCACATTGTATATCGGGCCTGTATACTACGAAACCCTCTTTTCAAATCCGTGGATATACAACGAATTTACCACATTTAAAATCCTTTTCATGTCCATCATTGTATATTCCATTGCACATTGACTTTGTATACTTTGCAATCATCAAACATGCAAACCCCAAATATACATAGATTTAACGTTATTCCATAGCTATTTCGATTCTGCCATTTGTATGTTTAACTTGTATCATTCGAAACATGTATATGCGAAGCACCGAAAATACAACGATTTAACTCTGTTCAATAACCCTTTGGGGTCAGCAGCTTGCATGTAACGCTTGCATATAACTTTTGTATGTTTGAACATACAAACCAAAAGATGCAAGCAGCGGATGTAAACTTTTATACCTTTCAACTGTGAGTTCCGTCAAGTCTATAGCCTGCATGTAGCCTTTGCATATTTCTCTTGTATGTCGAAACATACAAGCACACAACATACAAACCACAATGTACATACAACGGAATTCTAACATTTATCTACTCAACTTAAAACAGTTTCGGGTCCATCTTGTATGTATATATCAAAAACCTTTTATCAAATGCATACAAGGAAAAAAGAATATACAATCAGCTTTGTATATGAAAGCGATATACAAAGGGCATTGTATGTGCAATATGCAAGCGACCCATTATGCATTTAACCTTGTATATTAACCTGACTACAAATGCGACTAAGTATAAAATGACTTTGCACATACAAAGGACTTTGTATATGCAAACAGCAAACCCTTCCCTTGTACATTTTACCAAAATGATCATAACTTGCAAAATATGGTGAATTTTAAGATGGTTCAAAAAGCAACCCTAGCTCATTTTTCACAAAGAATCCAACCATATCATGCCCTGGTACTGAAAATGCATTTTTTCTCTATTTTTTTAATCAAAGTTTGCAATTTAACCCTCTTTTCCCTTTACCACCAAACAGACCCACAAAAATAAAAGCAAAAAGCAACAGCCATAGCAGGGGTCCTCATTTTGCTAAGGAGTAAAATGGGGTGTGTTGTGAACATCACAACAATAGGGAGGTAGGGAGATAGAGGTTTCGGGTTGTTGGGTCTAGTATTTAGGGTTTAGAGGTTTGGGGTTCAGGATTTAGGGGTTTAGGTTTTCTCAGTTTTATGGTTTAGGGGTTAAGGGTTAAGGCCTAGGGGCATTATTTAGGGCATAGGGTTTAGGGCTTAGGGGCATTATTTAGGGTTTATGGTTTAGGGCTTAGGGGTTAGGGTTTAGGGTTTAGGGGCATTATTCAGGGTTTATGGTTGCATGTCAAAAGAAGTCTCTCTCTAAATCCTTCAACCCTAAATAATGCCCCTAATCCCTAACCCACAACTCGTAACCCCTAAAACCTAAACCTAAGCACCCCTAAACCTCTATCTCTCTATCTCTCCCTTATCTACCTCTCTCTATCATCCCTCTACCTCTCAATCTCTCTCTGATATCTCTAGACATCTCACTCACTCTCTATCTTCCTATCTCTCCCTTTGTCTCCTCTATCCCTCCCAATCTATCTCCTCTCTCTCTGCCTATCTATCTCTCCCTATCTCTTGTCTCTCTCTCTCTCTCTCCCCTATCATTACTCTATCTCCCTATCTCTCTAGACATCTCGCTCACTCTCTATCTCCCTATCTCTCCCCTCTGTCTCCTCTATCTCTCCCTATCTGTCTCCTCTCTATCTCTCTCTACCTAGCTATCTCTCCCTATCTCTCTATCTTTTGCCTCTCTCCCCCTATCATTCCTATATCTCCCTATCTCTCCCTTATATCTCTCCCTCTCCCTTATCGATGAAGGAAATGAAAATAAGAAAACTAGGAGAGAGAGAGAGAGAGATAGTTTCTTGGGGTTAGGCATCAAGGTTTAGGGGCCTTATTTAGGGTTTATGAGTTTAACATTTCTCAAGTTTAGGGTTTAGGGTTTAGGGCTGCTTAGGTTTAGGGTTTAGGGTATAGGGGTTTAGGGTTTATGGTTTAAAGAAAGATAGAGAGGGGGGGCTGATAGAGATTGGGAGAGATAGAGTGGTGTAGGAGCACCCCTACATGATCAGGATATAGGTTCATTGTCCGCATGACAGGACAATTAGTCTATTTTTAGCATGTTGACTTCATAATGTAATAAGGTCCATTGGACCAATGCATATGTATTAGATCAGCCTAGGAGAGTGTGCAGGCAGTTAGAGTTCGTGATCAGGTAGTCTGAGCTGTCTTCTCCCAGCCGCTTGGAAGCTCCCAGCCGCTGGGAATCGAGTTGGTAGTACTCGTAGGATATTGTTATAAATAACTTAGATCAGTTAGGGTTTGAGGATATAGATGATCATATCAAGGAGAGTAGTAGTTGTGTTATGTAGTACTGGTGATTGAGATCCAGAGATCAGTCCAAGCATTGTGAACATTGTAGAAACAGAACATTGGTGTTTCATCTGAATAAGATCTCATCAATTGCATTATCTGGTTTATCAGTTGTTTCTGTTTTGATTTTCATTCTGATTACAAGTTGATGGATTCTTTCAACCCTTCCACCGGTTGATTTCTATGAATCGGTGGAATGGTCATGTATGATAGTTTAGTTTGCATTTTAGTTTTCTGTTTATGCATTTCATTGTTTGAGAGATCAGTTGGTAGCATGCTGTGAATCAGCCTAGCATCCTCATGTGCTAGGTTTAGGAAGATAAACTGTTAAGTTTTGATTTGAAGGTGATCCGGCCCAATCGTCATGTTTCCTTTGTAAAATTGTGCGGTTCGGTGAGTTTGCATGCAGCTGACGGATATACAGGAGTCTGCATGTGCTTTTCCAGGTGGAGTGAATCGCATCGACATCTGTGAGTGTATCACTATCCGGATCGGGTTATGAAGCTGATGAAGATTGCATGTTTCAAGTGCATCAGGATGATATAAGTCAGATATATACTCAGTGTGTATATCGGCGTCAGGATCATCTTTTGTGTGTGCCCATAATCCGCATATCGCTATCGTATGCGGAAGTGAAAGTTCATTTTTTTGGCTAAGTACCGGAGAGGTCATCATTAGGATATTGTGAATATCACCCTATGCAAGTTTATCCTGCTGTCGCTAAGTGTTTTGGCATCGGCGTAAGTCATTGGTATAAGGTTTGGTTAACATCATCAGGATGTTTCAATATGACCGGATAAGTCATATCATGATGCTGTTGTTCGAGTAGTCAGATATTGAAGGAGTTACATGTGACATCATCGTCATCAGGATAATCGTCATCTGGATATCGGGGTGACGTAAGCATCGAAGGAAAGGTGCTTGAAGTTGTCGTCATCGGGATATTTGAAGGGAACCGGATATTTTATATCCTGCTGATGAAGGTGATGTTGAATATCATGATGATGAAGATAGCGTTTGGCGCTAGGTAAATAGTGAACATCAGGAGGATGTTTGCGCTTGCCGATTATCATGATGCTACTGACAGGCGAAAGGCGAAAGGCGATAAGGAAGTGAACAGTAGTCAGCAGGAGGATATTTCATGCCTGTTCGAAATATGATGATGTTGTCTGTGTTAGTAAGAAATATGATGATGATGATAAGCCGATAGGTATTTTAACATGCTGTTTGTGTTAATGACTCCTCCTTCCCATTTGTAAGCTCCCATTGCGTTTTACCTCTGCATCATAGTGGTATCAGAGAAAAGGAAGGATCTTCTGGAAGAGATAAGGATATAGCAGGATGTCAAGTGACGAAGGAACGTCGGAGGTTCTGGCAAGGATGACCAACGCTGAGTTGGCAGTTCTGGTAAAGAAACAGATTGCAGAAAGCAAGGCCGTGAAGGCTCAGAATCAGGAATTGAAGGATGAGTTAGCGAAGTTGAGGAGCAGAGTAGGTTCTGGTAGAGAAGAAGATAGGGAAGAAGAAGAGATCCCTAGTTGGAGCGAGGAGGTCGTTCCTGCAGACCAGAGACCACTGTTGAACGCCCTCAAGGCCATGGAGAGGAGAACCATGGATGTGAAACTGGATTTGCCAGTGTTTACAGGAAAGATGGACCCTGATTCAGTGATGGAGTGGATAGACTCCTTGAACAATTTCTTTGTAACAGAGGAGATACCAGAACAACAGAGGGTGAAAATAGCCCAGTCAAAAATGAAAGAAGCTGCCTTGATATGGTGGAATTTCGTCCAAGATGATAGAGTACAGGAAGGAAAGCGTAGAGTCGCTACATGGAAGAAGATGATGGCATTAGTAAAGGAAGCTTATGTCCCATTGGATTACAGTATCCAATTACACAAGAGGAAGCAAAACCTGAAGTAGAAGGAGCTAGATGTCAGCTCATATACAGAAGAGTTCATGAAACTTTTTATGAAAACAAAGGTAAAGGAAAGTGAAGAAGAGAAGGTAGCCAGATACCTTAATGGATTGAGGTTCAATATCCAGGAAGATTTAAGTCTGCATAATCCAGATACAGTTCAGAAATGCTTTCAGTTGGCACTGAAAGTGGAAGAGAAGTTAAAGAGAAAACAAGAACAACACAATAGAGGAAGAGGAAGACAACAAAGAGGTGGAAGAGGTCCTTTTAGAGGTAGAGGACATGGACATGGATATCAAGGAGAATCCAGTCATGACAATAGTAAGGGAAACAATAGTCAGGACCAGAGGGAAAATTATAGTCAGCAAGGAAACTTCAGAGGTAGAAGACCTTTCAGAGGAAGATCCCAGGGCAGAGGATCCATCAGATGTTATAACTGTAACAAAGAAGGCCATATAGCCAGCAGATGTCCAGAAAAGGCCACAAGCTCAATAGGAGAAAGGAGAACAAATCTGATCAAAGAACCTGATAATCAAAGTATGACAGGCTCTACTTCTTTTCAGAGTGTGAATGCTCCTGATAATTATGGATACCCAGAAAGTGGAGAGTCTCTAATGATGAGAAGAACAGTGACTACCATGAAGGTACCTGACAAAGAATCCCCTCAAAGAAAGTCTCTTTTCAGGACTATTTGCAAAGCAGGAGGTAAGGCATGTAAAGTTTTGATTGATTCTGGTTCTACTGAAAATTTTGTGTCTGAAGAAATGGTGACAAAGCTTAAGCTTAGGAGATTACCTCACCCATCCCCATATAAAGTCTCATGGCTTACCCAAGGTCAGCAGACATCTGTAGAAGAGCAGGCTTGGGTAGAATTTCAGATTGGAGCATATAAGGATAAGTTGTTGTTTGACATTACCAAGATGGATGCTTGCAACCTTTTATTTGGTAGACCATGGCAGTATGATTTGAAGGCACAACATGATGGTGTTAGAAATACCTATACAATCACTAAAGATGGTAAGGTGACAGAGTTACTACCACTGATAGAGAAGGGGGAGAAATCTAAAGGAAAAGAGGTGAAGGTAATGCTGATGGAAGGTAAACAGTTCATGAAAGAAGTAGCAGCAGAAGGTGCAGTTGCATATGCCCTAATCCCATGTATGAGGGTGAATAAAGAACAGCAGCAAGAAGTCAAGGAGGAGAAGAAACAAAGGTTCATAGACCCAGCTATTCAAGAGCTATTGGATAAGTACAAAGGTATCATCTCAGAGGGAATGCCAAGATCCCTACCACCTGTCAGAGATATTAGTCACTGCATAGACTTAATTCTAGGGTCAACACTTCCAAACAAAGCAGCCTATAAGCTAACTCCAGAACAGAATGCAGAAGTAGCCAGACAGATTGAAGAATTATTGGATTCAGGTCTGATTGGGAAAAGTTTAAGTCCATGTGCAGTACCAGCTATACTAGCACCAAAGAAGGAAGGTACTTGGAGGCTTTGCACAGATTCCAGAGCTATTAACAAGATCACAATCAGGTATAGGTTTCCAATCCCTAGGATAGAGGATTTACTTGACTGTTTAGGAGGTGCTAAGTATTTTACAAAAATAGATTTGAAGAGTGGATATCATCAGATCAGGATTAGACCAGGAGATGAATGGAAAACAGCATTCAAAACTAATGAAGGGTTATATGAGTGGAAGGTTATGCCTTTTGGGTTATCTAATGCACCTAGTACTTTTATGAGGTTGATGAATGAGGTTTTGAAAGAGTTCATTGGTAAGTTTGTCATAGTATATCTAGATGACATTCTGATTTTTAGCAACACAAAAGAAGAACATCTCAGACACATAGATTTGGTTCTTAAGAGGTTACATGAAGAGCAGCTGATGATAAATTTAGACAAGTGTTTGTTTATGCAAGAGGAGATCACATATTTGGGTTTTGTCATTTCACAAGGAAAGTTACAAATGGATAAGGAAAAGGTAAGTGCCATATTGTCTTGGCCAACCCCACAGACTATGAATGATGTCAAAAGTTTCCATGGGTTAGCAACCTTCTACAGGAAGTTTATAAGAGGGTTTAGTCATATTTGTGCACCCATGCTAGATACTATCAAAGGAGGACAGAAGTGCAGATTTGTTTGGACTCAAGGAGCAAATGATTCTTTTGAAACATTGAAGAAGAAGGTGGCACAGTAGCCAGTCCTTGCACTTCCAGACTTTAACAAAATCTTTCAGGTAGAATGTGATGCCAGTCACATGGCCATTGGAGCAGTACTCAGCCAAGAAGGTAGACCTATTGCATTTTTCAGTGAGAAGCTCAATGATGCTAAGAAGAGGTATTCCTCATATGATTTGGAAATGTATGCTTTAGTCTAGTCACTCAAGAAATGGAGGCATTACTTGATGCCGAAGGAATTCATAGTATTCACAGATAACCAGGCTCTGAGTTTCATAAACAGCCAGGAAAAGCTGAACCACAGACACATGAAATGGGTAGAGACCTTACAAGCTTTTACTTTTACATTGAAGCATAAGAAAGGAGTCAAGAATAAAGTTGCAGATGCTTTGAGTAGGAGAGTTCTAACAGTCAACCAGATTCAGTTAGAAAGTGTTGGCATTGATTCACTAAAGACCATGTACCAGACTGATGAAGATTTTGGGGAGATATATCATGTATGTACTTCTTTTGCGGAGAAATATCATGCTCAATTCTCTGAATTTTTGATTCAGGATGGATTGTTGTTCAAAGGTGGACAGTTATGTATTCCAAGGTGTTCTATGAGGTTAAACATCATTAAGGAGAAACATTGTGGAGCTATGGCAGGTCATTTTGGTCTAGATAAGACTCTTGATCTTGTCCGAAGATATTACTTTTGGCCTAAGTTACAATCAGATGTCAGAAAGTTTGTAGAGACATGTGTGATATGTCAGAAAGCTAAAGGTAGGTCAACTAATGCAGTGGACAGATTCAGCAAAATGGCACATTTCTTGCCATGCAAAACCACTGCTGATGCTTCATACATTGCAGATTTGTTTTTCAGGGAGATTGTCAGAATCCATGGATTGCCATTGAGTATAGTGTCAGATAGGGATGTGAAATTTATTGGTCACTTCTGGAGAACTCTTTGGAGGAAACTTGGCACAAATTTGTCTTTTTCCTCTGCATATCATCCTCAAACGGATGGACAGACTGAAGTAGTGAACCGTTCCTTAGGGAATTTGCTTAGGTGTTTGACAAAACAACATGGAGAAAAGTGGGATAATGTTCTTTCTCAGGCTGAATTTTCCTATAATGATACTGTCAATAGGAGCACAGGGAAATCACCTTTTCAGATAGTTTATGGTATGCATCCAAGAGGAATTTTGGAATTGAGAGATCTACCTACAGCAGACCCTGTTAGTGCAGAAGGTGAAGCTTTTACAGAAGCCATAAAAGAGGTTCATGATCAAGTTAAGACCCAACTGCAGCAAACCACCTTGAAGTATAAGGAATATGCTGATAAAAAGAAGAAGGATGTTCAGTTTGATGTTGGAGATTTGGTATGGGTTCATTTGAAGAAGGACAGACTTCCTAAGGGAAAATATATTAAACTCATGCAGAGAAAAGTTGGACCATGTCAGATTTTGCACAAGCATGGACAGAATGCTTATGAGATACAACTCCCACCTGATCTTGGTTTGTCCCCTATATTCAATGTATGTGATTTAACTCCATACAAGTCTTATCCAGATGTAGATCAGGAACTCCTACAGGATACAGTCAATGATGACATTCCCAAGCATGATCCTCCACAGTTGCAGAAGGTTTTGGACACCAGAGTGGTCAAACAGACCCGGAACAAACAGTACTTGGAGTATCTAGTCTCTTGGAAGGGAAAACCTAATTCTGAAGCAGTTTGGATGACTAAAGAGCAGATCCAGAAACATGGTGCAGATCTTCCTACTCTCATCTCAAGTGGACTTGAGATTTCTTCTTCTGGGGAGTATGGTGCAGGAGCACCCCTACATGATCAGGATATAGGTTCATTGTCCGCATGACAGGACAATTAGTCTATTTTTAGCATGTTGACTTCATAATGTAATAAGGTCCATTGGACCAATGCATATGTATTAGATCAGCCGAGGAGAGTGTGCAGGCAGTTAGAGTTCGTGATCAGGTAGTCTGAGCTGTCTTCTCCCAGCCGCTTGGAAGCTCCCAGCCGCTGGGAATCGAGTTGGTAGTACTCGTAGGATATTGTTATAAATAACTCAGATCAGTTAGGGTTTGAGGATATAGATGATCATATCAAGGAGAGTAGTAGTTGTGTTATGTAGTACTGGTGATTGAGATCCAGAGATCAGTCCAGGCATTGTGAACATTGTAGAAACAGAACATTGGTGTTTCATCTGAATAAGATCTCATCAATTGCATTATCTGGTTTATCAGTTGTTTCTGTTTTGATTTCCATTCTGATTACAAGTTGATGGATTCTTTCAACCCTTCCACCGGTTGATTTCTGTGAATCGGTGGAATGGTCATGTATGATAGTTTAGTTTGCATTTTAGTTTTCTGTTTATGCATTTCATTGTTTGAGAGATCAGTTGGTAGCATGCTGTGAATCAGCCTAGCATCCTCATGTGCTAGGTTTAGGAAGATAAACTGTTAAGTTTTGATTTGAAGGTGATCCGGCCGGATCGTCATGTTTCCTTTGTAAAATTGTGCGGTTTGGTGAGTTTGCATGCAGCTGACGGATATACAGGAGTCTGCATGTGCTTTTCCGGACGGAGTGAATCGCATCGACATCTGTGAGTGTATCACTATCCGGATCGGGTTATGAAGCTGATGAAGATTGCATGTTTCAAGTGCATCAGGATGATATAAGTCGGATATATACTCAGTGTGTATATCGGCGTCAGGATCATCTTTCGTGTGTGCCCATCATCCGCATATCGCTATCGTATGCAGAAGTGAAAGTTCATTTTTTTGGCTAAGTACCGGAGAGGTCATCATCAAGATATTGCGAATATCACCCTATGCAAGTTTATCCTGCTGTCGCTAAGTGTTTTGGCATCGGCGTAAGTCATCGGCATAAGGTTTGGTTAACATCATCAGGATGTTTCAATATGACCGGATAAGTCATATCATGATGCTGTTGTTCGAGTAGTCAGATATTGAAGGAGTTGCATGTGACGTCATCGTCATCAGGATAATCGTCATCCGGATATCGGGGTGACGTAAGCATCGAAGGAAAGGTGCTTGAAGTTGTCGTCATCAGGATATTTGAAGGGAACCGGATATTTTATATCCTGCTGATGAAGGTGATGTTGAATATCATGATGATGAAGATAGCGTTTGGCGCTAGGTAAATAGTGAACATCAGGAGGATGTTTGCGCTTGCCGATTATCATGATGCTGCTGACAGGCGAAAGGCGAAAGGCGATAAGGAAGTGAACAGTAGTCAGCAGGAGGATATTTCATGCCTGTTCGAAATATGATGATGCTGTCTGTGTTAGTAAGAAATATGATGATGATGATAAGCCGATAGGTATTTTAACATGCTGTTTGTGTTAATGACTCCTCCTTCCCATTTGTAAGCTCCTGTTGCATTTTACCTCTGCATCATAGAGGAGATGGAGGAGATAGAGGGGAGAGATAAGGAGATAGAGAGTGAGAGACATGTCTAGAGACATAGAGGGAGAGAGAGAGAGAGAGAGAGAGAGAGAGATTGAGAGGTAGAGGGATGATAAAGATAGGGATATAGGGAGATATAGGGAGATAGAGCTTTAGGGTTGCTTGGGTTTAGGGACATTATTTAGGGTTTAGGGTTTATGGTTTTGGGGTTAGGGGTTAAGGTTTAGAGGCTTAGGGTTTAGGGGTTAGAGAGAGATAGAGGACCAATAGGGAGATATAGAGGAGACCGAGGGAAGAGATGGAGAGATAGAGTGTGAGGGACATGGCTAGAGACATAGGGAGAGAGATTGAGAAGTAGAGGGACAAAGGTGATAGAGAGATAGGGGAGAGATAGGCAGATAGAGATTTAGGGTTACTTGGGTTTAGGGTTTAGGAGTTTGGGGTTAGGGTTTAGGGTCATTATTTAGTGTTTAGGGTTTATTTTTTAGGGGTTAGGGGTTTAGGTTTAGGGTTTAGGGTTTATAGAGAGAGAGGAATGATAGGGAGATATAGAGGAGACCGAGGAGAGAGATAGGGAGATAGAGAGTGAGGCACATGGCCAAGGACATAGGGAGAGAGATTGAGAGGTAGAAGGGTGATAGAGATAGGGAGTAGGGTGATAGAGATAGGGAGATATGTGATGACGATTCATAGGTTATAGGTTAGAGCATAGGATTTAAATTATTATTTTAATATTTGTTAGTTTTTATCCTATGTAAAGGTTAAAAGTAAAAGTAAAAAGTCAATGATAGCTTCTTAGTTGTTAGGAGGTTAGCATAAATTAGTATATTGTTATTGCATTTGTTATTTGGTTGTTGTTTTCCATCTCACATTGAGATATGGGAAGATATACCAAATAATACAAATATGGCATATTCATGCCTATATAATGTTGTATTTTTCTCTTCACATAAAATATTGGGAAATACAAGCTTTGCAATTCATTTTTGTTGCAGAGAATAGTGTCCATTGGCTGAATTTGTTCTCTGACTTTTGCTTGCTTGGTTTTTCCATATCAGTTGGTATAAGAGCAATCTTTGATCCATGGGATTAGAATTATTCTTCAAATCCATTTGATCCATAAATTTTTGTTTTGAATCTCTCCTCAATAGTAGTTGATTTCTAAAGATTTTTGGATCCATATCACGAGATTTGTCATCAAGAAGCAACTGGAGGTGTTTGCTTGAAAAAGTAATCATTTTCTTTTATATTTTTTTGTGTGATTCCTTTGCAAACCTGTGCTCTTCTTTTATTAATACCATTTTACATACTCAAGGTATCAAAAAAAGATTTCTGAGTTTTGAACATTATGCTCTCACCTTTTGAGAACATTTTACATTTTTAATTTTGGTTTAGATTTTTGAAAGTTATTATAGTTTTAATACTGCTTCTTTAACTACTCAATACAAAGGAAATAAGCAGTTTTTGTTGGTTGTTTTAGACCCAAAAACGTGGTATTTAGTGCAAAAACATGGTATTGAGTCAAAAAATGTGGTATTCGCCTTTTTCGCATGGTTTTTCTTTTTTTTAAATGTTAATAATTTATATTATTCATTATTTTATAAAAGTTTATTATAGTTCTCCCAAATGTCTAAATATATATATATATATATATATCTCAAGTTTGTCTGGGAGATTATTAATGCCATAGGTTATGATTTGATTGGTATTTCACTTTGAAAATTTGTCAAATTGTGTCTAGTAGAGTTTAAAACATACCTCTAAAGTAGTTTCATTCTAGCTATAAAGGATCTCTTGATTTAATTGTTTTTGTCAAACGTAAGTCTAGCTGTCCATTTTTATTGTTGGGAGGTGTAAGATATTTCACTAGCTCTAACCCGCAATAACATGGCCGCTAATTTGGCTGAGAGAGTTGTTGAACTCGTTGGTGTGATAACCGCATTGACTGATAAATTCAATGATATTGTATTTTATCAGCTTCCTAGTCCCAAAGGCCATCGACCTTAAGCCAAATGTGAGGTCAAGATCTATGATGGATCCTGAGATCCTGATGTGCTCTACACTTGGATTCTTGACATGGAGACATGGTTTAACTACAATGAGATCCCTGATGATGAAAAGGTTCCTTTTACAAAATTGAAGCTCTTTGGTGTCACTAAGGTTTTGGTCACTGAACGACAAAATGCTCAAAATCCTATCAACACATGGGATCAAATTGTAACAATTTTGAAGGATGCATTCTATCCTTCAAACTATGATCAAGATTTGCATAATAAATGGCTTCGCCTATGACAATGACAACAAATATCTGTCCAAGATTACATCTACCAATTCAACCACTTGAGGATACTACTCCAAGTGCAAGATCCAGCTGCTTCTCTCATCCTTAAGTTCAAGAGTGGATTACAAGAACACTTGTTCATGGAGTTGAAATATACTACCCTAGAAACACTTGATGCTGCATTCAACCAAGCACAATTGGTAGAAGAAAAATGTTTTACCCAATCTCAAGCATCTAAGCCTTCCTTTTCTACAGGTTCCCCAAAATCTTCGAGTTGTCGGCCACAACAAAAATTTTCTAAAGAGAAAAATTCTTCTCCTTCCTCTTCTTCTCATGTTACTCATTCTCCTTCTTCTGATACTAAGAAATCTGGCAAATTTTGTAACTATTGTAAAAAAAGGGTCATGAAAAGTTTGAATGTTTTAAATTGAAGAAGAAGAGTTTCATTGTATAGTCTCCTGATGAGGAAAAGAAGAATGTTCCCATCGAGACTTCTAGTGATGATAGGACATATGATGAGTTGAAAGGTAGACTTAATAAAGTCACCTTGATGAATCATCATTCTATTTTAGGGGGACGTCACAATTTGTTTGTCACTTGTGCTTACTTAACACATGATTTCTTTGTGGATTGTATCATCGATAATGGCTCACAAAAAAATTTAATTGCAAAGTCTATTCTCAACAAACTGCATCTACTGATGGATCCACATCCTCATCCATATTCACTTGGATGGAAGGATAGTGGTTCCTCCTCACAGATCACACATATATGTACTGTGTCTTTTGCATTTGGCCCCAAATTCATTGATAGGGTCACTTGTGATGTGACCACTATGGATTGTTCTGGTTTGTTGCTAGGAAAGCCCTATCAATATGATAGGAAATCTCATTATGATGCCTTTAATAAAACATATACACTGCAACAAGATAATAATACATAATCAAATGTACTAAGAGCACCACAAATCTAGCACTTAGTTACAGACAGGCATGCAAAGCTATCAATCAAGCACAGGAGCTTGCATTAATTTTCATAAGGCCACAATCTGATGATTCTAAAGAAAAAGTCACTATATCCAAACAACATGCTACTCTTGAAAAATTATTACAGTCCTATTCACATGTGTTTCAAGAGCCTAAGACACTTCCTCTAGAGCCAGCAATCAATCACACTGTTGACATTATTCTTGCTCCTTCTCTTCCCAATGCCCCATTGTATCGACAATCCATTCTTCAAATAATGAAATCAAAAAGTAAATTCAAGATTTATTACCCAAAGGTTTCATTAAACCGAGTACATCCCCTTGTGCTCCACCAATTTTGTTAGTGCTCAAGAAGGATGGAACTTGGCATCTGTGTACTGATTTTCAAGCATTAAACAAGATCACCATCAAAAATTGATATCCACTTCCACGCATTGATGACCTTTTGGATCAACTTCAAGGTGCCAAATTCTTCTCCAAGATTGATCTAAAAAGTGGGTATCATCAGGTCAAAGTTCAGGCAAAGGAAACATGGAAGACAACTTTCAAGACCAAAATAGGTCTTTTTGAGTGGCTTGTGATGCCATTTGGTCTCACTAATGCTCCTGCCACTTTCATGCAATTGATGCATGAGGTATTCCATGATTGTTTGGACAAATTTGTTATCATCTACTTAGATTATATCCTTGTCTTTTTTCACACTTGGAAATTCCATCTTCAACATTTAGAACATGTTCTTCATACTCTTCAATAGAACAATTTGTATGCTGACTTTCCCAAGTGTTCTTTTGGTTAGACATCTATTTCCTATCTTGGATTTGTCATTGATGCACGTGGCATTCAAGCAAATCCTACTAAAGTGGAAGTTCTTCTCAAGTGGCCTACTCCTTCAAATCTCACCAAATTGAGGAGTTTTCTTGGTCTTGCCAACTTCTACCGTAAGTTCATCCTACAATACTCAGACATTGTTGCACCTTTGCACCAATTGACAAAGACTAATGTTGCATTCAAGTGGATAGAAATCCATTCTCATGATTTCAACACATTGAAAGAAAAATTATGTTCTGCACCTATTCTTGTCCTACCAGATCTCTCATAGCCTTTTGACATCGAGACAAATGCTTCACAATATGCACTTGGAGTTGTTCTGAAGCAAAATGGTCATCCTGTGGTATATCATTTAGAAACTTTCTCTGTTACTAAAAGGAACTACTCCACATATGATAAAGAACTATATGCATTGGTCCAAGCCATCAAGTATTGGAGACTTTATCTTTTGGGGAAAGAAATAGTTGTTCACATTGATCACTTGCCACTACAATTTCGTCAGTCTCAAAACAAAATTGAAGAAGTTCGACATATGAAGTGGTCTTCATAGTTACAACAATTTCACTTGGTCATCAAATATAAGAAGGGGAACATCAACAATGTTGCAAATTGTTTGAGTCATCCTCCTATAGTACATGCATTAATTATTGTGACCAGTTCTCATTTGGGATTTCAGACATGGTCTTCTCAGTATGCTCAAAATCCTAATTTTGGTGTTGCCTACACAAGTCTTCAGAATCCTTCAACTTCCAATTTAACACCTTTTCAAGATTTTTATATCAAGGACGGGTTTCTATACAAGTTGGATAAACTTTACATGTACCTCAAGATCATCAAACTTCTCTTCTCAAGGAGGCACACTCCACTCTTTATGGTGGTAATTTTGGGAAGCAAAAAACACTTCATCATTTGTAGTGATTCTTCTATTGGCCTCATATGTAGCGAGATGTTCTCCATTTTCTCAAGAGATGTGTACTTTGTTACAGTTCCAAACCTACCAATAGAAAGATGGGCTTGAGTATCCCTTTGCCTATTCCTTCTTGTCCTTGGGAGAGCATTTCCATGGATTTGGTTAGTGGTTTTCCATTGATTGTTCACCGCCATGATTGTGTTTTTATGGTTGTTGATCGATTCAACAAAATGGCTAAGTTCATCCCATGTCACAAGACAAGTTCTGCACATGACTTAGCACATCTCTTCTTTGACTCTATTTGGAGATCTTTTGGTTTACCAACTAGCATTGTTTTTTATCGTGACTCACGTTTTGTGGGCCATTTTTGGAGTTCTTTGTGGAAGATTTTGGGAGTCTCTCTTAAGTTCTCCATTGCTTTTCATCGTCAGTTAGATGGTCACACTGAAGTTGTGAACTGTACTCTTCTACAAAGTTTGAGGATTTATCATCATAGTTCACCTACCAAGTGGGATTTGAATCTAACCCACATAGAGCATGCATACAACCGAGCAACACACTCATCTACAGGTCACTCACCTTTTGAGGTATGTCTTGGTTTTCAGCCTTTGGCTCCATATGAGTTGCCCTTATCTTTGCCCTCTCCAACAATTATGCATATTTAGAAAGAGTAAGATAGGGCACAAGCCTTCATCCAACATTTGCAAAATCTTTAGTCCAAAGTAATTTAGATCCTTCAAAAGACTGAAGAAAAGAAAAAACAACTAATGGATCATCATCATATCCCTCATACTTTTCAAGTTGCGGATAGAATTTGGTTATACTTGGACACACGTCATTTCCAGGAGAAAGCACACAGTAAGGTCAAGCTACTTCACTATGGGCCTTACACTATTCTTCAGAAGGTGTCTGAAAATGATTTTTGACTTGATCTTCCAGCTCAGTTCAGCATCCATGATGTTGTTAATGTTAATCTTCTCAAGCACTACAATGAGTCAACACTAGAGACGGAGCTTCCTGTCAGCCATCCTGTAGATGTTTTTCTTGATTTTCAGTTTCCACTTGATGTTGATCAAGTTTTTGATACAAAGAATCTGTTGATGTATAAAATTGCACAGGTTCCAACACCAACATGGGAAGTTTCAAGAATGTGAGACTTGCTACTTGAAACAACCTCCAGATTTTAAAGAAGCTGGCTCTTCCTATTTCAATTGGGTTTTGAGCAAAGGGAAAGAAATAAATAGGATTACAGATACAATAAGCAGATCTAATTTATGGTGATGCACCTAAGTAAAAAGTACTTCAATTCAAGCATGGTGAAGCTATTCTCAAGATACAGTTATGTTAAAGAGAAAATACTACATGATCAACATAAATAGATATAATGAATATTATCAAAGGCTTGTAACCAGATGACTTTGCAAAGACACAGATGATATCAACCAAGGTACAGAACAGAGTTCTTATTAATCTTCTAGCAACATAAAAGGCACAGAAACATGCACAGGTATATCGACTTTCTTATCAAGAACAACAAAATAAAGGCAAAATGACATAATTGGTCACAGTAAAGTCTCTGACTCCTCTATTAGATTTCTAATTGAAAACTTATTTCAAAAAGTCAAGTAATCCATCCCATTTGATTACAAATTCTACATATTTATAATCATAGATTTAATAGAAGATTGCTTGCAACAACCTGAATCATCAACGACCAAATAGAACTGAAGATTACTGGAATTCCATGGCGGTTACGATCTTCTAAATCTGTAATAACCATCCCTCCTGTGCGCTCATTGGCTGGGGAAAAATATTATGTGCCACACTAACTGTATCGAGACTAAGACACATGGCAACACCCGTGTGCATAAGGCTCAAAAGAAATTATGACAGATGGTAGCGTCCACATATACTTAGAAACTCTTTTGCCTTCAAAGAAATTCACAGGAAACAACCACTTGTTGCATTCGGCAACCTCCAAAAATGATATGTGTCCTGCCCCGCCAAGCCTTTAAAAACTTGTCTTTATACCAGTGTGCCCTCCATTGTGACATCTGTCACAACCCGCTTCACTTAGAAACTGGGACACAATATCAATGGGACCCACTACAACTTTAACTCATTACCCATAAAGGGAATAAAACTGGGACAGATGGTGGCACCCGCATTCAAATAAGCTAACATGCGGCAACCTCCACAACACTATTGGAAATAATGAAACTTTTGGAAGGATCCTTCGGAAGCCAACACTTGTCATGTTCTACTGCAACTGTGAATTAAAACGTTCCATGCTACTTGAAGATTATGAACAAAGTAACCCTTTCCCCGCTATTGCCACGTGGCACCCTTGGTAATCTTGAAACAAAATGAATTGTGGCCCACCATATATATGCTAATATCAATATAAATTCTGAAAAGGGACACGTGGAATCATCCGAATACAACTCAAAAGGACACACGACATCACCCGCAAGCATATAGCAAGAAAAGAAACTTTTTGAGACTGCTTTCGCTAGAGACACATGGCGCCTCTTGCAAGCTTGAAACAAAATGAATTGTGGCCCACTTCACAGCAAACTCAAAAGGACACACAGCAGCCTCCACATAAAACTTGATGCTTGTTTCATTGTTGTGGCTTTGACACTTGGCGCGACCTGCACATAGAAACATTTAAGGCACAGAAACACAGAGACACAAATATTATAAGAAGCCACTGTAACTTTATCGTAACACTACCAAAACTGAAACAAAATGTAGAGACACTCTACAGACTCATCAGACCCAACATGGTTCTACCATTTCCTTCCTTGTTGCCAAGCAAGGCCAGCTTCTACATCAAGCCCGTTGGATCTCTCACCATCAACTATCTCACGATTTTGCTTCTCTTTTAAAAGCATTGGAGTCCAATGTTGATATTGTTGGGAGGAATGATGAAGATTCATAGGGTATAGGTTAGAGCATAGGATTTAAATTATTATTTTAATATTTATTAGTTTTTATCCTATGTAAAAGGTTAAAAGTAAAAGTAAAAAGTTAATGCTAGTTTCCTAGTTGTTAGGAGGTTAGCATAAATTAGTATATTGTTATTGCATCTGTTATTTAGTTGTTGTTTTCCATCTCACATTGAGATATGGGAAGATATACCAAATAATACAAATATGGAATATTCATGCCTATATAATGTTGTATTTTTCTCTTCATGTAGCATATTGGGAAATACAAGTTTTACAATTCATTTTTGTTGTAGAGAATAATGTCTATTAGCTGAATTTGTTCTCTGACTTTTTCTTGGTTGGTTTTTCCATATCAATAGGGGAGAGATAGGGAGATAGAAGTTTAGAGTTGATTAGATTTAGGGTTTAGGGTTAGGGGTTAAGGTTTAGGGGCATTATTTAGGGTTTAGTGTTTATGGTTTAGGGGTTAAGGTTTAGAGGTTTAGGGTTTAGTGTTTAGAGAGAGGACCAATAGGGAAATATAGTGTTTAGAGAGAGGACCAATAGGGTTTAGTGTATCTCTCCCTTATCTCCCTCTCTTTATCATCCCTCTACCTCTTAATCTCTCTCCCTGTCTCTCTAAACATCTCACTCATTCTCTATCTCCCTATCTCTCCCTATCTCTCCCTCTGTCTCCTCTATCTCTCCCAATCTATCTCCTCTCTCTCTACCTATCTATCTCTCCCTATCTCTTACCTCTCTCTCCCCCATCATTCCTCTATCTCCCTATCTCTCTGGACATCTTGCTCACTCTCTATCTCCCTATCTCTCCCCTATGTCTCCTCTATCTCTCCCTATCTGTCTCCTCTCTATCTCTCTCTACCTAGCTATCTCTCCCTATCTCTATCTCTTGTCTCTTTCCCTCTATCATTCCTATATCTCCCTATCTCCCCACTCTATCTCTCTGTCCCTTATCTATGAAGGAAATGAAAACAAGAAAACTAGGACTCTCTCTCTCAATACTCTCCTTCTATCTCTATCCCTCTATATGTATCTCTCTCTATAATCTCTGTCTTTGTCTCTGTGTATATATATATATACACACACAGAGAGACAGAGATAGAGATTATAGAGAGTATACACACACAAAGACAGAGACAGAGATTATAGAGAGAGAGAGAGAGATTATATATATAGAGAGAGAGAGGAGATGGATATATATATATATATATATATATCCATCTCCTCTGTCCCTCTCTCTCCATTTCCATGCACATACCCATTAGGTAGGCTATTTTACATATGGTGGTCATATCCTTTAGGTCCAATCACCTCCAAACTTCACAAATAGATATAGAGCATACTTCTAAGAATCTTTCATAAAGACCACTTCTCTACATAGGTGCAACTAATACCATTTTTTCATTGTTTTCCACATTTAATATTTATTATTTTCCATTTTCCAAGTCCTACATGTGTCCAAGTTGTATTGTTTCTCAAGTTTTTAGTCTAATTGTTAGTCATAGCTCTCATGGTTATTAAAATGTTAGTATAGTTAGATTTATCCATACGTAACATTAATTTACACATTGTTGCACAAACAACCACACTCAAACATAACCTTACCTAATTAAGGTTAACCTTTAAGGTTCTTTCATTTGGTGGGCCTAATAGATCCAACTAGTTCAATCTTCTTATAGTCCATTCTTAGCCTTCCAAGAGAGTTCATGCCATGTTAACTTTGCATTATGTCCTCACTTTCCCTCTTGCTAGTTGTAGAACTCTTTTTTCCCAATCCTATCCCTATATCATACTATTGTTGTTGACTTTTCTTTCCATCTTCACCATCATAGTCCTAGTTATCCTATTTTGAGCCAACCATTTATCCTTAGCCGTGTCTTGTACTTCTTCTATTCATGTCAATTTTAATGACCTCCAAATTTTCCATAAATTCTTCTCCACCAAACCCTAGACCCTCACCCAAATCCTTACTTTACTAAGAAAATCCCTTCCCCAAACATCATTTGATCATGTGGCTCCTTCCATCCCTAGACCTGTGCCCCTACTTTCTATTATTCATCCAATACAATCCCAATGTCATATCTCACATTCCTAACCCCTAATCCCTAAATAATTCCCCTAAGCCCTAAGACCTATCCCCTAACCCCTAAACCCTAAGCCTGAGAAACCCTAAACCCCTAAATCCTAAACCCCCAAACCCTAAACAAAAAATGCAAGAAACCCTAAACCTCTATCTCCCTATCTCCTTATCTTTATCATTCCTAGACCTCTCAATCTCTCTCCCTATGTCTCTGGCCATGTCCCTCACTCTCTATATCTCCCTATTGGTCCTCTCTCTCTAAACACTAAACCCTAAACCTCTAAACCTTAACCCCTAAACCATAGACCCTAAGCCCTAAATAATGCCCCCAAACCTTAAACCCCTAACCCATAACCCCTAAACCTAAGCAACCCTAAACCCCTATCTCCCTATCTCTCCCTTATCTCCCTATTTATGTCAACCCTCTACTTCTCATCCTCCTCCCTATTTATTTGGACATCTCGTTCACTCTCTATCTCCCTATCTCTCTCTATATGTCTCCTCTCTCTCTATCTAGCTATCTCCAAACTCAAGCAACCCTAAACCCCCTAAACCCCAAACCTCTAAACCCTAAATCCAATCAACTCTAAACCTTTATCTCCCTATCTCTGTATCTCTATCATCCCTCTACCTCTCAATCTCTCTCCCTATGTCCCTGACCATGTGCCACACTCTCTATCTCCCTATATCTCTCCTCAGTCTCCTCTATATCTCCCTATCATTCCTCTCTATAAACCCTAAACCTCTAAACATGAACCCCTAACCACTAAAAAATAAATCCTAAACCCTAAATAATGCCCCTAAACCCTAACCCCTAACCCCTAAACCCTAAACCCTAAACCCATGTAACCCTAAACCTCTATCCTCCCTATCTCTCCCCTATCTCCCTATCACCTTTGTCCATCTACCTCTCAATCTCTCTCCCTATGTCACTAGCCATGTCCCTCACTCTCTATCTCCCTATCTCTCCCCTCAGTCTCCTCTATATCTCCCTATTGGTCCTCTATCTCTTTAAACCCTAAACCTATAAACCTTAATC